>OX276418.1:12410952-13010952 GCA_946251805.1 Cybosia mesomella | reverse complement strand
CTATGTCGATAGCAACGTTTGTTGAGTCAGTTAATATGAAATGAGACTGGTTGCGTCATCTACATTCCGTTGTCTCAAACTATGAAGTTAAATATTGCTGCTATTGTACAACAGATGGCAGTAAGGATAGTAACAATAATAATAAACAGTATAGTATTACAAATAAGAAGTTAATTAGCATGCGGTCTTAAATAATGAAGAAAACTCGTAATAAGTTTTAAGAAAAAAGAAATGGATTATAGGTAGAAATTTTCTTTATGCCTAATTAAATTACAAAATTACTTTTTATTAATTATATTTTATAAGGTCGCAATACTAACAACTTTGAAACGTACACATTTCTTATAGATGCGTAATATAATGAATGGTTTAATTAATTGATAAGTTAACTTGGCTATCGTTACCAACGAGAGCATCATTCCCCTATACTTTAGTAATATAGATATAGGATATAGACATCAATGTTCCCGGGCTTTTGAGTGATGAATGGAGAAACTTATAGCTTGTTCCAGAAAGAAAGGCCAATGAAATAACATAGCTAAGTATAGTATCCAATAACATATTTTGTTTTGATACGCAACTACCAATCAAAATGACTGCTTGTTACGTCTAATGCTATTTGTGAACGTAAAGAATGTAGTAATAAACATGGAAAACAAACTATTGCATCAGAAAATAGGGCATTCAACACAAGGGCATTTATATTTGTCTATGATCATTTATAAAGTAATATTTTATTCATTATCATGAGAAGTTTCATAGGAATCGATTTTTGCCAAATCGATTTACATTCTAACTAAGCGTGCCATGTGATTTTTAATTCGATAAACATTCATCCATTCATTCATCAATCCTCTCACACTTTTATATTTAAATATAAGTAGGATTAACCAAAAATAGTTTTTAAAATATCTACTATGATAACCAATTTTGCAAAATATCCATCAATACATAGAATCACACCTCTTACCCATTGGCAAAGTCAAAATCTTTCCACTAGTTACGATTCCATCATACGAATAACGCTTCTTCTGCCTACTTTCGTAATTGTTTTCATACATGCTCACCGGTTGCAGGTGCTCTTGAATATTTCCTCAAAACGTCCTCGATCTGATTGATATAGCTACGTACGTTAAGGTTAAGCCTTACCGGGTTGCCCGAACACCCTTGCTCACCTCTGCCATAAATCTGTTTCATCCATTTTGTCAATCTGATTTCATCCATCCTCTCTAATAACTTTTAACCTTTTCTATCTGGGTCACTATATCATCTACCATAGTACAACATTCTCTTATCACGCTGTTACTCACTTGGTCTATCAACGTCACTCTAACAATACTCTTCAGACTTCTCATTTCCATAGCAACCAGTTTACTTGCATGCTCTTTCCACATCCAAAATTCACTACCAACTACCCCACACGAGTGTGGCAATGAGCACACTTTTCACGATATAATTACTATTTTGAGTAAGTCATCGGTCATTCTGCCCCTGCCGGCCTGTAATCGATTTTAGTAAATGTGAAATAAAAACAATATGTGTAATCGATAAAACATATCAGGTAATCGATTACCGAACGCACAGCCCTAAAGTTAGTAATGAGAACGACGCAGAGACTAGAGACCACAAAACTAGCGCCTTAGCTGTCAACCGGATATTTTATTCAAAATGGCTGAATTGTAAAGACGTGTATTGTAATTAATATCACAATGGAGCTTCAAAACGAACACCTTTTTAATCTAAACGAGTTAACGAGTACTTCTTCGATCGCAGATGTGTTGATTTTCAGTGCTAAATCTTCAACAGTGTGTAAAACCGACAGAGAGTGTGAAATTTTCTTCCGTGACCGTGCGTGGATTTCCCCTAGAGATTTCCCCTTGAGAGACGCTGTTACGTGTTGTAGATTCGTGCATAGACCATCCCCTGATATTATGAACTTTTACGTGACACCACCTACGTGCGCGTGATTTTACATAGCTTTCTTACCTGTGATTAATTTAAAAAGTATAAACAATGAATATTTCTTCGAGTTGGCGTGACAGGCGTAGTTATATGCCTCCCCTTTACTACCCTTACGCGAGTTACAGTACAGACACTAAAAGCAACATGAGTAAAGCATTTGCAGAAGAGATGTTTTTAAACAACTTTCATTTGGGTCCGGATGCTTTACGAAAAAATTTAGCGGACACGATTGTTACTCAAGAAAAAATGGCGCCTAAAAACAGCAAAAAGAAGTTGGAAAAGGAGGATTTGAGGGTAGAAGAAGACACGCAAATGCACGAAGACGCTTCCAGGTTGTCGGGTCTTTCAAACTTCTTTTCTGGTGTCCTGAACGTGATTTCAAACGCTATGTTTAGTAAACGAAAACCTGCTGATTATAGTTCCAATTCTGGTCAGAATATGGCGCTGCCATCGATGTGGCAGGACGCCAAGCTTTCGGATGAAAATAAAAATGTACAGGCTGAAAATTCATCCGATGGTATCTCTAGTGAGTTTTTCGTTTCGGAGATGAGTGACTGCAGGTCGGCTGCGGCGCATTGTCAGAGCAAACTCGACCGAGTGCGCCTGCTACTGGGTACTGACAAACCCACACAATGTTCCCTAAGAGTGCGAAGACGGCCTAAAAAAGTTTTTGTTGAGCCAAGTCATGTTGAGGACTGTTTTGAAGATGCATTTTCACCGGAGGACTTTGAAAACCTTGCTAATGACTCCTTTATTGAGTACTTCAGTCCTGTTTGCTACCATGAGCAAACGTATCACGAGGTTGATAGTCCGAAATGCAAAATTGAGGCACCCGTTACCCCTACAGTGGCTTCTGAAGCACCTGTTTCCGAATCTCCAGATGTACAGAACATGGTATCTGGAAAATACATGGTTGAAACTGAAATCCCTAATGTTATGCAAGTATTGAAGCTAGTTCCTGAAAATACAGAGATGGATAATAAGCTTCCTCAAATGGTGTCCGAGGACCCGCCTATTGCTACTGATAATGTACCTGAATCTGTTACAACCTCAAATACATTAGAAGTAGAAACCAAAAAGAAACTTGTGGATTCATGTGAAGATAAAATGAATAAATTAAAATTATTGCTACAAGGGAGATGCAAACAAACAAAAATTGAACCCATTACAACACACCCAACTCTAGTATTAGATCCTGAACCCCAACCATTGGTTAAGTTACCACCGAGACCGAAACCGTCCATTACCGTTAAGGATAAGAGGTTTAAAAATCCAAACCGTTCCTGTGATAAGCGTAGAAAGTGTAGGATGAAGAAGAGTATTGAAGATGATTTACTGTTTGCCAATGAAATCAACTCTGAAGACTTGTCAAGCAGTATCGAGCATTCTCCATCAACAAATTATATGGAGACCTATATGGGATCACAACCCAAACATGTTCAGAACACTGTCCACAAACAAACACAACCAAAACAAGTTCCAAGAAAAGACTTCTTTGATGAGGTGGCAGGCTGTTTCCAATCCGGATCCATTGAAAGTGATGATTCTTTTCAAATCGTCTTCCATGACAGTCCACAAGGCCGGCGATCATCAGATTGTGAATCAGAAGATTCATTCATTGTCTTCGAAGAGTCTCCAGATAGTTGTTACACTTCCAATGATGTTTTCGGTGATTCAGATGATGAATCAACGGGCTCCGAAGATTACGATAGTGATTCAGACGAGAGTGATTCTGGTTGTGGTGTCTTTAATTTATCTGGTTCGTTGTCTAAAAGTGTCTGTAATTTAGCCGATGACAGTCTTTATGTGGAGCATAGTGAGGATGAAGTGGATTGTGCCAACATTGAGGATTTAACAATCTGTGATAGTGTCGCTGCCAGCGAAAGTGCTGATACGGGTGTCTCTAAAGGTTTACTGCTCGATGACAGGAAGAAATTGCAGAGGAAGAATTTAGCGGCTAAAAGGGTAAGTTATAATAATTACTTTGAGATACTCAAATACATATGGCCCATTTCAGAATGGAGAAATTGAAAAGAAAGAAAGAAATCTATATACTATTATAAAATTGTAACTTAGTTGTGTCTGTACATTGGAATTATTAAAAAAAAAAATGCTTGGGTTTAATGTTTGTCTCGGTGTTTGGTTTAACAATGGATACAAAAACTACTGAATGGCTTTTGATGCAGTATTTTATATTAAAAAGGTCTCTTTTGATTCTGATTTTCATTTTAAAAAGGTCTTGGTCAGACTTAAAATCAGCCATGTTTGATTGCAATTGGTTAAGAAGAACCGGAGATAAAACCATAAAACATTAACTGATCTCCACAACATATAACTTTATTATTAATATGAACCAGCAAGAATCACGAACAGCCATTTACCTCGTAGGCTTGCTAAATAGGACCCAGGACCCAGACCAGCATGTACCAAAGAGAAGAAATTGACTTTAACATGAGTTTTCTTTTTTTTTTCAAAGTCAGTTTACCTACTTATGCACAGTATGAAACTGAAAAACACTGTTATTCATTTACAGAGAATTAATAAGGCTCCATTTCAATTTCTCAATTCAGAATCATGTCTAATTTTTATTTGTACCATAGACTGTTGATTATCCAAAGGTTGGCCAGTGAAATAACATTGTTATTTTTTGCCAAATGTAAATTATGTGTATATACAAGTAATTTTCAGTCTGCTGTCTGAGCCATAACCCACTGGTAATGTAGAATTTTGTAGTTAGAATGATTGTCAGACTTCAGCACTTCAACTATCTGTACCTCCAATAACTTCATATATAGCAACCGGGATGGACAGTTTAACGTGCTCCCCGAGGCATGGAGCTCTCAATATGTTAAGGCTTACTTGGCTAGTATTGCTTAACCTTTCAATGTACTCGGTTACTTCTTACCAAGAACCCCTCGATGTGCAATATCGAACTGTACCATCTCTATGTATTACACAATACTTTCAAGTACGTGTAAGAAAGTTTTGCAATTGAAATCATTGTTGAAACTTATGCAATTTTAACTGTTTGTGACAACACTTGAAAGATTGTGTTGCCTTGCTATTTCCAGCATATAGAAACTTTTTAAAATAGGTTCTTGTGGCTAAGCAGTAACCGAGTAGGGTGGCACATTGCAAGGGTTCGCAATACCAGCTAGTCTTAAGATGGGTGACCATTCTTAACATATATACCCACCGTGCTTTGGAGAGCACTTTAAGCCGTCATTCTCAGTGGCCATATTAACATCTATGGCAGTTGTTACAGATAGTTGGGAGTCCTATAAAGTCCGACAACTGTATAAAATATTGATATTGCGAGTGGGTTGTATAGGTCAGAAGGCAGTCGCTTCATGGAACATATCGAAGATCTTCTGCTTCCTAGTGAGACTCAATGCCGTCCCTAACTGAATTGGGAAAACAATATGATGAGCTTCAAATCGGCCCACGCATCAAGTCTGTAAAGCGCCATCACGGAACAAACATACATAAGCTGATAAACACATTACTCTCCGTTGCATGGGGTCAGTCGTGTAAAAAGTAGGCAGTGGTCTAGTGAGTAATGTTGTGCCTGACCGCACTGACTCGTTGATGTGATAATAAATGGGCTGTGACCACCGCTATCAAGATATAATGTACTATTCGTGCATTTGAATGTCACCATAACCCGTTTCAGCATTATAAAGTAGTTGTATTTTATCTTTAAGTAGGTGCATGACATTTTGATTACTGTACCACCTCAATGGGATCTCTCAAGAAAATATGCGTCATGTCTTTTACCAACCCCCGTGTAAGATTACTTGGAACAAATTCATACGAAAGGGTTTTAAATTTTCTGTACGATGTTTGTTACACTAACGTCTTCATACTTATGCGCGTTAGTTAGCGTGGCCCTGCGGAGGTGGCATGGCATGGTCAGAAATTCGTTGTGCGTTGTGCTGTCAATTGGGTATAGCAAAAGGGTGCATAAGCATTTACGACCTGGTAGTGAGCACACGGCCTTAGCTTAATTTACTATCAAAAACTAATAATCTTTATCATGTAGATAACACTATCACAGGAAAGTGATAATTCTGTTGTAGAATGCAATATTTGGAGTAATCTTAAAATGCCTGATAGTGATGGATGAAATATGGTACTTTACACTCCACTGATATCAAATTAGATTTTTAAAGATATTTATCTATATTCACGTGAATTCGTTCGAAATCCAGTGTCACACTCAATCCTCATCCTCAACGGCGGAACTGCCCCCTGTCCTTACTCTACGTAACGAATTCTTTAATCGTTTAGCTAACGAGTGGTGTATAAATTAATAATACATATTATATATTCTAGAACATGTTACACAGTGCCATCTAGTCGTAAACTAAGCAGAGATAGTCCTTTCTTGTAAATAAACACATAGTATACTTAGAAACACCCATACCAATGCAAATAAACAAATACATGCATACAAATATTTGCACTGAGCGGGAATCGAACCCGCGACCTCCGACTACGCGTTCGACTGCTAAGTCGGAGGTCGCTACGCCACAGAGGTCTTCGATGTATTATACATATTAATGAAAATCTACTGCTGCTCATAATACGCTAATAATATTTAACGATAAATAAACATGACAACCCTAAGCGCCAACGCAGATTTAGTGTAGGTACTGTGCCTGGTTCGGGGTGCGAGGGATATGCTCTAAGGGCAACCTTACACCCCGGCGTCTGTAGGCCCGAGACCGCGTGCGGTTTTAGTCGATTCAAGCCCGACATAACCGCCCCCGCTGGCTGGCGGGGGGGTATCCGAAGGGATTTCCGCACGAAAAAAAAAGGTACTGTGCGTGGTGGTTATAAGACGTAACTTGGGTACTTTTATTTTGAAAAAATAATTACGGTCACTCAGGATATTGGTTCTTTTTATGGGAATTTCCCGTGCATAGCCGGGACGGACCACTAGTACTATTAAAATAAACATACATAATTATCAATATATTCAACTATATAACTATAATTAAATCCCACAATGACACACATGTTGCGCAAATATGCACCTTGCCGCTTACGACACAAGGTCGCGAACGTCGTAAGAAGCACGTTCGTAACCTTGACTGTCTGATACAGGCTTACAAGGAAATACAGAAATGTTACAAATGGCTTTGTTTGATACTGTTTAGGTCCGGCATGCTGTAAACAACATCGATTCACTTACAAGTGTATCATCTTCCGAGCCTTTTCACAACTTAGTCTAACTACGAAGTGACCGAACTGAAGCGACGGCCATCTGACCTCTAGAACCCACTGGCAATCTCGAAGGGGTATCTGTCTCCTCACGGGGTCCGTTGGGAACTGAAGATAATTTCATGTCCAAGGGACCCCCTGCCAAGTACTTGGGGTCCCTTGGGAAAAAGAATTCCCTACGGACCCCCACACTCTTCCCCCGTTAACAAAAAAAAACGAAAACAGGAACTAAAATGTTTTTAATTTAGGTTTATTGTGATAGCTGCGTAATCCGACTTGGTTAGGTTAGGTTGGAAGGCTAATTGTTAAGCTATCGTGGTTATTTTTTTTATAACCATGGAGAAATAAGTCATTTTGCTAACTGTTTAATTAAATGGCTAGGCATGTAGTTAAACGTGTGGGTCATTTGCTTGAAATGCTACGTTAAATAGTAATTAAGTTTTCATAGCATCTCATAAGATCATGAATCTATTTTTTTTTTTGTAATATTGTTATAAATTAAAAACATTTTAGTTCCTGTTTTCGTTTTTTTTTATTAACGGGGAAGAGTGTGGGGGTCCGTAGGGAATTCTTTTTCCCAACGGACCCCACGTACTTGGCAGGGGGTCCCTTGGACATGAAATTGTCTTCAGTTCCAAACGGACCCCGTGAGGGGACAGATACCCGGGGTCCGTTGGGATAGATCCTAACGAATGCTCCAGATGTTCATATCGCAACCGGGACCGTGGGCTTAACGTGCAGTCCGACGCACGGAGGGGTTCAAATCAAATCTAATCAAATGTTTTATTTGTAAAACAGGTACATATACAAAGGGGTGTGTGTTGGGTAACCTCCTCGAGTGTCGCTCCGATTCCGATCCCGCTGCAGTCCGGGGGGAACGGAATCGGAGCGGCCGGTACACCCTGGGCGGCGGTCAATGGCTTCCCCTTCACCCCTTCATAGGGTTGGCATTGATCGTCGGCCAATACCCAACGTGGCGGGAACACATCGCTCTCCGTACTCCTCTGCTTTCAGAGGAGACAGGATGAGCGATGCTGTTAGTGGTGAGATGGCCCAGGGTCAGCCGGGGTGCGAGGGATATGCTCTATGGGTAACCTTACACCCCGGCGTCTGTAGGCCCGAGACCGCTTGCGGTTTTAGTCGGTGCAAGCCCGACATAACCGCCCCCGCTGGCCGGCGGGGGGGTATCCGAAGGGATTTCCGCACGATAAAAAAAAAAAAAAAAGGTAAATATACAAAGATGTTATATATTATAAATAGTAGGTTCACTACGTTTTGCCGCTTGGGCATACAAATTGATTTAAAAGCTACTAAGCCACAATGACATAATACAATCATACGTTTAATAGCATTTGTCAATTAACAAAGATTGTAGGGATTTTTAGGGATTTTCTTTAGAAAAGCCCTATTGCTAAGGAGTTGTCGTCGACGTCGTCGTCGTCGTTGCCAATTTTCTGTCACGGTTTTGGGTATGAAGGAGATGAGCTATCAAGTTGCTGTTTTCGGTAATAGATTCGTGCTGGGGTGAACCATTGCAAGATAAAAAAAAAATTCAAAAAAAAAACGCAAAATCGAAAATCCCTTGTATTCGGCTGAGCTCGTCTCAGGAATTCAACTTGTTTAAATTTAGATACAGTCATAGATTTCATAGCCCTTGGGAGTTTATTAAATATTTTTGGTGCTGTACCAAATATACTTTTTTCCATAAGGGCTGTTTTACAGTTTACATTACAGAGCTTTTCAACATATTGTCGGCGTATTGGACCCTTCCTAACATCTGATACTCGTTGGAAATGTTTAGGATTGGTTTTTACAAACATAGTTGTTTCCATTATATACAATCTGGTTTCACAATGTGTTCAGAATGGTCACCCCCTTTAAGACCGATCTGGCTAGTTATCGAACTTTGCAATGTGTTACCACTTAACTACGAACCTGGATTCACTTAATAGATATGGCTGTCATTTGCTTAGGGATCGCGGAATAGGTGTATTGGAAAATATATTGCTATCTCTATCCGATCGCGGGGTGTGTGAGGATAGCGTACAATTTTGATCTGTTACGGCCGATAAGTGTCCAACGGGAAAAGGTGCACACCTTATTACGTGGGGACCGAATACAGAGATTGTTGCAATGTGCGTGTTTATCCGTCTCCATCGCATAGAGAACGCTACGAAAATAGTTGAAAATAATGAGTCACAATAGGTCATTATCAGAAGGTACGCCCTTTGAAATGACAAATATGAATCATTAAGTGATAGTTCATAATGATCTGTTCTGGAATCGCCCAATATTTGTACAACACTACACCTCGACCCACAACAAAGAACTATATTGTATACAAGTATCGCCACTCGGTTTCATTCGCGTAAGTCCTGATTCCGTGATAAAAGTAGCCATGTTAATGTAAATTTTTAATGGTGAAAGAATTTTGAAAATCGGTTCAGTAATTTCAGAGTTTATCGATAACAAACAAATCTTTCCTCTTTATAATAAAAGTATAGATTTGTGTATCTGTGGTCTGACATAGCTCCGAAAGCGATGGAACGTTTTTTTAAAAGTTGACGTGATCTAGATGGTCTTAGTTACAAATTATGAAGATCTGTAAAGACGTTTGGACTAGTTCCTAGACTTCCTAGTTGACGAAATTCTACAGATGCGATTGATTTGAAATTTGGTGAACAGTTACATTAGTAGTATTTCTATGACATCAGCAGAAGTAGTTATTAATTATTCTAAATATTCTTTGACATTCTACACAGCCTTTTCTAGACCCAAAGTAAGCATAGTTTAACTAGCTTGTATTATGGGTTCCATATTGCGGATAAACACACTTATATACTTTTTTTTTTGTAAATACGTACATATTATAAATAGAAACACCCAGACCAATGCAAATAGATATATTCACGCATACAAATATTTGCACTGAGCGGGAATCGAACCCGCGCCCCCTGAAATTTGTACCCCAAACAAGACATTTGTACCTTTAAAGGTAAAGGAAGTATGTCAAGACGTCCCTGGTCTCGCCACTTTGATATCAAAGTGGCGGATTCTTCTGGAAGCGCTACTCAAAGGCAGGTAATTTACACCCCAAGACTTAGTACTACATATGTACAGGTATATACTCAATTTTCAATACAATTGGAAGTGCCAAATTAAACTTATGTGATTATAGCATTGGTCCCGCCAAATTGATGATTCATGTTATCGCTGAATTCATGTGAGAATCATTACAGATCGTGTAAAATGAAATGTGGAAACTTAGTACGTCCTAAGTACATGAATTTGTGTAAATTTTATATTCATAGCTTAGGTACAGCAAAAGTTATCTATCATTCATCGTTATCTTTGAAATGGACACATTTATGCAGAAATGCACTTCCACTTACCAACTATTCGAGAAATATGCTCGATAATGCCCGATACCGCTAGATGTAGGTGGAGCTATAAACTCTATAGCAGATAGAATAGAATAGCATTTCCTCGGAATTTCAGAAATGTTAATCTTCTTCAGATCATTAAGTTCAAAAAACATAGTAGATGATAGTGAGTAGGATATGGTTTAGATTCCATTGCATCCAGATGCCCTGCATGATAACATTTGATCTTGAATGCAATTCCGCTACACCACAGTTATCAGACAGATGCTCTCTACTAGTGGGTGTGTCTAATTTAAAACCATATTTTAGGATCGTCAGCATCTGGAAGCCCGTATCTTTTGAACTTCACCTTAGCTACCATTTAGCTGGGTGCAGTCGATCGAGGGAATGAATATATTAAAAGAAAAATTACAAAAATTCCCGACACAACCAACTCTTATATTTTTAACGCTTTTTTTGCGCCGCCGGGGGTTTTTTAAATTTTAAATTTAGTTTTTGTATAAAATTGTGTCTTTATACTTAAATACCGCTGCTGATAACACCTCGTTTATGTTGTTAGTATGTAAAGGCAATAATTATCATAACTTATCATTATTACGCAATTAATGACTCGGCGAACCGTTTCTAAGGGCCTTTATCTGTTGAATGTTTCTTCAGCTCGGAATCAATTTAGATAAACTTGGCATCATCATCAAAGCGACTTCCAGTTGCGTGCAAAGTTTGGACTTTGGAGCTGCTTATCGTTTTTAGTTGGTATGTCGGCTTTTTCGAGGGCCACTGCCGTCAGACCACCCAACCCCGAGAGGTGCGCCTGCGCCAGTGTTAAGCAGGTGCACCTACTAGCAGGTAAGGTCAAGGTGGCTTGGGCTCCAAAGGTGTTTGTTGGGCCCTGCACACCCTCAGTTTGCAGGTTCCTACCACACGATAAATAAATGAGATATTATGAGTCACTCAGCAAGGGTCGACCTAGGCGTACGTATCTCAATCAGAGGGCGAATTCTCGTAATAAAAAGATATTCAAAATTCAGTCTCAATCTAGTGAGATTGAATTTTGAACATCTTTTTATTGAGGACTAGCTGTACCCGCGATTTCGTCCGCGTGGATTTCGATTGTTATGGTTTTGGTTCTTTTGCGCGGAACCCATATTTTGTTTCTAAAATTAAAGTACCTTATGTTACGCCTACATTACCTATCTGCCAGTGAAAGTCCCGTCAAAATCGGTCCAGCTATTTCAGAGATTAGCCGAAACAAACAGACAGACAGACAAAAAATTGTAAAAAATGTTATTTTGGTGAATATGTATATTCATATACATGTAGTAAAAAACGGTAATTTCAATATTACAAACAAACACTTCAATTTTATTTATATGTATAGAAAAGCCATAAGGTCAATAATTTTCGTAATAACTTCAGTTCTGACCCAATCTGGATCTCACAAATGTCATGAAAGGTATTTTCAAAACAAAGTTTTCAACATCCAACATTGACTGTAATATTGTTATATCGAATTGTGACCGAAAGTTGTATAACGTCGTATTTCTCCTCCCTTCCCTTTCCTTCCCTTCGTCAAGTTTGATATTTTTATTCGATCGTCATATGACTGAACTGATATAATTGGAATTATACTAAAACCATAACAATACGGGATTGTACTTTTTATGAGCAGAATACCTTGTTATTAAAACATAACATAACTTCACGCCTGTATCCCCGAAAGGGTAGGCAGAGGTGTGTTACACCCACGATTCGTCAGTTATGTTAAGGTCCCAATGTAATAGGGGCGAGCCTATTGCCATCTACCGTGCACATTATTAAGCGAGCGATAATTAACATTTATTAATGCACACATAACTACGAAAAGTCAGAGGTGTGTGCCCGGGGCGACTGGGGATCGAACTCGAGGCCTCGTCTCAGCAGTCCGTTACGTACGCCACCGGGCTATCGCCTTGTTATTAATCAATCAATTACCCTATCGCAGTCTACTGCTGGACGTAGGCTTCTCCCAATCTGCGCCATAGCACCCGTACTCCACCTTGCGCAACCAGTCTATCCCAGCTACCTTTTTAAGATCGCGCGTCCATCTTGCTGGGGTGGGGGGGGGGGGGGCAGCTGTACGACCTTTTGTATGTAATATTAAAACAAGAAATACCATGTTGTTATGATATTGTCGGAAGTTTACGCGAATGTCACACATTGAAATAAAACAATCTCCCCGTGGCTGCTGAAAAGCAACCGAAACGTCGGGTTCAATCTATACATCTATACATACATATAAATAAAATTGGAGTGTCTGTTTGTAATATTGACATAACCGTTTTTTACTTCATGTATATGAATATATATACGGTACATACACTAAAATAACATTTTTACCCTTTTTGACTGTCTGTCTGTTTGTTCTGGCTAATCTCTGAAATGGCTGGACCTATTTTGACGGGACTTGTAGCTGATGTAATAAGGAGTAACTTAGGCTACATTAATTATGAAAAAAAGAATTTGGGTTCCGCGCGAAATAAATAAAACCCAAATCTAAGTCCACGCGAACGAAGTCGCGGGCACAGCTAGTGTTAAATATAAAATCACATCAAATAAATCGCGAATAGAATCCGTTAAAGAAAAACATGTTGTTATTTTTAACAATAATATTATTGACAGTACTTATCAGTAGACAGTTGGACTAGGTTATCGTGTCGTTAACAATAAGTACGAAGAAACAAAGACTTTCCTATAGTAAGGCCGTTGGCATCTGAGGCAGCAGGTTATAAATGTCACAACGAACAGTATTATGGCGCAGCCTAAGAACAGTGAGAGCAAGCGAGATAGATAATAATTTTAGTAATCACAAATTCCGGCTGCATTACAATAAAATTGAAAAAAAAAGCAAGTTTGGAGCCCGAGGTGCGCATGTTGTTTTTAGGGATTTTCTTTAGAAAAGCCCTATTGCTATCGAGTTGTCGTCGACGTCGTCGTTGCCAATTTTCTGTCACGGTTTTGGGTATGAAGGAGATGAGCTATCGAGTTGCTGTTTTCGGTAATAGATTCGTGCTGGGGTGAACCATTGCAAGATAAAAAAAAACGCAAAATCGAAAATCCCTTGTATTCAGCTGAGCTCGTCTCAGGAATTCAACTTGTTTATTGATATGTCGGCTTTTACCGTGAGCGCCTGCCGTCTGGTTCCCAAGCCTGAGCCGTGCGCCTGCGCCAGAGCTTCGTCCGTTGCTTAGCAGGTGAGGTCGGCGGTCGGCCTGGACCTCCATGGGGGTTGGTAGGACCATATACACCAGAAACCAACAAGTCAATTCACGTTTATAATATTTGTAAGGATTAAGAAATAAAAAAGCGGCCAAGTGCGAGTCGGACTCGCCCATTAAGGGTTCCATAGCAGCAAGTAACACGATAATGTTTTATTTTTAATTTTTATATTTGAGTTGATGGAATGAAAGGTAAATTGCGGTTTACGATTTATGACGTATTAAAAAAAAACTACTTACTAGATCTCGCTAAAACCAATTTTATTATTATTATTATTCTCCTTTATTTAACTTTAAATACTTATCAATTATATTTTTAAATACATTCTATATATAAAAAAAACACAAATATATTTAAAAATATAAAAAATAGTAGCCCACCGGCATCGGGAACAGGGACCAAGCTACCGGTGGTTAGGGCTCCAGACAGAGGAATCTCCTCACAATACGTGCCGTGTCGAGGAGCACTGCCTTCTGCATCAAGCCCTTAACCCAACTGCCTAACGCGAGCCTCTGGAGATGTTGTTCGAGGCTCTTGGCAATCAGTCCGTGAACCGATACAACTATCGGAACAATAATCGCCTCGATCCCAGTACAACGTGATATGCCCATTTTCGAGAACTGCGTCGGGCACATACCTATAGTACGGTACCTCTGATTCCACAAGGTTGTACTTTAGAGCAAGCTGTTGATGAACAATCCTGGCTACTTGGTTATGTCTATGCAAATATTCGCCGTTGGCAAGACGAGAACAACCAGAAATTATATGTCTAAGGGATTCTCCGGGACGGTGGCACGCCCGACATATGTCAACCGTACCATCCTTAAGAATATACTTCCGATAGTTATTCGTCATCACAACTTCGTCCATAATTCAAAACCTTCGGTTTCCCCAAATAGGTCACCGAAGCGTAGCCAAGACACAGATGCTGGTAAGTCTATATCAGACCCATGAATTATATTATTATTATTCATCTTTATTAACTTTTAAATACATATAATTACATTTTTAAATATATATATAAAAAAAAATACAAATATATTTAAAAATATAAAAACAGTGCTCCACCGGCATCGGGTACAGGGACCAAGCTGCCGGTTATTATTATTATTATTAACTATTCAGTTTAGAAAAAAATGATATTAGAAACCTCAATATCATTTTTGAAGACCTATCCATAGGTACAAAATTTTTTGAGTTTGTTCAAAATATGGTGACCCCCAACATTTTTTTTTTTTTTTTTTGTATGAAAATCTTGATGCGGTCCCCAGAATACATCTACTTACCAAATTTCAACAGCATAGTTCTTATAGTTTCGGAAAAAAGTGACTGACATACGGACGGACAGACAGACAGACATGACGAATCTATAAGGGTTCCATTTTTTACCATTTGGCAACGGAACCCTAAAAACTAATAGCTGTTTAATATATTTTTCCTAATTACTATGTGAGTACTTTAATTGTTACATTTCGAAAGCCATTTCTGTTTGTGACGCGAAGTGGAATGATGCCACAGTAAAAGAGACCTTTCTCTTCACAGAGGAGCTCGTGGCTAAGTGTTAGCCGTGTAGCACACTGCAAGGGTAAGCAACAATAGCCAGTTCAGTCTAAGGATAGTTGACCAGTCTTAACACGTGAGATCTCTCCATGCCACTATTCGGGCCAAATATAAAAAAAAGTGCAAACGCTTCATAGAAGTGCGACTACCTGCCTATATTATAATAATACGAGCCATTGTTCGACAACATAGATAAACAAAACAACAAATATCCCTCCATTATCTTCACTGACCGTAGTTGGACGACAATGGGAACCTTGACTCGTTGGCGGCAAGCCAGCACATGGTGTACATAATAAGTACGATCCTACCGCAATTCTGTAGCGAAAACATACGATTCGCTACGATACTGGCCGAGCTGTGTGGGTGTATGAGGTCCTAAGACCTGGGGCCAATCCAATCTCACCCGGTACACCTGCTGTTTGATTGACGAGCCTCTGGTGCAGGCTTTCTGGTTGGGGTTGGGAGAGGTCAGCGGCTGTCGGTGCCATAGAAACCGGAAGCAATGTAGAAGTAAACAGACCCTGCGCTTCGACGTAAAAGCCTCGGATGTAACGGGAACAATGCCAAGATAATTACTGACCCAGCTGTGTGGCGTAGCGGTGTGAGCGTTTGACTGCTATTCCAAAGGTGGCGGCCTCGATTTCCGCTCAATGCATACGCCTTCTAGTAAAATTAGTGCCTAATAAGTTTGTATCTGTTTCGGTTGGTTAAAAAACGGGGCAATTTACACAGGTGCAACCGGTTAGTGGTGAAGGAGGCTCCGCAAAGATCTTTGAGGCAAAAACTGCTAGATGGTGCACTTGCTGACTGATAGACGAGGTTCTGACGAAGATGCCCTTTTCGGGATTTGGGAGGTCTGACGACAGCCGCTCTGTTAAAGTGTGTCATTAGCCGAATAAAGCATGCGGACCCCTGGCTCCGATGTGAAAGTATCGGATGTAACCGGGTCCAATGATAAGATGATGATGATGATGAGGCTGCGACCGGTAATAGGATATAGGTTACTTTTATGCTTCGCAGTTTGGCTGCCTGGTCCTCGGGGGTTTTAAATACGAGCTATATCTGGACATGTATGTCGGCACTATGGAAAAATACTTGAGCAAGCTGCGAAACGACCAACAAAACCAATGTCATGATGTACGTCTTGTTGGTCACAAACATTTGTCAAGCGTGCGGTTGTTTTGTTACAGTACTCGGTCAAACCGCAGATATCAGTGATGTCGTGACGCCTCTTTCTAACATAAAAGGTCTCCTTTGGATTTTGAGTATTAAATTTCACTACGGAGAAGGTTCCACTGTCCGCAGCGCCGAGAAATTATTCTGTAATTTCGTATCTCGTCATGCGATTGATCGCGTGTACTAACCAGACAAAGTGTCATATACCTTGTCGAGAACGGAACGAAATACATTGTGCGTGAAAAAAAATCTGCAAAGCCATCGCCCTTTTTCGCAATATCTTTTCTAGAATACATTCCTGCCAAATATTACATTTACACGATCTTAAAATCGACCCAAAAATTACCTGCGGCGGCATTGAAAACGACAATGAAGTTACCCTTCGAAATCGGACACGGCTAAAATCATAGATTAGCAAATTTCGCCCAGAACAATTGAAAAATACTACCTGCGCACGGGTTCCAACCGAGAGAAGCAATCAATCAATTGCAGGCCACTGCTGGACAAAGACCTCTGTGCGCCATAGCACCCGATCCTCCGCTTTGCGCATCTGTCTGTCCCAGCTTTTTCAAGTAACGATTTTTTTAATTAACTGAAAGTATATGTGGGCACATCGGACACACTACACTCGTCCGCTTAATAATAAAATACTTTTTGGCGTAAAATTAGCAACAGATGCGCACGCGTCATTATCATCTTTCACACTCGTATTTAGGTAAACGATTATCTTTTTATCTGGAATGAAATGATGCATAAGTAGATTGTTTTCGTCTACAAAATAGCCGGAATTCCGGTCAAGGTTTCGCTTGATCTCATCAAGGGCAATATTTTTTTTATTTCTTTATTCAACTGTACCCAGTATTGGGAACGGCTTCGTTTATTTTTAAATCTAACTGATCATCATTAAATTTAGATCGTTAAGAACACGTCAGAGGCAGGGGGTCGTCAGAAGCACGTCAGAAGCTTTAGTGCGATAAAAAATTTGCATAACATAAAACATAACTTCACGCCTGTATCCCCGAAGGGGTAGGCAGAGGTGTACACACCCACGATTCGCCAGTTATGTTTAGGTCCCAATGTCACAGGTATATTATGGGTGTACAAGGCACTACTAACATCCCAGGCGTTCCTGTCAGATAACATCTCTTGACTCACTCCCTTGCTTACTATATCCTCTTTCACACATTCCATTCTTGACCCAACAAGGGATACAAGGTACACAAGTTAAGGCTAGATTCATATGAGCTTTACAAGTATTAAACCCTGTCTCTTATACTAGGATGATATTCTGTATCATAAGAGACAGTATACGCGACAAAAGTGTGTTTCGTTCCATCTGTGCAAATTTTTAAATTACTTTTTTACAGTCTCTCAACCAACACAATTATCTGTTCTTTTAGTATCGTGGTGTGTGTGTGTCTCTGTATGTGCGTGTGTGTGTGAGAGAGAGGGGTGTATGTGTGTGTTACACTATAAAATTAGTATACTTTATGTACTTCAAAATTTCAATTTAGTTATAGTTAGTAGTTTGTTGGTTAGTATTTCCACACTTCTAAGGCCATGCTTGTTTCGAAATCAGTTATATGCTGCTAACGGACGAATTAGTTTATATGAGAGTTTATTGCATCAGCTCGTTGTTGTTACCCTTGTAACCAAAGTTCAATCCATGGGGCTACACTGACGTTTATTGAGGAACGGCTTTCTCTGTGGTAGCTTAGCATTTGATAGCACCGATTCGCACTTTAGAGCTCCGTAGTCTGTCTGCCTGTCCGTCCGTATGTCACAGCCACTTTTTTCCGAAACTAAGAACTATGCTGTTGAAACTTGGTAGGTAGATGTATTCTGTGAACCGCATTTAGATTTTCACACAAAAATAGAAAAAAAACCAATAAATTTTGGGGGTTCCCCATACTTAGAACTCAAACTCAATTTTTTTTTCATCAAACCCATACTTGGATACACTATCTATGGATAAGTCTTCAAAAATGATATTTAGGTTTCTAATCTCATTTTTTTCTAAACTGAATAGTTTGCCCCCCCCCCCTGTAACTTCTAAAATAAGAGAAAGATAAAACTTCCACCGACTATTGGTTGGTAAGTAGTTTTTTTAATACGTCATAAATCGTAAACCGCAATTTACTTGCTGCTACGGAACCCTTCATGGGCGAGTCCGACTCGCACTTAGCCGCTTTTTTAACTTGAGCGCGAAATAGAGAGCTCTCCCGCGGCACGTTCTGGATATTCGAATTTTTTCCTATACATACATTTTTGGGGGATGTGTCCAGGTAGCCCACTTAAAGTATTGTTGCTAGAAAGCGACTGGTCGCGGGTTTAAGTCCCGTCCTAGATGTTGACATTTTCTAAATTTATAGGAAGAGTAGGCATACTAATTGCATAAAATTGATTCATTACACTCTTATACCAACATTTCTCTATATTGAGTCAGTTAATAATGACCAGGCTTTTTTTTTTTTTTTTATAGACAATATTAGTAACCGAGATTACTAATATTCCCCTAACCCCTCCAGCTAAGCTAAATTGCTTGTGTTAGGAGTGGGTTCACGTCGGTAGTGTAATGGCCAGGATTCGAACCCAGGACCTATCGATCGTAGAGTCGACTCCTTAACCACTAAGCTACCGACGCTTCAAGGTCGGGTTTTAGTTTTAGGGTCACTAGTCAAATTTCGTGCATACAAACAAGATTACCAAATGTAGTGATCGTGACTTCTCGAAAAAAACCAAATAGGCCTCAAAACTGTCAACTGTCATTTCATCACAAAACAAAAATTGCGATTGGAAACTAATTTCAATTATATCATTATAGCCTATTAAAGCCTACAGCTGCATATAGGTACATATTAGGTAAAAAAAAAGGTACATATTAGGTCGTTACATATGAAGGGCACGCCGCAATAGCGGCGGTAAGGCCCATCATGGAGGATTGGCTGGAGAGGCGACACGGAAGCCTCTCGTACCGACTGACGCGGGTGATCTCCGGGAAGGGGTGCTTCGGGGACCATCTGCATCGGATCAGGAAGGAGCCAACGCCTGAGTGTCATCACTGCGACGCGAGCGAGGACTCAGGGCTGCACACGCTGGCGGACTGCCCGGCGTGGGAGGCGCCGAGGCGTGACCTCGTGGCAGCCATCGGGGTGGGAGTCCTCTCTCTCGGCAGCATGATTGCGGCAATGGTGCGGAGCGCGAGCGCGTGGGCCGCCGCCACCTCCTTCTGCGAGCATGTAATGCTCGCAAAGGAGGTGGCGGAGCGCGCCCGGGAGAAACTTAGAACTCTCCCGGCCCGCCGAGCCCGCAACTTGCTCGTCGCGCGTCGCAGGCGACTCAGGCGCCGGAGGTCGCTTAACGACCTCCGTCCTCCATGAGCGCAGGCCTGGGGGTGGCGGGTGAGGCCACCTGTCACCCCAGCAGAAGCAGGCCGGGACGGTGGGGCGACTAGCGCACCTCCCCCAAACCGGGGCAAGACGGGGACACCGTGGTTCCCAAACCCGAGGGGGCCATCTCGAAACCGGAGATGGCCCAGGGTCAGTCGGGGTGCAAGGGATATGCTCTATGGGCAACCTTACACCCCGGCGTCTGTAGAGCCGAGACGGCGTGCGGTTGTAGTCGGTTCAAGCCCGACATAACCGCCCCCGCTGGCACGCGGGGGGATATCCGAAGGGTTTTTTTATTTTTTATATTTATGACACGTCAATTTGACTTCACTGCGCCTGATGGTAAGCTGAAGGTAAAGTCTCAGGAAAGAGGGACACCATTACATACACGTATCATGTTAACAATGGTGGCACTCAGCTTGACGGCCTCATCAGAAGAGGATTGCCGTCGCAGCACCGCGTGACCCCCACCGGTCCCACTAGTGCTGCGACCACTATCCCCCTGCCCGGCTATGCACTCGCTGACCCCTGAACGTAATCAAACCGAAATTGGATTAAAAAAATTAAAAAAAACTAGTGTTTAGGAATGACAAATCCAAATTGTATGTTTTTTTTTGTGTTATGAAACAACATTAAGCTAACAAACAGCAACTTTTATTACATTTTTGAAAAGTGACAGCTGTTAAGTAATACGAAATTTATCATCAAAATGGATAGCACTTAGGAAGTACTGTTTTTGAAGATCGAATTAATTTATCAAGCGGCCAATAAAAACAATATTTAATAGAGAGTTGTAAAATCTTGAAATCAACTTTCAAACAAAATATAAATAATGGAAATAGCTATTAAATTACAGGAATAACGAACTCATGAATTTGTAAGAAAATTTCGGCAATTTCACAGGTAAAGACCTATTATTTCTTAACGTGCGCCATAGCACTAGAAGACTTCCGTATCCAGCCTTTCACAGCTAGCTTTTCCAGGTCGTCAGTTTATCTGACTGAGGACGTCCATCGTCCGTCTCTACCTTTCGTCTAGTGACTCGCAGTCTCCACTCGAGCTGCAGCTGCAAAGTGTGTTGATGAGTTAGGGGGAATGAGACCGCTTTATTAACCCGAGTCCACTGTATTTATACACCAGCCCTAATATAGTCAGATCTACCTACAGCAGGTATCAGACAGTATTAGATAACATAATAACATAACTTCACGCCTTTATCCCCGAAGGGGTAGGCAGAGGTGTATTACACACCCACGATTTGCCAGTTATGTTTAGGTCTCGGTAGTCCGATACGTATACACCACTGCCGAGACGAGGTCTCGAGTTCGATCCCCAGTCGCCCCTGGCACACACCTATGACTTTTCGTAGTTATGTGTGTATTAAAAAATGTTAATTTTAGCTTAGTAATGTGCCCGGTAGATGTCAATAGGCTCGCCCCCTATTACATTAGGACATAAACATATTAGATATTTCCCCTTTATATTGAAACGCGCTGCTGGTAATATCCTCTTAAGCAAATAACCGTATATAATATAATAATATAATTTCCCTGCAGAAAACCCTAATTTACCATTTTTACCCAAGTACTCCCTAGAAGGCACTTCTTTGTTTACCACAAAGGAAATACTCAATGCGTCACTGTAGACTGTAGACTCTGTAGAGGGTAATTTAGTCATTACTGTTTCCGTATGCTTGCGCTGTGCAGCACTCAATTGCATCAGATTAACTTCGTGTAACTTTCAGAGTTATGTGTCATTCTCACGCTCATAGTGCGGGTACCTTAGGTACTGCGCTGATACCTTACACCCCGGCGTCTGTAGACCCGAGATGGCGTGCACTTTTAGTCAGCTCAAGCCCGATATAACCGCCCCCGCTGGCCGGTGGGAACGTATCCGTGGGGATTTCCCCAGAAAAAAAAGGTACTGCGCTGATATCTGGTTGAACATGAAAAGACTCATCATCATCTTAGCGTTGGTCCCGGTTGCCTCCGAGGCTTAAACTTCGGAGCCCGGGGTTCGCTCACTCCTATTGGTCTTGGTTCAGTCTATACGGTTACTATGGGAGTGACTGCACCCTGACCTGCCAATCCCGAGAGGAAAGCCTGCGCCTGCGCCTCATCCGTCAATCAGCTTCAGGTTGGCTTGGGCCCCGAACATCGTGGTGCGGCCCTAAAACCACCCAAAATGAACATAAAAAGATTAGCGTCCTAAATTTAATGAAAGTGGTTAGCCGCCGTTCGCCTCACCAAGGAGTAGTCTTCTATAAAGTACAGGTTCATCCTGCTTATATACCTACTACCTTTCGCAAACAGTTATAGTGCGATCTAGCTACGTGGTACGCCATCTGGTGACATAAAATAACAATTTTTGGTCATGTACACCTCACATGTTAAAAGATTCTATACGTGCGGAAACAAGTTAAGTACTTTAATTTGTCAATAAAACAAAAAATACAAATTATTCATCTAAATTTATTTTATCGCCCTCAAAGTAGGCCCCATCGCTTGCAATACAACATCTCCACCGCTTCACCCAGTCTTCCATACATTTTTCATGGGCTATTTGCGGTATGGCCTTTAGCTCATTCAGCGAATTTTCTTTTATGGCTTCTATCGACTCAAAACGTTTTCCTCGAAGTGGTAATTTTAACTTGGGAAATAAAAAAAAGTCAGACGGAGCCATATCAGGTGAATACGGTGCTTGGTCGAGAACTTTTGTTGAATTTTTCGCTAAAAACTCTTTCACTATAATGGCTGTGTGTGATGGTGCATTATCATAGTGCAGCATCCATGAGTTGTGTCGCCACAAATCTGGACGTTTTCGGCGGATACTCTCACGCAAACGCTTCATGACGCCTATATAATATTCTTTATTCACTGTTTCTCCCTCTGGAAGGAATTCGGAGTGAACCACACCACGGTAGTCAAAAAAAAACTGTCAGCATCACCTTGATTTTGGAGCGACTTTGCCGCGGTTTTTTGGGTTTCGGCTCGTTTTCGAGACGCCATTCTGAAGACTGTTGGCTTGTTTGCAGGTTATACTCATAAACCCATGTCTCGTCGCCAGTAATTATACGTTTCATAAAGGTCGGATCCGTAGAAGCTCGGGAAACCATGTCTTCAGCGACCCCAAGGGGTAGGCAGAGGTGTATTACATAATCTGATACAATTTCTCACAAAACCGTACAGTTTGACTATGGGAGCAAGAAGTGTAAACTTAGTGTCATTCGCTCAATACTCATTCGTTCTATGTACCCAAACCACCTTAGGCATACACTTTTCTCTGGGTCAGCCGGTCACCTTCACCCCGGCGCCTGAATACCCGAGACGGCGTGCGGCTTTAGTCGGTTCGTTCGCTGTCCGGCGGTGGTTATCCGGGGGGATTTCCGCACAAAAAAAATGGCGTACTCTTTTCAATTATCGTTACAATACTCTGCAATATATTCTGATATTATCTATACTAATATTGAGTTTGTTTATAAGGGGTTAATCTTCGGAACCACTGCACTTATTGAGAAAAAAATTCCGCCATTTGAAAGGTACATTATACCCGATGGACATGTGCTATATATTATGTGTACCTAAATTACGATGACTTGAGTTAAAAATAACTCAAATAAGTTATAAGCGAAGTGAAGGTGAGTTGCTAGTTAATTTGTATAGTGAAAAGTAAAGTTATTGACCCCAGTACAAAGTACACATTCAATATCACCTACGATTATTTCAACGAAGACGTCATAATTTCGTCTTTCACTGTTCGTCACGGAATCATGACTGTTTCACAGTATCTATGTTGCCACAACAAAAAATATTTGACGTAATATTAAGCTGATATGACAATGGAGTAACTAGAACGTAGTGGGGATTCCCGGTAAAATGTGAAATAGTGTACAGTACAGCTATGAATCAATTCTTGCGTTAGATTGTTTTGTAGCAAACAAGGCTATGGTAATACCTTATTTTGAAATGGCGGTCCTTAGTATGGCGATAGCAACGGATGCTTTCTCTCACTCAGCAAGGGCCCGGGATTTTAGTAAAACAGATGTTTTTTCACGGCCACCAATTCTATTCCGATTATAGCACCAAATATTCCGTTCTAGCCGCGGAACTTTACATTGAGCGAAACCTACACGGTATTTATTTGGCCCACAAAAGACCCGGGATTATAGAAGGACGGAAACACGTGTGTTGGTGAAAAATTCCAATCGTGCTATAAAAGTTTGGCTGTGTCACTATTCCCAAGTATTCCATCCCGCCTACGGCCATCGTGGTAAGTTCCACTCTTAGCCGAATGACTTCTAGTTAAAATTTGTTCCACTCCAAATATAAATACCCACCCATCAAATGATGACGTCATCGTCAGCATGACGACATGAGATGACTCAATCGTCATCGCGTCATGATTAACAGTTTAGTACAGACTTGAGTCATAATGTTCACGTCTTCTACGATCTACGTCTGTGATTTAGGTGTTTGTTTATAATCACACACATTCATAATATATCATGTAGATAGTGGACTAACTATTGTCGTAGAGTCGAGAGCGGGGTGTTAAAAAGCATCTGAAGATGCCACCAAACTGTGAGGCACCATTGTTAGCATTATCTGTATCTGTAACGGTGACCCTCAGTCTAGAGACTTTACCTTCAGCTTACCAAGAAGGTTTCTACAGGGTCGGCACCGCGAGTGACGCCCCTGGTGTTGCACACGTCCATAGGCCACGGTAACCGCTTCCCATCAGATGGGTCGTGTGCTAGTCTGCCACCTAAGTGGTATATAAAAAAGAACGTCTGGTGAGGTGAAGTCATATTGACATGATCATATTATGAAAAAAAAATATGATGAAAGATTGTTTGTATGGTGTTATTCATTTTTGAAAGAGCCAACATTCTTCAGGCCCTATCCAACCTCACCTGCAAATTGGTACACCTGCTAAACAACGGACGACGCTCCGGCGCAGGCGCACCTCGGGTTTGGGAGGTCAGACAACAGTCGCTTTTGAAAAAACAGACATACCTTTTTTTTCGTGCGGATACCCCCCCGCCGGCCAGCGGGGGCGGTTATGTCGGGCTTGAACCGACTAAAACCGCACGCCGTCTCGGGTCTGCAGACGGCGGGGTGTAAGGTTGCCCATAGAGCATATCCCTCGCACCCCGACTGGCCCTGGGCCATCTCCGGTTTCGAGATGGCCCCCTCGGGTTTGGGAACCACGGTGTCCCCGTCTTGCCCCGGTTTGGGGACATACCTACCAATCAAAAACAATAAGCGGACCTCGGGCTCCGAAGTGTAAACTTTGGCTGCAACTTGGAAATCGCTGTGAGGATGATGAACTTTGGAAGGTCGTCTTTTCGGTTTCTACTTTTTTTTTTACTTAGATCCTACAGAAGAAATGTCTATTAATAGACTAGCTAATGTCTAGCATCTGTTGCAATACCTAATTAAAATGAATTATCCGTTTTTATTATAGTGTAAAATGAAAAAATAAACATTTAGAATGTTTTAGACTTTGTAACTATTAATTAAATAGAACATGTTACAAATAACTTCACTTTCGCACGCGGTACTCAACATGCTGTGAAGGTTACGAGAAATATTACTATAATAACGTGTATATCATTAATAAACCGGTTCGTTATTCTCGTAACGTTATTACTACTTAGTACGACTGATTGCCGAATGACACATTTGGAAAATATGGCATATTATGTAATGGGTATGATTGAAGCTACGATAGCCGATCGACAATTAAATTGGTTTTGAACTTCCTAATTTCTAGCGTTTGTCCGCAAAATAATAAATCTGTCGCCGAATTGTAGTCGCCAAACAATGTAAAACCATATATCAAATAAATGGGTTTGTATTTATTATACCAGGTTTGTTCTGATGATACAATATTTCACTTGAAAAGTGACATCTGTGAGCGATGTCAACCTATTTCTTAGTGCATTATCACATGTAACCTAACCTATATCTATCTGTGTCAGGGCGCGCTGTATCGTAAACTGCGGACGATAATATTTGACGACAGATCTACTATTCTGAGTAACAATTAATTGTTTATGGCGAAAACCTGTTGAAAAGTTGATCATATCCAGGTACCTATCTAAAGTGCGTCATAAGTTAGTATTGCTACAAAGTTTCAAAAGTTGATGATGAAAGTTTTAAACTTTCAACTGTCACCTTGACGTATAAAATAGCCCGAAAATATGAAAATAGAACAGAGAAAAAGAGCAGCCTTAGAACGATAAACCAAATCTTTCATTTGCTATTGAATTCACACAATGGCGCTGATGCAATTGATTATCGCACTAAACTAAAATTTAAACTTCAAATAGAGGTAGTATAAATTTGACAGATTTGTAACAAGAGAATCGGCTCCAATACATACAGCCTTTAAAATGTATTCCAAACAAAAGACATATCAATTACGTCATGCACGAAATGAAAGAGACAAACGCTAAAAAAATATAGTGAAAAAAAACTTAACATACCTTAGTGTCAACGAATAAGGTTGGTTTTCATTAAACTAAGAAACTTGTTACTACTCTAATGCGTTCAAACTTTCGTGCAATTTTGAACGTCAAGGTGACTTTGTAACTCATATACTTTTGATACTTTGACTCTCTGTAGCATCACATACTTTTGACACCTGGATATGATCATCAAATTTTGACGCTGACTGTACTTCCCCGGCCAATAACTAGTGTATCAGTTCAATTCGATTGTAAATAACGGTCATTGACTCAACCGTTTGATCGTCAACAAGTGTTCAACTGCGCAGACTTATTGCGCACTCGATTTCATAACGAGATCAAAAATAAAGAACATTGTGAAACATATCTCATATTGCTACTACCTACGTATCAACAAGCGTCGGTAGCTTAGTGGTTAAGAAGTCGACCTTAACCGGTCGAAGGGTCCCGGGTTCGAATCCTGGCCACTACCGACGACGTGAACCCATTCCTAACACAAGCAATTTAGCTTAGCTGGAGGGGCTAGGGGGAATGTTAGTAATTTCGGTTACTACTTCGGTTCCTAGTTTAAAAAAATATAGTTACTGTATTTTACCAATTGCTCGGCAAAGTTGGTCAAAAGCAATTACGATGCTATACGTAGGAGGTGCCATGCCTTAAGCTCGCCTTATGCCTCCTGCCTTATCTGTATAGTTGAGGCCTTACATTTACTGCTCCGCTCTCCTGGGTAATAGCGTGATGAAATGTAGCCTATAACCCTCCTCGATAAATGGGCTATCTAACACAAAAATAATTTTTCAATTCGGACCGTTGCTCCTGAGATTAACGCGTTCAACCAAACAAACTCTTCAGCTTTATATAATAGTATAGATAAAAAGAAATAGTGACAGCACTAGTGGCAGCAGCAGGAACTTGCGACCAATTTAGTGGTGGTAGAAATTTTATGGCACAAATTTGTCACAAAATTCGGCCGGGTGGGGTACCAGTAGTAATGTGCCTGGTAGATGGCAATAGGCTCGCCCCCTATTACATTGGGACCTAAACATAACTGGCGAATCGTGGGTGTTTAATACACCTCTGCCTACCCCTTCGGGGATACAGGCGTGAAGTTATGTTATGTTACCACCGTGCACGATTGCGAAAAACCCTCCATAGTAATCCAATTTCGGTTTGATTGCGTTCAGGGGTCAGCAAGTGCATAGCCGGGCAGGGGGATTGTGGTCGCAGCACTAGTGAGACCGGTGGGTTCACACGCTGCTGCGACGACAATCCTCTTCTGATGAGGCCGTCTAGCTGAGTGCCACAATTGATAACATGGTACGTGTATGTAATGGTGACCCTCTTTCCTGAGATTTTACCTTCAGCTTACCATCAGGCGAGGTGAAGTCAAATTGACGTGACCTAAATATAAAAAAAAGAGAAAGTATACAATAGCAGACTAGGAACAAGAGCGTGTAACTTAGAGCGCATAACACTAACGGGCGCGGAACCCGAAGTAAACGATGCTTAACTAGCTCGTATTATGTGTTCTGGACTTAGTTGTACAATACAGGCATGCCGTATTATACACAGAAACACCCAGACTAATGCAAAAATACATGTTCATGCAAACAAATATTTGCAAAACTTATATTCTTTAGCTATAGTGGGTGGTATTAATCCTTAGCTATTAGTTTTTCATGTTAGCCAGTGTAAATAAAGAACTTCGCATTATATTTCATACCAGTTAATACATTGATAACGCTTATTTGCATTGTTTATCACTTGAACAAAACTTTTTGGCATGAGACCCAAGATATCCAAGAAAAATGCTTTTTACAGATACGAGAATAAATACTTTCTTGAAAATGTGATACGTTTATTGAATAATTTTGTTGTTGAAAATGTTACAAATGAATGCAGAACAAATGGGACAACATCTGTTGTACATTCTTCACAAGACTTCTGTTCGTAAACATGCATTCAAAGACGTTTTTATGAACTCGAAAGACCGACAAAGAGAGGTCTGACCTGTGTAGGTAATATTGAAGGTAGAATGAAGAACCGGCTGGGCCAAGGTAATAAGTGCTTCTAAATAAAATAACAGTATTTCCTTCGGACCCCGGACGTGTTAATAGGGCCTCATACACCCCACTTTGTGACCTAAACAAATATTTACAAAGAGTCTTGACTGCAGCTCAGAGTTGATGGGCGGGACTTCCCCGTATCGTGCTGAAAATACATAACCCTGGACCTTGAACAGTCTATTGTTCTGCACTAATCTTTACCAGTAACTGCACTGGAGTACTGATATGATATAATTTATTGATTTATAGAATATTTTATTATACTTGATATTTATAGAACAGATACATTTTGTGCCAATTTCTTTATGATCACTGATAAAAGTGGTAACTGCAACTTTCGCATTAGGACCAAGGCATCAACGTGAGTTTGTAGGAGTGACTTTAGGATCCATAGCAAAGCAATGTTTAATGGGACTAGGAAAATGTGGAAGGCATTTTGTCAAAAAGTAAAATTTAATTTATACACCCACAAACGATGTACGATGTAACTGATTTGGCCATTGCAGAAAGTTATAATGGGGCCTTAGAAATCTTTCCAAGTGCTCTAATTAATGCTGAATGGCCCGTTAATATATAATCGCTGACAGTTTTTGAAACCGTAATATAATTGACTAGACAAAAAATAATCAAAAATTACTTGGTCGCTAGATTTAATGTCCATTATTGCACCTACGCATAACTCTTAAAAGTAGTCGATGTTAAGTCAATGAAAGCGTGATAATCAAAACGGACCCTTAATCCTGGTTCTTGGAAAATATGGCAATACCACATACCGTTCGTTTAAGTATATTTAACAGTAAGAACAACCTTTACGATTAAGACTTACCATTATTTTCTTTTGGTCCTCAGGTACGGTTCTCCGGTAATCCACCCAAAGTCCACGTGATGCGGGTCTGGCTGTATGCTGCCAAACAGACGCGTTGCCGCTACTGGCAGCAGTTTGCGGTTGACAGGGAACGGTTCAAACGAAGGTAAGCAGAGAGACAGGAACGATAGGAACCATTTTATTAAATTTTATAACAGATTCGTATGTAGATGATGTGACGACCGTTGAAAATGAGAATATTCAAATGACAAATATAGTTGCTTATATATATATATATATATATATATATATATATAAAATATGTACCTACGACTAAATGGTGCAAAACAATTTAAGTGAAAAAATAAAATAAAAGAGCAAATTGCAATGTATACTTCCAAGAATTTCTTCTTATCGGTGTCTGCAAACAGCAGCATTACGGCGCTGAAGGGCACAACACACGGCAAGAGATGACATGATTTCAGTGAATTTCATCCATGTGATTAATTTAATTCAACCCTTTTTTCCAGGATTGCTGATGTTGACATGGCGGTCTCCTGGGTTTTAAAACCCCAACACCGCTCCAGAGTTATGTTCCAACGGTTCATGCCATGGTGGAACGCTCAAAAGAGAAAAGAAATTGCCGAGAAGAAGGAAAGAGACGCACGAGAGAAGTTGGAAGAAGAAAGGTTAAAAAATGTGGAAATCGAGAAGCAGAATACAGAATTACATGAAGAGAAACATGAAGCGCATAGTAATTCAGATGAAGATAATACAAAAACAGATAACTCTATGCGAGAAGAATCTGGAGATGAAAATTTAGATAATAATGAAAGATATAAAACTCTTATTAAGACAGTAGACAGTAGTGCGCTAGATACAAGAGATAGTGTAAGTAATGATACCACTACGGAGGAGAAGAGAAATGCAAGTGATACTCTTATTATCAATGAGGTCGATTGTCAAAATTCAAAAAGTGGTTCAGTGGAAAATGAAAAAAATACAAAAAAAGATCTAAATGGAAAATTGTATAGTAACAAAATCGTGCCGTTCAGTGATAAGAAATTAGATACAGACTATGTAAGTTTACATCCAGACTATGATAAACTAAACACATGACAGTGGTACATATAATGTTTCTAAGTAGCCTATCATAATACAATTTTTTAATATCAATAATATCTTCTTTAGTGATGCCACTTGATAGGCCACTATTAGTTATCAATACCCCGGCAAATAGAAATATGGATAGGGCTATTCTGGTGAGACCATCCTAAAAAAAGTCATAATAGTCCTCAGAATTAAATGAAGCATACTTAGTTTAAACAAACAATGCCTTGAATTACATTAGATCTAACATACTAGCATTATATTGCACCTTACAAATATAGAATATTCATAACGATGCACCATCATCGATAGTAAACTTCGGCATCACTAGTTTTCTTAAAACCATAAATATATAATTTTTATATACAAACAGGTGATTGTAATGATTTAAATACATTTTAAACAAAAGTAATCAATTTTATCCAACTACCCTACACTTTTAAACTACAAAATCAATTTATGCACAAAATCAGGCCTTTGTCTTAAAAATATATAAACCGGTACACGCTTTATGTTGTTATAATTTTGTTACATCACTAAATATTTTCGTATTATTATTAAATATAAATATAAGTAAATAATTCAATAGTTTAAGTACATAAAGCGTGCTAGCTATGTAACGTTTTTAATGCTTAAATTATAGATTATACTTTATATTATATTCATTTTATTCATGTTTATTTATAAACCAACAGCTAGCAGTGGTAAATATTAATCAAAAATTGTACAAAAATATACTTTTGCGTGGTGATTTAACCAGATCAATCTAAAACAAAATACAAATCACATTTCAATCAATGCTAGCTTTGCATTCAAAATTCCTACAGCGATTACTAGGCCTAGATTATGTAGGGAGTTGGCTAGATCAAATGACTGAGTATAAATGTTGCCATTATAATTACTACACAATTAATATGGGAGCAACTATGAATGCAATTGTCCGTATTAAAAAAAAACATAGCTTACGGTTAACAATAAAATAATGATTGTGTATATAATTTAATATATGCAGTATCTGTAAGAGATAGGCAGAGATGCATTAATACCCAACTTTCGGCATTTTTCCTTACCTGTATTATGAAGACATGCCCTAACCTTTAATCACCTTGTACACCTCTTACGGGAAGAGGTGGAGTGGCCCATATATTTTACTTTTCCAGACCACTCGGCTAACCGTGAAACAATATAATTTGTATAAAATCTTAAAAAATAGTAACTTTTGACCAAAGAAATCCGATGTCAATGCTATAATAAAAAGTGCTTTAAAATAATGCTATAAAAGTCATATTTGCGTACAAGCATCTAATTTATTTTTTGAAAACGTCCAATAAATATAAATGCGATATTATTTTTTCAAGTATTTCACTGTATATCTGCTTTATGTTTAATAAAAAGCTAAATAATGAAAATGATAAATAAAAAATTATAATATCGCTTCTTTATTTACTCCAATATATTATGTAAGATTGTAATATAAAAAAAGTCGTTTTATATTAAAATATAACTATAAATCTTGCCGTAAAAATATTTGACTTGAAGTATTTTTATCTAAAATGATATTGTCACTGCGTTTGAATAAAATCTACGAGAAAATCCTGAAAATATTATCAATTAATATTATTTTACAAGTTCCTCATAATTTATACCTTTTTTTTTTTTTTTTTCGTGCGGAAATCCCCTCGGATACCCCCCCGCCGGCCAGCGGGGGCGGTTATGTCGGGCTTGAACCGACTAAAACCGATACTAAAAAAGTTGATTTTTTATCCCTTGCTTGTGTAATCAGTAAGTGTACATACAAGAGCTAAATAACACCTTATGAAAGTCATTATTAAGTTCAATTACTTAAACATACTCAATATTAGATTTTTCAGTATTAAGTCCCCAATTTATAACATTGTAGGTACTGGACAAAACCTCAGTCTACTGATTGGTACTAAGTAGATAGTTCAACGGATAAGTTGAATTAAATTAAACTTTATGCTGATTATTATTAAATCCAGTTTATAAAAGCTAGATTTTAATGCTGCATCAGACTTCATACATATCCTCTTGGACTAAGCACAACGTTTTAGTACCAATCAGTACTTAGTAGATTATTTACCGGATTCTAGTCTAAAAATACAAATATATGAAGATTTTTTCAACAAACAAGGTAAATGTATATTATGTACATTGGTTAAAAAAGCTCAAAAACCAATTTTTGTAATAAATTTAAAATATGTTGTTGTATTTTGTTCTACGCAACATATTTTTTTTGTTAATTGGGTTGTACTCAAGTATGTATTTGAAAAAAACATCGTCATGATTCGAAACTTGGACCCAATAGGGTTCCTTTTTCAAGAAGCATTCAGTCTCACCTTTTGACTGATAACTTATTGTATACATTTTTTATTACTATTATTTGATAATCTTGACGCAGAAATGAAGAGAGTGCATTTGGGCCATATTTTATTCTGCTCACTTATAATTAGGAGTTTCGGTGATAAATTTTAAAGTATAGAACCTTTTTTCTAAATTACTAACATGTATCATTATTTAGTTATCTATCGTATCTTTTTTTTTATATTTGACGTCGTTTTAGGGGTAACATTGAAATCAAAAAACGGTCTTAAATATAGGTAAAATGCGTTTGTTTTGTACTTCACTACAAATATAAGAGACTATACTATTATTGCGTTAGCTACAACTGTCCCCTGTTTATTTCACTATTGCAGTTGACTGCTGGACATAGGCAGAGGCCTAGAAAGTGAAAGTGCGCACATTAGGAGAGCCTAATGTGCGCTATAGCACCCGATTCACCTTCTTCCACATCCAGTTTGTGTCAGCTACTGGTTCCAAGTCGCCGGTCCATCTAGCTGAAGCCCTACGATTATATATACCTATCAATATATATATTTGTCCCGACTGACTGACTGACTCATCAACACAGGGCTACAAACTAGAAATTTTGAAATTGTCACCCGTAAGGGCCAAAAATAAGGAATTGATTCTCCAGTTAGTGCACAAACGCGAAATTTTTGACATTTCTTCAAGAATTTTGCCTCTAGGTTGTACCAAGGTATGTCCTATCGCGCGTAAAAAAAATCGGTTGTCCGTAAAATCGGTTTACTGACGATAGTTCAACGTGACAACGTCATAAGAACGCGAGGTAACGCCGCATACGTCATGTGGTAACGCCTATGTACGCATGTCATGTTTTTCGTTCGTGCAGCCGGCTCCATCGATTTATAAGACGTTGTCACGTCAAAAGTATAACCTCTTAAAAACAAGGATACGATGGAAAACCTCCACAATTGTATTAAAATACTTTAGTATATAAACTGTCATATGGCATAATATACAGTGTAGGTATATTTAAAGAATATGTACCATTGTATATGAAAATAAATGTTTGTATAATATCTAAATTGATTGGAAATTCACGATTTTGTATTTTAAGGTGCAAACCAGAGAATATAAAATCTAAAGGGAGTGTTAGATTAAAGGGATTAGGGAGTGTAATTAAACTCACATATTATGACCAATCACGTCACACAAAACGTAGACATACAGGCATAGCTAAGAACACTCCCGACTAATTCATCTTTAAAACAGTTAAAATTGGTTCATCCGTTTGGGAGCTACGCTGCCACAGATGGATAGACACACAGACACATCTAACTAATAACACCTCGTCTTTTTTGCGTCGTGGGTTAAAAAGAGTGACGTCATTGGTTATAAATTTCAACAGAGAACAAGTCTAACTATAAATATCAGTTAATAAGCCAATCGCGTTGCGTGTAATGTTGAACAGCTCAACAGCATTGTGGCGCACAAGTGATAACTGTAAGACACTTCCTCTTGTTTCTATATTCTGTGATGTAAACAAATAGCAAAAGTAAATTTTTATTTAATATTTTACTGAAATATGTATCCTAACCCGGTTTTGGAAGGTACCATATCAACATTTCTTGTTCTAATTGCAGTTTATTAATACTATTTGCTTATTATTGAGTCTCTAGTTGTGTGAACGGTCGTTGGACTCTTTAAATGGTGGGGGGGGGGGGGGGGGAAGCATAATAGGTAAAGTTGATGGCTAAAATCATAAATCATAGATTGTGCCCACATACCAACAAATATAGCGAGCGCATTACCGTTCTTGTAGAACTGTAATGTGCTCGCAACCTGGCACTTCTTGGGTGTCATTACTCGCTTTGCTCGTGGGTCACTACTGCTGATCCCGGTGTATTTCTAGGTGGGATTGTCCTAACCATTCTTGACTTTTTCTTTATGTCTTTCTTTCGTACAGTTTTCCTCAATACCTTACAAATTTTTCTTTTCTTTTTTCTTTTTCATTATTTTGCTTTACTCCTCCCTTCCTCCCAGTAGATAGTAGATGTGTACATATTTCAGTGAAGTGTGACGGTAATATTGTTTTACTTTTAAATCAATTGTAAGCAATGAAGGTGTCCGTTGCACAATCAATTTAGTTTTAAATTTGTCTTAGTGTAAAGGTTTCGGTGTTCATTACATGTTTAGAGATATTGAGTGGTTTTATTTATATATATAAACCTTGCGTCGGTGTTTTAAACGTAAGGAGACTCCGAACGTCGTCAAATGAATGAGATGGGATTTAGATGTAGGGTGATTGTGGTCGCAGCACTAGTGCGACCGGTGGGTGTCACGCGGTGCTGCGACGACAGTCCTCTTCTGATGAGGCCGTCAAGCTGAGTGCCACCATTGTTAACATGGTACGTGTATGTAATGGTGACCCTCTTTCCTCAGAGTTTACCTTCAGCTTACCATCAGGCGAGGTGAAGTCAAATTGACGTGTCCTAAATATTAAAAAAAGCGTACAGGGCCCTACCGACACCCTGAGGCCCAAGCCGCCCGCCGGCTGCGCGCCAACCCACGGACGAGACTCCGTCCGGCGCAGGCGCAGCTCGGGATGCCGTTGTCCAAAGTGGGGCTCGGAAGTGCAAACTGAACGCAACTGGGAAATCGCTATGATGAAAAGAACGAGATGGGTTCTTAGTGTAATCAGGCTGGTTTAGTAAGGGTTCTGGTGTGGTTATTGCAACCCCAATTCTCGGGAAATGGGGCTCAATCGGTCAATGAGATCGCGGGTTCGATTCCCGCTCAGTGCAAATATTTTTATGCAAAAATACCTCTATTTGCATTGGTCTGGGTGATTCTATGCTTAATAAACACAACTTCAAGCCTGTATCCCCGAAGGGGTAGGCAGAGGTGTATTGCACACCCACGATTCGCCAGTTATGTTTTTAAGTCCCAATCTAATGCCGAGCCTATTGCCATCTACCGGGCATATTACTAAGCGAGCGATAATTAACATTTTTAATACATAACTACAAAAAGTCCAGGTGTGTGCCCGGGGCGACTGGGATCAAACTCGAGACCTCATCTCGGCAGTTCGTTACGTATGGCACTGGGCTATCGCCGCTTAATATATATAAGTATTCATAACAAATAATTACAAGTATGTTTATCCGCTGTACAAGTATTATACACTACTAGCTGTTGCCTGCGACTTCGTGCACGTTAATGTCGGAATAGATTAAGGTATGTTTATTTCTGCAGTATAGATGCTAACACGTAAGTATTATTCTATTTAACGGGCCGAATGAGGTGATGCAGTGCACTCTTTTTACACTGACAATTCGTTCGAAATAGATAGAGAAATATGTAATATCGAACATCGAACCTCTGTGGCGTAGCGGTAGTGCATTCAACTGCTAAGCCAAAGGTCGCGGGTTCGATTCCCGCTCAGTTCAAATATGTATATTTGCATTGGTCTGGGTGCTTCTATGTATAATATGTAATATAATATATATTTATATTACAAAAAAAAAGTATTTAAGTATGTTTATCCGCATTCTAGAACCCATATGACAAGCTCTGCTTAGTTTGGGTCTAGATAGCGTTGTGTAATATGTCCTAGAATATTTATTTATTTATTTATTTATAATTCTGCCCGATTCCTTAAATAATAGCGTCATGATATTCATTATAAAATGTTTATGTGTCTCTAACTTCGATCAACATCTAATCAACAATCTTTTATACGTGGGTAACTTTGTGGAGTTTCGAGATTTTACATACAGTATTACTGCTTTAAGGTATAGCACGATGAGTTATAATCCGCAATTTGATCATGTCTGAGTTCTACTGAACTACAAAATTTCGTAGATTTACCTTCTGACAATAAAAGAGAAAAATGATATTAGAAACCTCAATATCATTTTTGAAGACCTATCCATAGTCTTGGTATCCATAACACGTATGGGATTGATGAAAAAAAAAATTGAGTTTCAGTTCTAATATTGTTTTTTTTCTATTTTGTGTGAAAATCTTAATGCGGTTCATAAAATACATCTACTTAACAAGTTTCAACAGAATAGTTCTTATAGTTTCGGAAAAAAGTGGCTGTGACATACGGACGGACAGACAGACATGACGAATCTATAAGGGTCCCGTTTTTTGCCATTTGGCAACGGAACCCTAAAAAGGAGACAAACCGACAAAAATTCTAAAAATCACATTCCCGATATCGGTGTCGCTTCTAGAACCCACATCAATTATTTTTTTGGAAAATATTCAATGTGCAGTTTTCACCTCGTTACGATTTTAATATAACATAACATAACATAAACTCACGCCTATATACATACCTTATACCTTTTAATATATGTATAGACAAAGTTTCAGTCTAGGTGGTACTGTATAATTATGTCTTATAATATTTGTAAAGCTTGGCATTTCATAGACAGAGCATTATGACAAGATGGAAGATCTATAGGCAGCTTTAAAGAATCAGTTATGTCATCGAAAAAAATCGTAAACAAAATAATCTAAATAACAAAAAAAAATTACAGTTGTCACAGAAAATGCCAGAAATTGCAGTGCGAAATTTTTAGGGGTAACAAATACCCCACAAAACTCAAAATTAAATTCATATAAATCCTGTAAATCATCAAAAATGCATCGGCTAACCAGACAGGCAAATTTTTCAAAGTACCCGCACACATCAGACTGCATTATATAAAATATTGCGACCCTACCACCAAATCGGGCTGTGCCAAGCAGAAGGTCATCAGACGAGCCACTCACTGTATCTTCGATTTAGATGGGACAATACTTAGTGAGTATCTGGGCTAGTGTTAGTAAGTATGGGTTTACAGGGCCCTACCAATATCCTTAAGGCCCAAGGCAACCTCACTTGCTAGTCGGTATGTACATCTGCTAAACAACGGACGAGCCTCTGGCGCAGACATTCCTCTGGGGGTTGAAAGCCGACATATCAATAAAAATAGTAAGCGGCCTCCGGGTTTCAAAATGCAAACTGGGAATTCGCCCTGCGGATGATGATGACTTTGTTTGAACGCGCTATTCCTCGAAACTACCAGTGCTATTTGAGAATTTTTTGTTGTATTTGGTAGCCCAGTTCTTGAGGAAGGTTATAGACTATTTAACATCACGCTATTATCCTTTGTAGCCGAGCAATATGACAAAATACAGAAAGACGGGGTGCTTGAAACCGGGGGCATTTCTAGTATTTTGTACCTTTTTGTATTACGTGCGGAAATCCCCTCAGATACCCCCCGCCGGCCAGCGGGGGTGTTTATGTCGGGCTTGAACCGACTAAAACCGTACGTCGTCTCGAGTCTTCAGACATATGTAAGATTGCCCATAAAGCATTTCCCTCGCACCCCAACTGACACTGGGCCATCGCCGGTTTCGAGTTGGTCCCCTCGGGTTTGGGAACCACGGTGTCCCCGTCTTGCCCCGGTGTGGGGAGTAATATATATCTATGTTTTGGAGCAACCGCTTGGTTATGTGGAGAACAAATATCTCGCTATGCCGCTGCTTACAGGCCCCGGTGGGATCGCTAGACTTATAAATGTCGGCTTTACGTCGCAAGGGATGTCTTTCAATGGTCTCACTGTCAGGCATGTGCGAACTGGAGGAGAACAAGGTAGGAAAGACGATCCCGGGCTCCAAAGTGGCAACTGTGATAAAACGCTAAGGTTGTGATGTTATAAACCTTTAATTTTTGAAAGGTGGGTCGCTGGACCTACACCAATTAAATTGGCGATGTCTTGAACAAAAACTTTCAAACAAGTCCACTGGTTTCAAATGGTTCTATTCCAGGACCTAACCACGACGCCCTTAACACAATTCATTTCCATTCAGCGACGGTGAGGAAGAGAGATGAAACTATGGACCTTATAATATGCTCCACCTATCTCCCTCTGCTGCGCTGCCTAAAACTAAATAGTTTCAAGAGTGTTGTTGTTGGCCCGCCCTTTTAAAAAACTAGGAATTCAGAGCAGTTAGAAATAAATTGAGCTGAGCGAGCAGGACTCTTATTTGAAAATAAGACATCTTACTACAGTCGCGCGCTCGTGAAGCTGCTTTTCGGTGATTATTCCTCAATGGTACATCGGACATGAACCATCTCGCTTCAAAACACTCCTCAGTGTCCACACTATCACCGTGGTCAATTTGGTCAAGATCGCGCGAGTGGTTACGTAGGAGTTCAGTCACCACCTTGGTAGCAAGCGTGTTGTTTAGTTCTTCAAGTTTTAATAATTATAATAGATATATTTTCTCTGTACAGATTCAGAAGCTATGTATCACGAAGTATTAGCTCAAGTTTGTAAAAAATATGGAAAAGTTTATTCAAAAGACATTCAACAAAGAGTAAGTTTCATAGGCATTCTCTACACACATACCCCCCCCCCCCGCCCTTTTACTGAACATAACATACTCGACAGCTTCGTTAGTCCCAAGACATTCATTATTTCCAAGGAGGACACCGATAGCCGAGTGAATAATTATGATCTGTTTCATCGTCATCCACCGAGCTTTTTCGCAACTCACTTGTGGTCCCCTTTCAGTCGAACTACGAAGCAACCAATCTTCGATATGTTCCGAGAAAGCGTCTGCCATCCGTCCTCCACAATCTCTGGCGATATCGAAGTCCTTTAAATATACCAGTGGTCGGACTTTTTAGGGCTCCAAGTACCCGTAACTAATTGTGGTAACAAAACGACTATCTAACAGTGGCGACGAGGATGGGATTGTAATAAATAAAAATATCACAGCGCTATCTAGACACAGCTTCTAAATTTCTTCTGTTGAGATACTTCCTAGATACATTTTTTTTTGTAAATACCTAAATATATACAGGGTGTCCCGAAACTCAACGATAACCTGGCACCGGGCGAGATACCCATAAGAAAAAAAATCCAATGGTGCAAAATTTTCAACTTTTTCCAAAAAATGTCTCTTGTCGCTTGACCAAGTGACATGGATTTTTTTCTTTTTTTTTCATAACGGGTATTATGGCCTTGGCCTCTCGCCCGGAACCAGGTTATCGTTGAGTTTCGGGACACCCTGTATATATACCTACATAGAAACACCCAGACCAATGTAAATATTCATATTCATGCATACAAATATTTGCACTGAGCGGGAATCGAAACTAACGCTCTACCGCTACCACAGAATAAATAATAGTACAAGCAACAGAGGTCGTTAAACTACTACCATAGATGTTTGAATGATAACTGGAACTCATCACCCACCATACACCCTCGGGGAATACACAGGCATCTAAACAAAAGTGAAACATTTCTTTTTTAATTTTCAGATGTTAGGTGGGACAGACAGACATATAAGCGAGCAAGTGGTCAAGGAACTGCAGATAAATGTCTCGGTAGAGAAGTTCGAGTCGGAGCTGCTCCGTATATCCGAAGAGGTGCTACCGACAGCGCCTTTACAGAAAGGTGATTACATTATACATAGATATACAGATATAGGAGGGGGTACGCCCCCCCCCCCTCACCAAGACCGTTGAGCCCAAGCCAACCTCACCTGCAAGCCCGTACACCTGCTGATTGACGGACGAGGATCTGGCACAGACCATTTATTTTTAACAACAACTCATTCTATTCTTTATCTCGATGATTATGATGGAGCTCTGTGGCGTAGCGGTAGTGCATTCGACTGCTACGACAAGGGGCGCGGGCTCGATTCCCGCTAAGTGCAAATATTTATATGTATAAATATGTCTATTTGCATTGGTCTGGGTGTTTCTGTGTATAATATGTATGTATTTACAAAAAGAAGTATATAAGTACATTTATCCGCATTCAGGAACCCATAACACAAGCTAGTTAAACTATGCTTACTTTGGGTCTAGAAAGCGCTGTGTAGAATTTCGTAGAATATTTATTTATTATTATCTATTTTTAGGAGCAGAACGTCTTCTGTATCACCTGCATGAGTGCCGGATACCAGTTGCTCTGGCCACCAACTCTACACGGGAACAAGTGCTGGCACACGCGAAATCCAAACCAGACATCTTCAGAATATTTCACCACGTGGTAAATATTTCGTTATGTACCTACTAACTAGCGACTTCTTTCACGTGGATACATAGCTTAGGCCTGTCAACCATCAGTAGGTCTGTTCTTTACACTGCTGCGAAGCGTGTTCGTTGCTAGAGCAAAAGAAGGAGGAGCTGCGTGTCACGGAGATGAATATGCTGCGGTGGATGTGCGGAGTCACGCGTAAATATCGTGTGCAGAACTCTAGCATCCGCGGCAGCCTTGATGTCCGTGACATCGCGGCTTGTATGCAGGAGAGTCGCCTTCGCTGGTGTGACCATGTTCTGCACAACCACCAGGCTACGTGGGTAACAAATGTCTGGAGGGGGGGAACCCGAGAAGTACTGGTCAAGTGGCGTCGTAGTAGACGATGCCAAGCCAATGGTCTCACTATCATGGAATGACCGTGCGAAGTGGAGAAGTAAAACCCGGAAAGCGGACCCTGGACTCCGAGGTGAAGGCCTCGGATGCGGCCGAGACATGCGAAGAAGATGATGATGACAACTTTAGCTTCCACAGTGGGAGGCAATCAAGGAAAATTGGGGCGGGGGGGGGAGGGGCAGTATTGTGTAGCAGCTGTATAATCTGTTAGCTACACCCAAAATCTCCAGAAAATCACCCCCAGACAATGGTTTGGCTTACAGGTAACTGCCACTGATCCTGGTGTCTGCCGTGGAAAGCCATACCCAGACCTGTTTTTGGCAGCGGCTGAGAAGTTCTGTGACCGACCACATCCGGCCCAGGTAATGCAGGCGTGGCCCCAAATTTAATATGAAAAAACAATGGTACTTCATCTTGAAAAGTGTGTAGAACGAGTTCAGGTATTTCAGTTCATAGATCATCCTCACAGCGATTTCCAAGTTGCCTCCAAAGTTTCCACTTTGGAGCCCTAGGTCCGCTTATTGTTCTTGATTGGCATGTCGACTTTACCGGGAACAACTGCTGTCTGACCTACCAACCCCAAGCGGGAAGCTCAGAGCCTCGTCCGTTGTTTAGCAGGAGCACAAACTTGGAGCTGAGGTTGGCTTGGGCCCAAAGCTGCTGGCAGGGCCCTGTAGTTCAGTTGATAGAGTTATCTCTTTTTGGACTTCACCTCAGCTTACCAGCAGGCGGGGTGCAGTCAATTTGACGGACTAAATATTTAAAAAAAGGGACTACTGTGAGTTTAAGTCTCTTCCTAAATGTTGACTTTTTCTATTTATTTAATACTAGCTGTGGGATCTGGCTTGACCCCGCTGCAATAACAGCACCTTATCCGTGGATTTTCATAATTTTTCTTTCATAGAAATCTTGTCCTGACGATAACGAACACAAAAAAAAAATCCAATTAGGTGCAGTCGTTCGGAAATTATGCTCGTATATATATCGGCGATGCATTTTTATTTATATAGATATTAATTTGTTCAAAATTTCATTCTTTTTCATATAGTGCAGTAATCGAAAATAATGTTTAAAAATGATTGTTTTCGTAGTTCGTAATAATTACGGTAAATGGCTCCTTCATTGCTCTAAGACGTATGTAGACTTGAATTTTAGCTTTACCTTACAGGTGCAGGTAGCTTAGTTGGTCTTGGATGTTGATTTTTTCCGTTATTCCCATAGGGGCAAAGGGTGGTATTTCCCCCATTTATTTCAAGCTAACTCTGTCATTAACCGCATTTATTTCCAAATCTCAGTGTCTGGTATTCGAAGATTCACCAGTCGGCCTTCAAGCGGGGATAGCTGCCGGTATGCAGGTAACCATTCTTGTATTCGTACGAGGTTATTTTACAATGTATTCACACGAGGATAGCAGGCACACTCCCCAAAATACGCCCGATATAAACCGATAGGCTAGCAACTCTGTGTCGAATTATACGCTCTGAAGAGTAAAAAAAAACTCACCCGGCTGGATGATAAAAACTAGGGTGAAGTTCAAAAGGTACTGGCCAGAATTTTAGATGCTTTCGATCTCAAAATGATGGTCAACCTTGACGGACACGATAGATACGTTTTCACGCCGCGCTTAAATAACCCTGGATTGTAAGAAGACGGAAACATGAGTGCGGGTAGAGCATTCCAGCTCTTTATCGTGCGATAGAAAGGAAGTACCGAACCATTTGGTTCGAGACGGTATTGTTTGCACCGCGTGAGTGATACCGCAGTGTAGCGCGTATTGTTAGTTAGTTACACGTCCCCTTTGGACGGTGGAACTAACTGAAAGAGTTGATCAGAACAATCGTCATGGTATAGCTGGTAAAACACTACCAAAGTTATCTACACAACTATAATTGGTATCAAAAATATCAACTGTTGTATTAGACCGTATTTTTAGGTATCTTTACTTTTTTTTATACAACTAAGGTGGCAGACAAGCACACGGCCCACCTGATGGGAAGCGGTTACCGCGGCCTATGGACGTGTGCAACACTAGTGGCGTCACACTCGCGCTGCCGACCCTGTAAAGGAAATTGGATAGGAAAGGAGTTTGGGAGGGGATAGGAAAGGAGTTAGGGAGGGTATGGGAAAGTAGTTTGGGCTCCGGCACTGTCACTCACCAAACGGAACGCAACAGTTCAAATACTGTTACTTGGCGTCGATATTCTGTGAGAGGGTGGTGCTTCCCCGGTCAAGTCGGCCCATTCATGCAACGGCCAAAATGACTGTTGCTTGACTCTACCACTACACAATTTATTTAATTCTTTATTGTACGCACACAGTAAACAATTAACAAACATCATAGATAAAATCAGTGAACAAAGGCGAGCTTAACTCAGTATTGAGTTTTCTCTCAGCAAACCTTTGGGGGATCGTAGAGAAGGACAACAAATGGGTAAACATGGTGTACACCCATGTTTACCCATTTGTTGTCCTTCTCTACGATCCAATACATACTTCCATAGATACAAACTATAAACTTACATAGACAATACATACTAAATACATAAATACCTATACAATAAGTAGAAGCTATTATCTTTGTTGGTCAGCGCGGGGCACGACGCGACGGCGGAGACGCGCCCAACTACCAATCTTATTTAAACGTCAAAACCGTTCAAAGGGTTCGTGTCATTGGTTGAGCAGCCCTTTTATTGGTTTTTTGATTGGCCAGTTAGTGCACATTCGCGAGTTTGTTCAAGATTTTTGGAACTAACTATACAAAGGTTCGTCTCGATTAAAATTATTATCAAAACGTTTGCAGGTTGTGCTAACCCCTCACTACAAGCTGGAGCGTGAACATGCGGAGCAAGCGACAATGGTGCTACCCGACTTCTTGGCCTTCCAACCTCAGCTGTTTGGGCTGCCACCGTTCAGGGATGATTGCAGGCTGCAAGTAAGACATTCACCATCTTATAGACCGTTTAACCCATGTTAATTTGTGTTAACAATTGTTTGTTTGTGTATTTGTGATCTGTCTAACTCCCAAACGAATGGACTGAGTTTAATGATGATTTTTTTTTAAAGCTAACGTGAGCGAGGTTGTTCATAGCTATATTTTATGAAGATCTGTTCATGCGTTCGGGGATCATCAGCTCTTTCCTAGTCGACGAAGAAATCTTACTTCCACAGGTCCGATTGATTCGAAAGATAACCTTGACCTGATGCTACAGCATCAAGTGGTCTGCGAGATATTTTACTAATCAGCGATTTAGGTACCTACAGCAGATACCGGGTGTTAGGGAAACGCTCCCGAAAACAAAGACAAGCGATAGTACTGAAGAGAAAAAAAATTGCGATTTTTTTCGATCTGTGCAAATTAAAAAGAAATCACTTAATTAGATTTTTTTATTAGCATATTTTAAATAACATAACTTGACGCCTGTATCCCTGAAGGGGTAGGCAGAGGTGTATTACACTCCTACGATTCGCCAGTTATGTTAAGGTCCCAATGTAAACGGGGGCGAGCCTATTGCCATATACCGGGCACATTATTAAGCGAGCGATAATTAACATTTTTTTCTGATTAACATTCTGATATTTTAATTTATTGAAATATATTTAAAATAAATTGTAGTAGCTTAAAGGGGTGATATAACCCAATTACGTCTTCTTTTTCTCTTTATTTACCACATTAAGTAGTCCGTGTCGTCAGATGACGAAGATGATGTCGACATGGTTGAGTATTTACCCCCAGGACTGCGCCCGGAGTGCGCCTGCGCGACGCCTTCACTCCGCACCAACGAAGCGAGTGGGGCCCACTTCACGTGCTCTCCGAGTGTGTAAGAATGGTCGCCCATCTTACGATGGACCTGTGTTATTGACCTTGCAAAGTGCTAACCTACCTGGTTAATACTTAGCTATGGGCCCTGTTAACTAAATTAACTGTAATATGTCGACAGATGCAACAATGCGGAGGGCCACAGAAGTTCACCCCACCTCCGTCGGCTTGCGACCCTTGCGCTAAGTTCAAAGCCAAGCCGTGCCCCCCGAGACCTTGTCCGAAGAAGAAGTGCGACTCGTGTAAATATGGTTTAACAGAAAACAAATTCGTTTTAGTAACTCTGTTGCTAAGTTTAATAGCTGGTATCCTGTATCGGTTGTGGTAGATTCAGAGAGGGGGGGGGGGGAATGTGGAGGACAAATTTATATCTTTAGATAGGGACAATTGCATCCATTGACGCTCCTTCCCCCTCTCCCGCACAAATATAATACCAAATTAACTGTACGCCTACATATTTGCATGTTGGATTGCCGCCGAGAACTTAAAAAATAACTGTGTAACATTACGTTAAGAGGATCTTAAAGGGTAAACGTATGCTGAAATACGTTAAACAAGGTGATACAGTTAAAACAGCAGGGTTTCTGAAATATATGGACAAGTACAAAGTCCAACCTACTTCATCAACAATCAAATCAATCAATCAGCCGATCGCAGTCCACTGCTGGACATAGGCCTCTCCGTCTTCCGCATCCAGTCTATCCCAGCCACCTTCTTCAGGTCGTCAGTCCATCGGGCTGGGGTGTATCTCACGTTCCGTTCATTTCATCATCATCATAACGGTAAATCAAGCTGGGTTTGTGTAATATATGGACAAGTACAAAATGTCAAAAGTCAATCTTTCCATTTTAGACCCAGGATCCAATGTCCTGCTCCTTTTTCCTCCACTTGTCTCAATTATTTGTGTGTCATTCTTTTCCATATTCTCCTGACGTCTCCCATTTCAGAGTTCATCTCCTCAGTTGCAAGACAGTAAGCCTTTTGCTTGCTCCTATTTTCATTATTTAGGGTCAGATGTCGTCTCCACACTTATTCCTTTCCTTGCCATGTCTACTTACATGGAATCCATTATCTGCCCCTGAAATATCTTCCAGCATTCACTCGCCTTTCAATGAGAGGGCAGCATCACAGTGTTAGTCTTGGTTGCATCCAAAGCCTTGCACTTTGGAGCCAGGGGTCCGCCCCTCTTTCTCTTGACTTGGGTTTCCTAACCCCGAAAGGATAATCTGCGGCAGAGTCTCATTCATCAATTCAGCAGGTGTACCGGCTTACAGGTGAGATTGACTTTGGTCGCGATGATTTTGTTGGGGTACTGTACACCGACACATGAGAGTAAATGAAACAAACATAGTTTTGATGGTGTTGACTATACACTGCGTCGCCTTTAGTTCAGCACACAACAAACATCAGCCTGTATATCTTAATTCTCCGGTCGGCCAGGTTAGCTACATGCAGAATTTGGTTTTTTTTTTTCAAATATTTATGATAAGTTGAATCTGTATTATATTTTCTATGCAATAAAGTTCATAACATCGTAAATTTTCGTATTTCACTAATTACCTTTTGCCTACTGGGGGTAATTTTAACTCTTTAGCTCACCATCATCATGTGTACTTAAGTGGCAAATATGGGCTTAGACGTAGGATACCTGAAGAAACGATTACTGGGAACCTGACCCGAAAACCTGACCCGGTCGCGGGTTAGGTTAGAAACTTGAAAAAATAATGTAATATTTGTTCCGAACGTAACCCTGACCCGACCGACGACGTCTCGTTCCTATCATAACCCGAATTGCGCAGATACGTTTAATTACTTGCCTAGCTATTTAATCAAACAGCTTAGAAAATGACTTATTTCGGCATGGTTATAAAAAAAATAACCACGTAGGCTTAATGCGGAACTTCTTCTTCTAACCTAACCTATCCAAGTCGGATACTAAATATTAAATACTGATTTGACACATGTATTTTTTTTTTTTAAATAAGATTAGAGAGAATGACCAATCTGCGCAATTAGGGTTATGATAGGAACGAGACGTCGGGTCAGGTTAGGAGTAGGGTTACGTTCGGAGTTCGGAACAAATATTACATCCTTTTTCAAGTTTCTAACCTAACCCGCGACCGGGTCAGGTTCGGAGTAATCAGAATATGCAGATAGACTTAAGACCTTTGAGATCATGAGTTTGGAGAAGAGGAGGGGGATAGGCGAGCTGTGTACTCTATACAATATTGTGAACGGCTTGCTTGATTGTCACCTTGTCACCTACATAAACTTACTGTAAGATACCTACTCGATCGGCGCGCATTCCGCAATTATTTACTATACCGTTAAGCAAAAACAATGTTTCTCAAAACAAGCCACTTCATAGAATGTGTGGTCAGTATAATTGAGCTGAGCGAGCCAAGCTCTTATACGCGGCATAGCCGTTTGTTGGTGGCTAAACTCCTCCGTAACCACTCGTGCGATCTTGACCAAATTTACCACAGGGATAGTGTGGACACTGAGGAGTGTTTTGAAGCGAGATGGTTCATGTCCGATGTACCATTGAGGAATAATCACCTAAAAACAGTTTGACGAGCGCGCGGCTGTAGCTAAGCGCGCGACCGTAGTAAGATGTCTTATGTTCAAGTAAGAGTCCTGCTCACTCAGCTCAATTTATTTCAGTCACACCCTGCACTGAATTCGTAGTACAGTTTGTTCTCAACTGGACATGTTTCTCGATAGTTTGACTTGTTTTAAAAAACAACTCATGTCAAAACTTTTCTTTTTTGTCAAGTATTTATTCATTATGTACCTTTTGTGTGTATGTATAACCGACTAAAACCGCATGGAGTCTCGGGTCTTCAAACGCCGGGGTGTAAGGTTGCCCGCCCATAAAGCATTCCTCGCACCCCGACTATTCATTATGTACCTTTTTTTTTTTTTTTCGTGCGGGAATCCCTTCGGATGCCGGCCAGCGGGGGCGGTTATGTCGGGCTCGCACTGACTAAAACCGCACGCCGTCTCGGGTCTTCAGACGCCGGGGTGTAAGGTTACCCATAGAGCATATCCCTCGCACCCCGACTGACCCTGGGCCATCTCACCACTAACAGCATCGCTCATCCTGTCTCCTCTGAAAGCAGAGGAGTACGGAGAGCGATGTGTTCCCGCCACGTTGGGTATTGGCCGACGATAATGCCAACCCTATGAAGGGGAAGCCATTACCCGCCGCCCAGGGTGTACCGGCCGCTCCGATTCCGTTCCCCCCGGACTGCAGCGGGATCGGAATCGGAGCGACACTCGAGGAGGTTACCCAACACACACCCCTATTCATTGTGTACCTACAATATTAATTTTTCGATGTGTCAATTTACCTGTATTGGCGAAGCTATTTAACATTTAAATGCTGTGCACAGATATAATTGGGTGTCAGATTCTAAAAGTGTACTCATCTGTTGTTTATCTCTGTACCTAATAAAATGAAATAAAATCATCCCAGCGTTGCATTGCGCGTTGGCACTCGGGGATATGCTCTATGGGCAACCCGTTTTAGTCGGTTCGTCAGGCTTGAACCGACTAAAACCGCACGCCGCCCTCGCTGGCCGGAGGGGGGGTATCCGAAGGGATTTCGGCACGAAAAGAAGGGTGAGCCCTCCTACGCTAACAAATGTTTGCACTGACGCTCAGGCAGTGGAATGAGACAGCAGGGACTGTGGTTTTTCCAAGCGACTGCAATATAGGGTTCTATAAGAAGGGCATTAGAAGGTTTTTACAGGGTCGGCAGCGCGAGTGCGACGGCCCTGATGTTGCACACGTCCATAGGCCACGGTTAAGTGCTTCCTTCAGGTGCGCCGTGAATTTGTCTGCCACCAAAGTGGTATAAAAAAAGCCGCGACCCCTGACAGGTAATCAAAAATGCTACCGCTCATAAAAGCAGGATATAAACAAGTATAATAAAACTCAAATTTATAATTTTATTTTATTAAAACTGTAACTTACAATTTATCAACGAAATGTGGCTTGACCAGAACATTACATTACAAACAGATCATTGCCAGTCGCAAACAACGCTTACCATATTTATAAAAAAGACATGGTAAAAAAGGGTAACACAGGAATATAATGCAAAAAATTTGAGTACCACAGGAATATAATGAAAAAGTATTAGGTATCATATCACAGGCATATACCTAATGTAAAATAGTGGGTAACACAGAAAAGTAATTCAGAAACATTGGATAAGCATTCATTAACAATATATTTACGATAAACTACCTAATCTCGTCTTTTAGTAATGGAACAGTAAGTTCTAAGTTAAAAAAACTTGTGTTACGTTAAGTATAACTTCAATTGAACACACTCAATAATTGTGTTACACACACCTTTGCGCCAACAGAAGTTAACGTCAATAATACATACTGCAATTCAGATATCAATATGAGGACGGAGAAAAACAACTCTAAACCCGCTAGAAACAAGGGTACGTTCCAAAGACACTGATGCTTCTATGGTTATCTATGGGAAGCGTTAGAGCGACAGAATGATCGGTTAACGTTCGTGCCGATTTAGTCTTCGCAAAGTGGTAACGTCCATACCGTAGATGGCAAAACCGGCTGGTTCTTCGAAACGTACCTGGACATTAATAAAAATATCTAATAAGTGCTTGTCGTACATCCCTACACCCTAGACTACACGTACTCAGCTCTGCCTTGGGAATAGGCACCAGTCACCACGGGTCTAGGCCTTAGGCTACAGTTTCACAGGCGTAGCCTATATTGGTATGGTGATAGGCTTCTTACTCGTCTAGAAGAATGCCCTAGGATACATTCACTATGAGCCTAGGCCCAACTCTACTTTAAGAATAGGGCGTATGCTACATTGGAAAAAGAATCTGAAATAGGCTACTTGCTCCTACCTTGAAAATTTAGGAGACAGTTACCATTTGAGGGACAATAACTCACCTCTGGCTTAGCGGCTGTTTCGTCTTTATTGTCGTCAGAAGGTTTAGCAGTATCAGATGCTGGTGCTTGTATGGTTTTTATCTGAAAGAAAGGTTGAAAGATTATTTTTGAAGCACTTAAACTGACAGGTGTGGATTTAGGTGGAGAGAGGCCATACATACATTAACTTCGAAGGTCGCAATTATCGATGCTCCATCAGACATTCGGTGAGACGTAGCTTGTGCAGTGGAGAAACAAAGACAAAAGACAAGAAAAAGATCCCGATACCAACTACATACCCGATACAACTATGTTATGCCTACCGTTCGTTTAAAAAGCTGTTTCGCTTCTTGGGAACAACTCCTGCTACAGACAGCCCCCATAGCGGGTAAGAGGGTAAACGTAGACAGACACAACCAGTTCCAGGAATTTTCATCAGACATGAAGAAAACCTGCGTCTGGACATCATCTCCAGTATTCAACTTGGAAGTTGTTAGAGCTGCAAGGTAAATATGGCAAAATGGGCCTAGATTGGTGTAGATTGGATATGCTATGCAACTGTTGGGTCCATCCTAGTCCATGTCGCATTTGCTCTCTTTGTTCCTTCGCCTGTACTATCAAGAACTTGTGGAGAGCAATGGACAATGCTGTGGCTGTTTCCAAGTATTGGGTCGACAGGATAATGCTGTGGCTCTGTCCAAGTATTGGGTCGTCAGGACAACGCTGTGGCTGTGTCCAAGTATTGGGTCGACAGGACAATGCTGTGGCTGTGTCCAAGTATTGGGTCGACAGGACAACGCTGTGGCTGTGTCCAAGTATTGGGTCGACAGGACAACGCTGTGGCTGTGTCCAAGTATTGGGTCGTCAGGACAATGCTGTGGCTGTGTCCAAGTATTGGGTCGACAGGACAATGCTGTGGCTGTGTTCAAGTATTGGGTCGACAGGACAACGCTGTGGCTGTGTCCAAGTATTGGGTCGACAGGACAATGCTGTGGCTCTGTCCAAGTATTGGGTCGTCAGGACAATGCTGTGGCTGTGTCCAAGTATTGGGTCGACAGGACAACGCTGTGGCTGTGTCCAAGTATTGGGTCGTCAGGACAATGCTGTGGCTGTGTCCAAGTATTGGGTCGACAGGACAATGCTGTGGCTGTGTCCAAGTATTGGGTTGACAGGACAATGCTGTGGCTGTGTCCAAGTATTGGGTCGACAGGACAACGCTGTGGCTGTGTCCAAGTATTGGGTCGAAAACATCTAAAGAATGATAGATTCCACTTACTTCTTTATCATCTCCCTTTTCGTCTGAAGACTCTTTCGTCACTGGTGGTATGTTGGGGCCCAGCTTCTCACACAAGGATTTAACCTACAGGGAATAGAATGAAGATTAATTACGCGCCATAAATAAAATAATATTGTCAATCACGTCACATAAAACAGAAATGATTTCGATTCCGTCGGTGTCGTTTGCCATACAAACATTTATGGTAACGTCGTTACGGGTAGTTGGAGCCCTAAAAAGTCCGGCAACTGGTCTAACTACAGAACTTCGATATCGCCAGTGGGTTGTGGACGTCAGATGGCTGTCGGTTCACGGAACATTTCATAGTTAGACTGGAAGCCGACCCTGAGTAGATAAGGCGGGGGGGGGGGCTACTCACGCTGGGGAACTGCGAGAAGCAGGCGCGCGCGCGCCCCACGCAGGGCGGCGCCACGGCGCGCCCGTAGCGGTCGCGGTCCGCCGCGTCGAACATGTAGAAGCCTGCAAGGAGCCACTCTTTAGTTTTTAGAACCGGGTTAGGCCAATCTTTGTGCGCTAATTCTTTTAAGGAAAGTAAAAGTTATCGTGTATGGAATAACCGGGACTACTAGATTGAATAGCATAGAATAACCACATTATTATTTCAAAATTTATGGACGTCTCCAACACATTTAAAAACGGCATTTCTCGGAGACCCTCGTCTTAAATTATAAAACTATCCCTATTTTGCACTTCGCTATTCTATAACTCGATTGAATTCAGTACTGCATTCAATTGTGAATATCAACCACTCAGGTTCCTACACACAAAAAATACAACCTACAACATATAAATGAACTTATTAAGGTACCTCTGGGAGTCTTAAACAGCGCCACAGCGAAGTCTCCCTTGCCGGCCACCAGTACTCCTACTTTCTCTTCTTTGAAGAATTCTTCCATCTAAAACAACAAAACAGTCTCCTAGTTTGTTTTTTTCACAGCTGCAAGGGATTACAGACAGGATCGGAAAAAAACTTTATACCTGTTTAATTCCTGAGAAAACGATGTTGACAGACAGACGGTCAACGAAGTCATCCTTTTGAGGTAAGCATGGAACCCTCGTGACTCCGATGCCGGAGGTTGCTCAACGACCTCCATCCTCTAGGACTAGGACATGGATTGGACCACCACAGTTCTAACACCCTGCTATGTACCCATGTTTAGCAAAATAAATGATTGATTGATTTGATTGATTGATTTGATTAATTTGATTGATTGATCTATGACCTGAGGCCACCTGTCACCCCCGCAGCGACAGGCCGGAATGGCAGGACAGCAAGCACCCCCCCCTTTCTGAGGTAAGTGGTTGGCGTAGATGGTCCATGTCAGCCGGGGCGGAGGTAGTTGCCTTATTGGGCCACCTTACAGCCCGGCATTAGAGACTCAAGACGGCGTGAAGTTTTGGTCGGGTCAAGTTCGACATAACCCCTGCTGGTCGGCGGGGGAGGGGGATGGGGAGCGGTATTCATGATCCGTCCGGAAAAAGGTATGGGAGCCCTTAAAAAACGTTAGGTACATACCTTGTCTTCAAGGTCGCTGTTGACCTTGCCCTTCTGGCGCGCCTGGAATATAACCACGCGGCACACGCAGTTGCCTGGCGTGTAGAACTTGCGGAGGATCTGGCGACAAGTGGCCAAAATTAAGTAATTATGACGCAATTAACACGCTACTCAACATCCGCGGGTCGGGAACTGAGGCCGTGATACTCCATTGTATGGGAAATACTCTGCTAACTAAACTGCCTGGACCAGTCCTGAATAGCTGACGTATCGTAATGAAGATGTATCTTAACCGTCTGTCGAAGTAGTGGTAATTCGAAGGTGTGTGTTGTCTAATAATTGTCTGTCGAAGCAATGATTTGTCGATGTATGTGTTTTTGAAGTTCGCTGCATGTCGAAGTATTGTACTGTCTAAATTCCCCATAAACAACCCTTTTTGAGTCCTGGATGTTGACTCAAAAAGGGTTGTTTATGGGGCCCCACCGAAATCTTCGGGGCCCAAGCCAACCCGCAAGTCGATACACCTCCTGACTAAAGGACGAGGATATGGCGCAGGTTTTCCTTTCATGACTGGTAGGTCAGAGAGCAATCGCTCCCATAAAAGCCGTATAAGTCAAACCAGAAGGAGGAGACAGAGTAAGCTGCTTTTGCTGCTCCAGCAGCCTGCCCTACCCGCTGTCCATGAAGGTTTTACTGGTGGTACAAATTTGATGAAACAAACTTGTCACAAAATTCGGCCGGGTAGGTACCACCGTGCACGATTGCGAAAAACCCTCCATAGTAATCCAATTTCGGTTTGATTGCGTTCAGGGGCCAGCAAGTGCATAGCCGGGCAGGGGGGTTGTGGTCGCAGCACTAGTGGGACCGGGGAGGATCACGCGGTGCTGCGACGACAATCCTCTTCTGATGAGGCCGTCAAGCTGAGTGCCACCATTGTTAACATGGTACGTGTATGTAATGGTGACCCTCTTTCCTGAGACTACCTTCAGCTTACCATCAGGCGAGGTGAAGTCAAATGACGTGCCCTAAATATAAAAAAAAGGTCGGGGACATCTTTTCTCCTCCGCACTTAGAACTTACCTGTTCCATAGGCATTATCTTTTCAGATGGCTTGAAGTGCAGGTAGCTGTCCTGGTAGAGCTGGTCTCCGCTCTCCAGGATCTGGTCCAGGGTGCCGGGGCTCCAGCGACAGATGTCTTCAACCCGAGACATGGCTACCGCCATCACTGAACAAGCTACGGCCTGAGAAATAAGGGTTGAAATTGGTGTGAATGTACATTTGTTGGGTGCGCCATCGTTAGGAAGAACAATTTCGGATAAAGAACTTTAGGTGAGTCAATATGGACCCACATTTGTTTTTGTAAAAATATTATTTAGTAAACGCAATGACCAGTATTCCCCCTAACCCCCCAGCTAAGCTAAATTGCTTGTGTTAGGAGTGGGTTCACGTCGATAGTCTAATAGTCAGGATTCGAACCCAGGAACCCAGGATCTTGACAAACTTAACTATAGAGTTGATCACAGTTTCTATAATTGGTGAAATAAATACATTGACAAATACTTCCAGAGATTAGCGCACCCCAACAAAAAAAAAATACAAAAAAGTTTACAGTATCACTTGTATATATGCAAAACTTCTACTTTTGCTTACCATGTAAACTCATATTGACGTGCCCTGCAAAGTTGACTTGCTTCAATTTTTGTTTATTTTAATAATCATAAATAATAAGAATAATGTCTAATATCTAGACCAAAGGTAATAAGTTAATTAAAGTCCGTTATTGGTTCTAGAATGCAGGCATCCATATTATTATAGTTACATAGAAACACCCAGACTAATGCAAATAGACCATAAATTCATGAGTACAAATATTTGCACTGAGCGGAAGTCGGACTTAGCAGACGAACGCAATACCGCTACGCCACAGATGTCGCTGAAATTCAGTACAGTGAAGTGAACATATTACCTGATTACCCCTGGAGGCGTACGGGAACTTCTTGCAGGCTATGGAGTGGCCCGCAGACATGAACTGAGTGCCGTCGGTCAAGACGAGCCAGCCGCTCGTGTTGCGTTGTCCTGTGGGGGCGTTTATATGTTGAGAGACCAAGGGACGTTGTGGTATGGTAGGAGATGTACTGCTGAAGATAGAGTTACATGCTCCGATGGTACACACACGTACAGAGGAGGGACGAAAGGAGATTGACGAAACAAATTTATAGTGACCTATTTTTAAGGCAAAGTCACTAATGAGATATTATTTAAAAAATAAATCAGTATCAATTGTCACACGGGACTAGTTCCACTTAATCCAAAAAAATAATCAGTACCAGTTGTCTCATGGGACTAGTGGGACATCTATTTAAACATATATCAATATGATTTTCCCCATGGGACTGCAAGATTCCGTGGGACATGATCATCCCACCTGTCCCACCATGGCGCTGGAACAATGGGACTAGTGGCATAGACCCTTATCATCGTCATCTTAGCGTAGTTCCCGGTTACATCCGAGGTTCTCACCTCGGAGTCTGGGGTCTGCCTTACCGGCTTCTACTTCTCAACTTCGCACAGCCTTGAGACCACTGGCACGCTTGTCATCTTCAAGCCAGCACTTCTGGAGTCCACCCCATGTACCGGGCATACTATCGGGGCCAAGGATATTTTCAACCACTAGGCGTATGTATATCAAAAAAGAAGGGGAGAAGGTAAGCCGACCCTGGGGTCCGAGGCGAAAGCCTCGGATGCAACCGGGAGCAACGTTAAGATGATGATGATGATGATGATGATGACTGTCAGATGTAGAATAGCCCTATAGCCCTGGCTCAGCTGACGGAGAGAGCTGAATACACGGTGCCCCAACCCCTCACGGGTAGACGGAAAGAAATGAGAAGGCGATTGTATTCTATTTCACCGGGAACATTTAAAGTTGTAGCGATATCACATGTACCCAGCGCCGTCTACCGACCGCAAGCTGAACTACTTCGATACTACTAATGAACTACCGATCTTGCATCGCGACAGTGAAGTTCTCGCGGTGGATACCATATTTAGAACATTTCAGCGTCGATCGTTGGGCCTCGGCCCGCCAGGCGCCAGACCTTGCCTGGTCGGAAGATCCTCCTTTTGTATAGGAGCCACATCTCACCTCGTTCCTCCACAAAAGTCATTTCATTTCATTTTTGTTACCTACCTTCTTGATGAGAAGTAGACGCCATTTTATACTCTCACTCTTGCATTACACTATAATTTTGTTCCCCATATATTATCATAAGCTTTATTAAAGTGTTACATTATATTTATTGTTTATAATATTTTTACCAATTTTGACATTGACATTTCTTTTTTTTTCTTTTTTGGTCCTTTTCAAACTAAATAGGTTTTCTGAAACGCAGACAGCCTTTTTTTTTCGGAAATCGTTTCGGATACCTCCCCGTCGGCCAACGGGGGCATTTATGTCGGGTTTGAACCGACTAAAAACGAAAGCCGTTTGAAGTCTTTAGGTGTAAGGTGTGTAAGGTGTAGGCCGGGGTGTAAGGTGGGCCCATAGGGCTGAAGGCCGACTCCAACTGAGTTAGGAAAGGCTCGGAGGCCGGGGGGGCTTACCCTTGAGCTTGGCCTGCTCCTTGTCGGCGCGATCGGCGGCGCGCTGCGCGTCGAGGCAGGTGGCGCTGCCGGGGGGATGCTTGCGGTCCTTCTCCAGCGCGCGCCGCTTGCCGCCGTCCACACCCACCTGCGGGGCAAGTGGCGTCTCATGAGCGGTCTCCTACATTCGCGTAAGGTTTTTCATCCTAAGATACCCTGTCTGATGATATCCGCGACAACATGCTGCGAGATGTGGTAACATCGGAGGACGGTCTGTGGTATTACTCGAACCTTGTAGACACACCCCAAAATTTCAAGCGCCTACGCAGCCTTACGCGTGATTCGCATGAAAAGCGTCGAAAGTGTCGAAGCCTGTTAGTGTCGTGTGCTGCCCCAGAAAGGGGAGAAAGTGCAAGTCGTAGGGTACCAAACTATTTAAAAGGAGTCAAGAAATGCGTGCCCGAAAGCAAAATCCAGAAAAGCGCGCAACTCTGTTCGGCTCGTTATAATCAAAATGGTTGGTAGGACCATGGGAAGGAAGTGGAACAATAGGAATCTGACACAGAATATCCCATTCACAAAAAGACACCGCATCGTTCACGAAAGGTCCCATTCGCGTTGTATGGAACAACTGATTTCATTTTTTATAACTGATAGGTATTCTCGAATTGAAACTTGTGCCAATCGGACATTCTGCGTCAGATTCGAACAAAAGGTGTCCTAAATTAGTGCAGCAACCCGTCTTACCTTACTAGTGGCCGGTACAAGCGTGATGCCAGGAGGCGCAGCCCCTTGCCTCACGATGGGCGGGTCCACTCCGCCCAGCTTCTTGATGGGCTGTACGGTGATCGACATCGTATACAAGTGGAATGAGTGCTTGGGACGCTCCAGGACGGGCACGTTCTGGAGATAGCTGGAGGATAATGGTTAATTACTAAAGCTTGGAAAGGAGGAGAGGAGACCAGACTTCAGTTGAAGAGCCTGCGGGGTGTAAGACCACTTGCAAGCCGGTACATCTACTGATTGACGGACGAGGCTCTGTCACAGGCTTTGTTGTCGGAGTTGAGCGGGTCAGACGGCAGTCCTTATGGGAGAGACGGCTGCCCGACCTCCCTCCAGCCCCGATGGGTAAGCTTGCGACGGAGTCAAAGTCAAAAACCATTTATTCTATATAGACCATTAATACGGCACTTACAAAATGTCAAAAAAAAAATAAAACTAATGTTTGGCAAATGGACCACACCGGTTCGAAACACGGCCCTGTCCTGAGAAGACTCCGGCAATAAACTCAGCGGGCTGTTTTTTTTTTTTTGGTCTATTTACAAACATGTTTACAAACATCTAATTACAATATTTCGTTTGAGTAGCATAGTGAGAGAGCAAACAGTTCACATCCAAGCTTGTTTGTCGTCTAAATAGTCTTGAAGTTTATAATAGCCTTTTTGGCAGAGTTAAGTGTTAATTTGGCTTTTAAAGGAGTTGTCCAGAAATGGTTTTTTATTCTTGAAAAATTCCAGTAGCTATGAAACAAATATTTTTGGATAGACTTCCTAAGGACTTATATTTTTTTTTTACTGGTGGTAGAAATTTGATGACACAAATTTGTCACAAAATTCGGCCGGGTACCACCGTGCACGATTGCGAAAAACCCTCCATAAGTAAGCCAATTTCGGTTTGATTGCGTTCAGGGGTCAGCAAGTGCATAGCCGGGCAGGGGGATTGTGGTCGCAGCACTAGTGGGACCGGTGGGTGTCACGCGGTTATGCGACGACAATCCTCTTCGGATGAGGCCGTCAAGCTGAGTGCCACCATTGTTAACATGGTACATGTATGTATGGTGACCCTCTTTCCTAAGACTTTACCTTCAGTATTGTCTTATATTTAGTATTGTCATCCTCCAATAAAATTATCTACTACCATAAAATAACTTTGTTTTTCTCTTAAATCAGGATTTAAAAATTAATTTCTCACTAATTCCCGATTCCTAATTTCGGCTACTATTATATCAGTGTAATTTGAGCCATATTGGATTTATTCGGAATAAAAAACCTACGTCCATACAAAAATTGGCCATCTTTATGAAGAGGTAGATTCTTCATTTCACTAGGAAGCTTCTTGTAGAAGCGTATACAGTTAGGTACCCTGAAAGGAATTACTGATCTTGTGGAGTCGACTATTACATACCACAAGATTGTTTTACGGAGCCTCGTCCCGTCCTCGCCCCGAAGATCTTTGTGGAACTCCATACACTCCGTAATTCTTATCATTATACGTAATTATATTGGACTAGGCAGGGGTTTTATTATAAAGGTTACTGATAACGTAGGATGTGAGCGCGGAAGATGAAACGCTCGTATGTGCATGCTTTTTGAAAGGTATCTCATTGTTGACTGGCAGTTTTTAAAACTAGTGGGGCGCGCGAACCCGCTTCTACCGCCCCCCCCCCCCACTCCCTGTCTAAACAATACAGCGTAGGTAAAAAATTTACTTACCCAAATGCCATCAGTTTGGCGGACGTGAAAGTAAGGACGCAAGCAGCTCCATCGTCCTGAGGGAAAGGTACAAATATTGGCATTGACTAAGGATGAATTTTTACATCCAGACAGCTAGAATCTAAAAAACGAATTGACAGGACTATCCCCATCTCTTTTCCTACCGATGAGAAGGCGAAGAGCGTACCTGCGCGTCGATCCTGAGGCCGGTGGGCCCGCAGGCGTGCGGCTCCATCATGTAGAAGGCGGGGCTGCCCGCCACGCGCCACACCGCCACGGCGTGCGGCACGGACCACAGGATGCCGTGCGTGTAGCTGTCGAAGAAGCGCTCCAGCGCGCTCCTGCACACCGCGCATTGTTCGTTACTCAGACAGTACAGTGACACTCCTGTTAGCCTACTCCCTACTAATATTCTAAATGTCAAAGTTTGTGAACATGTTTGAATGTTTATAATATGTTAGTTACTCAATTGCTTACGCTCTAACGACTGAACGCATCTGGCTGAAATTTGGTACAGGCATAGTTTATGGTCCGGAATAGGCAACTTTTTAAGAACGATCAGAACTCCACGCTAGCGAAACCGAAGACGATAGCTAGTGCTTTTATATTCACCAACATTTGTCATCAACTTGCACTTTAGATTCTAGGGTCACAATGCTGACAACATGTTACAACATAATTCGCGACGCGATTAGAATATACTGCTTCCGGGCTGTTTGGCCGTGGTCCATCGGAAACTTGTATTCCAGACGTTTCGTCGATCACTGCGGTCGACATCTTCAGTGGTACACGTCGGCACGCCGTCGAGTGCGGAGAACCTTCCTCGGTGGCGATCTCGGTGCGAGTAATGTAAAGGCCCGAGTCACTGGCGTATTTATAGGCGCAGTTGGAGGGGGCAAACGACGTGATCGCTCCTGATTGGTTGAGAGCTGCGCAACCGATGCGCTCGATCCTGATTGGTCGAGGCTAAGCAAGGTGTCATGGAGACACGGAACTGACTAAGTTCCTGAATCACCTGAACAGCATCCATCCGAACATCCAGTTCACCATGGAAGTAGAGAAGAACGGAGACCTACCATTCCTCGATGTCCTGATATCGACGTGTACCACTGAAGATGTCGACCGCAGTGATCGACGAAACGTCTGGAATACAAGTTTCCGATGGACCACGGCCAAACAGCCCGGAAGCAGTATATTCTACATGCAACGCCGGCTGTGAAAGCCTTAAGATTTATATACGCGACGCGATTGGCTGTTATAACATTCCACATTCTTGCGTGACACTCCCATAGTTCGCACGAGATGACGGGTGTAAGGCAGCGGGGCGGAGAAACGTGCGCGCGGGACGCGATAACCACCCACCCCCTGCCTTACGCCCCTCCTCCCGCGCGAACTTTGAGAGTGTCACGCATGAACTTACCAATCTATAGTTAACATTGTCAGGTTTCAGGTTTTCTTTTGAACGTCTTTGACTTCACTGCCTTATGTGACGTGATTGTTAATAATATTACATGAAAGTTGGGCGACACTAGATTCCATATTCTTTTTCATGTGATCGCCAATCCCAATTGACCCCAAAGCTGACCCTTAGAATCGGTAGCGACTGCCGTTTGACCTCCCAACCCCGATAGGAAAGCTTCGTCCATCAATCTGCAGGTACCAACTTACAGGTAAGGTTGACTTGGTTACGTCACCCAGTCGCCGGCTTGGATGAATGATGTACGATACATGATCTAAAACTTTACCTGACAGTGATCTCCGTGGGCTCCCTCTGCTCCAGCTTGCCGGTGTAGATCTCTTGCAAGTCGTACCGTACGTAGTTCACTCCGAGCACGAAACGTTTGAGAACCTACAAACATGTTAATACCAAATGATTTTATTGGCGTGACCTGGGGGAGGGGGAGGGGGAGGGACCTAGACCGACCTGCAGCAGAATAACACATCCTCACAAGACCGGCCTTTGATATAGGATGCACAGACACTGGGAGAGATGAACCAACAGCGTCAGCAAGTAACATCCTCGCTGGGTTGGGCTTTAATTCAGGTTCTACGAATAGGTAGGGTGGGGAGACAACCTGCAGCGGCAGCAGCACGTCCTCGCCGGGGCGGAACTCGTAGCCGAGCCCGCCCAGCGAGGCGGAGAACAGCTGCGCGGCGGTGGCCATGACCTCGTCCACGGTGCGGCGCGTCCACAGGTGCGGCCGCCGCACGTGCGACATGCAGCAGCCCACCACCGCGCCCGCCGCCGACTGCAGCAGCGCGTCGCGCGTGAACCTGCGGGGAGGGGCGGCACTAGTACACACAGACTTTCCACTTGATATCGAATCGAATCTTGATGATCGAATCTATACACGTTTCGCTTCTTCTACTTTCGTCTTTATCGTCATAATTACGCAGTTGTTTCCATTGAGCTTGGAGCCCGGGGTCCGTTGTATACTTTTCCGACAGTTTGTCATCTTTCAGCCGTTCAACTACTTTCGATAATTATTCAACATCTTTTGCTAATTCATCTTTCGACAGTTCCACGTATTTCAACATTCCCACGCCTTTCGAAAGTCTTTCGACAGTTGAACATGTTTCGACAGTCAAAATCCTTCAACACACCAAAATTATTCGGCTCCAGATTAACACTTGAGTCCAAGAAGAACACATCAAACATCAACTCACTTCATTAGATCCGGCGGCCGAGTTCCTCTGAGTATGGTCCTTCCCCTGGCGGTCTCGACGTAGGCGGTGAGCACTTTCCACTCATAGCCCTCGTCCGGTATCGCACCTTGTGCCGTTACCGGTTGAGGTGACTTCGAGTACTCCCAGAATACCTTCACAGCGGATATGGTGTAGCTGAAGACAAAAACAAATTTGAAAATGTTATGGTTGCATGGTAGATTTTGATACAGAATGCTTATAACTATAATACACTGGTTCTGTACTAATTACTGGCTGCTGCTAGCTGGACGAATTTACACATACCTACTGGGAATTTACATAGTAAGCTGGGGAACTATACTGGGGATTTGCAAGGTAGCCTCTCTAGCTTACCTTGCACCTTGTCCTCTGATTGTATTGGGAATTTGCAAAATAAACTAGGAGGCCATACTGGGATTGGGCAAATTAAATTATATACTAACCCTACAAAAAAGTTCGTACCAAAACGTCCTTACTTATAATCACCAGGTCTTTCAACACCTAGATTTTCGATATTAGCCTTGAAAGTGTCGGCAAGCTGGTCGACGGTGGAGAACAGCACCACGGACGCCGCGCCCGCCGGGGAGGCCTTGCCCGTGGGGCCCACGGCGTGCGGCTCCCATAAAAGCACGGAGCCCACCGTCCAGATCGCCACGCAGTAGCTCTTGCAGCACAGGACGCCGTATTGGTGCTGGAAGAACATAAAGAATGTTTGTTTTCGCTTTCAAATATAGCAATTGAAGAATTTGCTGCATGTTAGGGATTATGGGCCTCACAAAGATCTTCGGGTCCAAAATCAACCTCGCTAGCAAGGCATTACACCTGCTGATTTACGGACCACACAAGCACAGGTTTTTCTCTCGGGGTTTCTGACCAAAGCAAAGATAAACCAATACTGGAGAAGTAGGAGAGTGGACGCGAGGGTTCAAGATGCAAGTTTTGGCTGCAACCAGAATTAGCGCTTGTATGATGATGATGAATTTGCTCTTTGTCACTACTCACCTCAGCCAAGAAATTGGTGATCCCTCTTTTTAGATTGAGGACTCCCCCTGTCTCACCAGCTTTGACATCTCCTGTGACTGCATCTGGCGTGACCTCCAGCCTTACCTAATAAATTGACACACAACTTAAATGAAAAGTAAAGACAACTTTTTGGTAATCATTGTGCGAATGAGACATTCTGCGTCAGATCCGATTAATCCTATGAAACTACTCCAAAACTACGTACGACCGAAATTTCGAGATCTACACGAAACACCATCAAAAAGCGTAACATTTACGTACTATGAAGTTTCTTTGGATTTCTTTCGGTGCGGTTCAGACCAAACTAAATATGAAGTGCTGTCTTCGGGCCCAGTTGCAGGATAAATACATTTTATGGTAACAATTGCCCGAAAATTCGGTCCGCAACTTTGGAGGTAGGTATATGTGTACTGGTAGGCCTCCTAAAGTTAACAAAAGATAAACTCACGTTAAAGTTGGTGACATGAAATTCTTTAACGATTTCGTCGGCTGTAAGATGGGGAGGATTCTTGGCTTTGCTCGCAGACATGGTGTAGAGCCGGTCGCCGTACTTGAGCACCGCATCCACCAGCTCCGGCTTCCAGAAGGTGTAAGGCTCTATGCTCTCCACCACGATACCCATGACCGCGTTGGCTGTATCCTGCAAACAGATGGACATGTTGGCTAACTTGATTCGATTTTGAAATTATAGTAATCGCGTGTGCGAAACCATGCGTAAGTAGGCTCTAGATTTTGTCAATTCAGAAACCAGTCAAAATTCTTACATCTTTTCTTGTTCTACGTAACCGAATTATTTGGGAGTGACTGGGTTAAAATTCATACTGTAGATAGTACAGCTAAATGGATCTTTTCTCCGTACCAGGTAGAACTGAACGGTAGAACTGAACGGTAGAACTGAACGGTAGAACTGAACGGTAGAACTGAACGGTATAACTGAACGGTATAACTGAACGGTATAACTGAACGGCAGAACTGAACAGTAGAACAGAACGGAAGGAAATTTCGTACTCTGCACTTGACCTTCTATCCATTTAGTCCTACTAGTATTGTTTATTCAGTCGTATTAATTTTTGCACTGAAATTAGGGGTACTAGACGAACGTTTTTGTCCGTTTAGTCCAATTAAAATTCACACTGCAAATATATGGACAGCATTTAGATCTAACCGTAGAACTGAACGGTAGAACTATACGGACAGAAGGAATATTATAATGAATAACGCCATTGTATTATGTGACGTGACACACGTGGCCAATCATAATGTACAACATTTTGACGCCACTAGTTTCCATACTAACGGTGTTTATGGTCATTTCCTCTTGTATTTTTAATTCCGTCTTAGGGCCTAACGATCCGGTTCATGTTAAAGGTATACAGACCTGGTTGTTCCTGTTAGGATGATCCAGGAAGTAGCTCTCCCCCTGCGAGACCCTGCCCCTCAGGGATGCTGTGGTCCTATTCATCCTTGTGAAATATTTCCCAATGACAGCATCCTCGAGTTCTGGTACCAATTCATCTCCCGCTTCTTCTTCTGTAATTTACCAAGAGTTACATAAAACTACTCAGGGGTGTTCAGGGTTGTCCTTGAGGTCCTTGAGGTACAAATCAAGCTGACCTGCAAGTTGGTGCACCTGCTAAGCCATGGATGAAGCTCTGATGCAGGCTTTCATCAGACGGCAGTCGCTCCCAGTAAAGCCAACATAGCAATCAAAACCAATAAGCGGACCTCGGGCTCCAAGGTACAAGCTTTAGACGCACCTAGGAAATACCTATGAGGGTGATGATAAAATAAAGCTATTCTGAACAAAATTCGTACTCCATTTTTAGTTCTGGTCTGTGTACTTACCGTCTTCCTCCTCAGACTTCTTGGCTGCACCTGGCTTCTTCTCCTTAAGCGTGGCGGTCAGCTCGTTAGTGACCTTGGCAGGATACAGCCAGTAAGGAGCGATGGACTGCTTCTTGTCCAGACCTGCTTGGATGACTGCGGAAAGATATTATTTATGTGAAATAACGTCAAATTATAATATTGGGTGTGTTTATGAGTCCAAACGGCATCATTGCAATTTCCAAGGTAATAAAAGGTAATTTGAATTATGTAAATGAAAGTTGGCAATAGTTAAACTTCAGGTCGATATACCAGATTACGGAATGCTCTGCTATTGTTACCGTCATTATAAAGATAAGCAGTGGCAACATCTTCCCACTTGTTAAGCTCCTGGCATTCACGTTTCACTTCTCCTAATTATTCTCACAAGTTGGGTATCCTGAGACTACACCTTTAACTTATCATCAAGTGAAGTGAAGGTCATATTGATGTGCTCTACATAGGTAATGGATCTGTCGCGTCAGACAGACAACTGGCCTCTGCCCGAGATCTTCCTCTATAAAGTCTTACCAAGCTTGTCAATGAACTCCCCAGGGCTGGCGGCCACGATGAGTGCAGGACATGAGTCTGGAGGAACTGGTTCTGGCTCCGGCTCTGGTTGGGCTTCACCCTCTGTAATAAAGAAAGCAATGTAATTATCTCATAACTAATTATTCAAGGTTACGTATCTCATAACTAATTATTCAAGGTAAACAATATAAATTAATCCTTGAACATAACATAAGGTGTATTACACACCCACGATTCACCAGTTATGGTAAGGTCCCAATGTAATAGGGGGCGAGCCTATTACTATCTACCGGGCACATTATTAAGCGAGCGATACATTTCTTAATGAACACATAACTACGAAAAGTCAGAGGTGTGTGCCCGGGGCGACCTGGGATCAAACTCGAGACCTCGTCTCAGCAGTCTGTTACGTACCCCTTGAACAATTGTATATATATATAATCCCTGCGTTTTGCGTGTGGAAACCCGAGTGAAGTACCGCTTCATTGGGACTATTGGGTGGTGGCTACATCGGTATCAGTCTGACTGAAACCACACAGTTTTCCGTTATGGGAGCCTATTGCAGGGGACACCTGAATGTTTACGCTGAGATGGTGTCCATAGAAATGTTACATTTTTTTAGCGTCCAAAGGTCTGAGGTTGAAATTTTATTTTTTGGATCTCAAGTTTTTAAGTTTTTAGAGTAAGATTGAATTCATGTTTGTGGGGTCTATAACTACCAACATCCGATAAAATTTCCAGGAATTAGTCAAATATCCTGAGAACCGTACCTCCACCAGCTTCTTCATCGTCTTCCTCAGGCTCCGCACCTCCTTCCGTGGCCATCTCGTCTTGGATGCGCTTCAGACGGAGCTCGTCACCTGCAACCATAGTTGCATTTCATTTACATCGAAACACAATACGATAAAGTTGCTAACATAAACGACACATAAGACACCCACACGACACACAGCAGCACAATCAGTCTCCTTTTAATCGTTTTTCGGTACGCCGTGTGTGAGTATTGTGGGTGACGCGTATGTGTCGTGTGTATGTCGTATAATCATTGCTTTTTAATAATGATGGCTACTTCATAATAATTACAATCTAAGTAATTTATGGTCCTTTTCGTCCTAGTGAAATATTACTTCCCAATGACAGCATTCTCGAGTTCTGGTACCAATTCATCTCCCGCTTTTTCTTCTGTAATTTACCAAGAGTTACATGAAACTACTCAGGGGTGTTCAGGGTTGTCCTTAAGGCCCTTGAGGTCCAAATCAAGCTTACCTGCAAGTTGGTGCACCTGCTAAGCCATGGATGAAGCTCTGATGCAGGCTTTCATCAGACGGCAGTCGCTTTCAGTAAAGCCAACATAGCAATCAAAACCAATAAGCGGACCTCGGGCTCCAATTTAACTTAATTTGCTGAAAACTAAAAAAAATAATAAGTGTGTGTATCGTGAGCTTCCCTTTTCTATAGTCGGTTTCGTTAGTAAGTCGTATGGGTCCCGTCTGTATCATGTTTGGGTCTCGAAAGTGTGTCGTGTGGGTCTCGCTACTGGTCGCGTGGGCGACGTTTGTGTCGCGTGTGTGACGTCTTAGTATCGTGTGCGCCGTGTGCGTGTCGCAGGTGCGTCGAACGTGTGGCATGCGTGTATGGCGTGTCCCCCCCCCCCCTCACCTTTAACAATTCTATGTGACGTCAGCATGCCCTTGTGGACGGTTGGCGCGGGGTCGAAAGCCACCACTTTGCCTCCCGCCTGCATCCACAACCCGAGCTGGTGGTAGTCGCCCACCAGTAGGGACACGGTCGTGGGGTTCGTCTGGTCATACCACATCTTGAACAGCAGCTCTTTCATTTCTAGGAGACAAACAGCAGAACATTAAGGAACCGTCTACTTAGGGTAATTCTTCTTAGCTTTCTTCTCCCTTAGCCTTCGTAACGAAATTAATGATTCTTAAGGAATTATAATATAGAAATAACATAACATAACATAACATAAACTCACGCCTATATCCCCAAAGGGGTAGGCAGAGGTGCTAGCACCCACATTTCGCCAAAAATAAATATCGCAGAACAAAGTACACAACGCCATCTAGACCCAAACTAAGCAGAGCTTGTCATATGGGTTCTAGAATGCGAATAAAAATACGTAGATACTTTTTTTTTTAAATTAATAAATATTATACATAGAAACACCCAGACCAATGGCCAAACAAACAAAGACCAAATACACATATTTGCAATGAGCGGGAATCGAACCCGCGACCTATGATTTAGCAGTCGAATGCTCTACCGCTACGCCACAGAGGTCGTCACGTGGTCAGTCCCTATGGATTATTATAATGCAAATTAATTAACTACGTGCAAGAATCACTCACGTTTCAAAACCTCAGGTTCCTCTTCCTCCATCAACCCTTCTTTGTCTCCTCCGCCTTCTTCACCCTCCTGAAAAAAAAGTAATTATTTATAACGGATAGATCGTAGAGCCTCTGTCGCCATGGTCACTGACGGTGTCCTAGATATTGTCACCGTCTAATCGTCCAGGTCACTGTCGCCGTCCAGTTCACTGACTTCGACATGGACACTCTGTTGCTGTTCAGTTCACTGTCGCCATCCAGGTCATTGTCATCATCCAGGTCACTGATGTCCTACAGGTCACTGTCACGGTCCAGGTCACTGGTGGTGGTCACTCACCGGTGGAGGTTCGTCTGGCAGCCTCAGCGGCAACCTAGTGGGTTCGTCCAGTTCGATGGTGTAGGTGTTGGCGCCCATCTCGAACTTCTCATTCAGGTCGGCCACTGTCATCTCGGTTTTGCCTGTTTTCTTCACGTGATTCAGATAGTAGTCGGCACCGGTCTCTGATGGGGATCAAAATGGTTTTTGTCATTTTGCTGTTCTAATCCTATTTATAATATTATGAATGTGAAAGTTTGTGATGATGTTTATATGTTTGAATGCTTGGATGTTTGTTTTTCTATGACATTCAAACAGCAGAACAGACCTGCCTCAAATTTGGTACAGGGGTAAATTATAGTCAGGAATGGAATCAGTCACTCGCACGCCGCGGTCAAGGTCGGGTGTGATTTATGTTGCACTCTCACGCGTAGTGCAAGACGACGAAGTAAAATAAAATAAAATGGCGAATGTGCTTAAGTGTGCGGCCTGTAACATTGACGAATTACTCGCCTATGTGCAAAATAAGTTATCGGTAGTAGACGAAGTAACATTAAAAAGAATTTGTGTATCCGCGTTTAGTAGTAGTGAAATAAGCAAATCTAAGTCGTTATTATTCAAAGCTTTGCCGACGGATCAACGCAAGATTTTGAGAAAAAGAAAAGGAAAAGAAGAAAGAGACCTAGATGACATAGTTGGTGTGTTAAAAAGCGTAAATCCGGATATAGTGCCAGTTTTTGTTGCTAGAGAACTCGAAAACCTACCCCCAATACTTTTTGATCACCTCGACTGTACGAAGCTGTTGAAAGACTTGACGAGACTGAATGCGGCAGTTGAGGAGGTCAAAGATACTTATGCCACTGTAAAACAGCTGGAGGAATTGCGATCCTATATGCATGATTTGAAGTACGCGTCTTTGCCCCCGTCTGTAAACTCGGCCGCCTATGTAAACAAGAAACGCGGTGCTTGGAATCTCGACAGTGGTCCCGTGGGACTTACAATAAACCACAGTCACACATCGGATAAACAAAGTAGTGAACCAATAACCCCTGAGGCACCGGTCGAGGACACAAGGATAGATGACGTCATGGCCGTGTGCAAGAACATTTCACCGAGCGTGCCGGTTGTTGCGGAGACTGGATTGGTACAGGGATCGGCAGAGGAGGTGAAGGTACCGATCAGCGGTGAGTGCAATGGGGTGGGGCAGATTGCTCCGTTATCTTCTGATACAAGCAGAAGTACATCAAAACTAATACCTAAGGCGCCGGTTGCTGAACAGATGCAAGCCGGTCAGGCGATATTGAGCTCTCAGTCTCACGAGAAAGAAAGCAAAAATGACTGGCAGACGGTCAGTCAACGCAGAAGAAAACCAAAGTACGTTTAAGGCTGCCGAGAAGAAAATGCCTATTTTTATTACAAATGTACATTTAGACACAGTAGAAACAGACATTGTACACTATATACAAAAGAAAACTCAAGAGAAGGTTTCTCTAGAGAAAATAAACACGAAAAGCGCGATAAGTCACAAAGCTTATAAATTTTTTGTGCCAGAGTGTAAAGTGTCCCTGTTTTTAAATGAGGACATATGGCCAAAGGGAATAATATTTAGGCGGTTCGTGCATTTCAAAAACAGACGAGCGGACACTATGACGTCAGCAACCGGTCTATTACGCTCGAATAAAGGATAACATGATTTATAAATTTGCTACATATAATTGTAAGAACGTAAAGAGGGCAGTGGATGGTATTCGGAGCTTGTGTGACGAGTGTGTGATTATAGCGCTTCAAGAGACCTGGCTTTTACCGGAAGAACTGGCCTATTTAAATAATATTGATGGCAGATTCAGTTGCACGGGGACATCAGCTGTTGACACATCGAGGGAGCTACTGCGTGGTAGACCATACGGTGGTACTGCACTAATGTGGAATACTTGTGTGTTTCCAAATGTTACAGTCATTAGTTGTATTAATAATCCGCGAGTGTGTGCTATTCGTGTCGTCGCGGATGTAAGTCCATTTATCGTGGTGTGCGTGTATATGCCTGTAAATGAAACAAGGAACCTGCCGATATTCACGGACTGTATGGGAACTGTAAGTGCTATTTATATATTAGGGGATTTTAATGCTCATCCGGGTACCTCATTCTCTAAAGAATTAAATAGTATATGTGATGAGTTCAATTGGGTAACTGTGGATGTGAAAAAGATGGAGTTAACCTCTGATACTTTTACGTACATAGATTGTAAAAGCGGATCAAAACGTTGGTTGGATCACTGTGTGACATCACAATCAGCTGAGGTCTCTGTGTGCAATGTATATGTTATGTATGACGTAATGTGGTCGGATCATTTTCCTGTGATTTGTGAATGCAATTTCAAATGTGTAGTGTAGCGTCCGGGGGTTGGACGCCACAATACCTCGTGATGGTAATAAGATAAACACAGAGGAAGAAATTTATATGAGCATTTATTATTTTAACAAAGCTTCCTATAACGAGTTTAGGGAGGTTTTTACGCGTATATTATTATTTTAATGCGAACTAGGGAATCGCGAACTCCGCTCAAGGACTGAGCCTAATTTAATTACAATTATATCTTCTCTTCGGCCGGCGGACCCGGGCGGCGCGTCTAGTCGCCCGCTGTCAGCCGCACAGCCGAATGCAGCTCCACGCAGCAATTGTTTTTCTTCCCTACGCTCTATTTAAATCAAAAAGTAATTATTTTTAAACTCTGACACATGATGGCCAAGTAACGAACCGTAGTGTGTGGGACGAGGTCCGAACACTACAGTAGCGCCTATCAATAGTATTTATAATGAAACAGTCAACAAAGTAGGTTGGGGAGATAAGATGTCAGAACAAATTTCATTGTATAAAACTGAATGCCATAAACATCTTAGATTAATAGATTTTCCGATTGAATTTGTAAATTGTGGGAACCGGTACTGCAGTGACTCATCACATAGGCGGATTATTGACAAAATGTATTCTGACATCATGCTTGCCTTATCACAAGCCTCAATGGAGGGGCGGGGCGACAGGCGTAAGCAGAATAATCACCGGTGTAAAAACATCGTGGGCTGGAATAGGCATGTAAGTGGCAGTCACGCGGAGGCCAGGGCGAGTTTTCAGGAATGGTTGCTATGCGGACGTCCTACCACAGGTTTTATCTATGAAAAGATGTGCGAGACTAAGAAAATATTTAAGTCGCGTCTAAAGTGGTGTCAGAACCATCAAGAGCAGTTGAAAGTGGATTTACTCGCCTCGAAGCACTGCAATAAAGACTTCAGTGGTTTTTGGAAAAATACAAACCGCCTGAGGAGTCGGCCTGGACTTCCAGTGACTGTGGGCGGCACGCATATTCCGAAAGAAATTGCTAACAAATTTAAAAACAGTTTTGTAATTAAGTCGCCTCGGGGGCCATCATTGTCTTTGGTTTCGAAAGGGGCGAGTGGGGATTGTATAGGGACCATAATAACGGCTAAGGAAGTATTTAATGTCGTAAAATCTATTTCGAAAGGCAAATCTCCGGGCCACGATGGGTTAAGTGTGGAACATATACAGTACGCCGGGCCACATGTATTTCGAGTTTTGGCCATGTTGTATAATCTGTGCGTTTCCCACTCATACATGCCTGAGGATATGATGAGGACAGTGGTGGTGCCCGTGGTGAAAAACAAGGCTGGTGATCTATCGGATATTACGAACTATAGGCCGATATCTTTAGCTACAATAATTGCTAAAGTGTTTGACGGCATTCTTAACACACAATTGAATCGTTATGTTCAGTTGCATGACAATCAATTCGGGTTCCGACCGGGCCTTTCAACGGAAACAGCCATATTGTGTTTGAAGAGTGCCGTTAAATATTACACAGCTAGAGAAACACCTGTTTACGCTTGTTTCCTCGACCTTTCCAGGGCGTTTGATCTTGTGTCATATGACATCCTGTGGAAGAAAATGAGGGAAGCCCATATACCGGATGGAATCATTTATATTTTTCAATATTGGTATAGTAACCAGACTAATAACGTGAAATGGGCGGGCACGTTGTCGGATCCGTATAGATTGGAATGTGGGGTGAGACAGGGGGGGCTGAGCTCGCCCTCCATTTTCAACGGACTGATCGAGGCGCTCAGCGCACAGCATGTCGGTTGCTACATAGATGGCGTATGTTTCAACAACATTAGCTACGCGGACGACATGGTGTTGCTGAGCGCCTCGGTCTGTGGACTCAGAAAGCTGCTTAGTATATGCGAGGGCTATGCAGCTGATCATGGGCTGATTTACAATTGTAAAAAAAGTCAATGCATGGTTTTTGGGGCAGGCAGTAGAAAAGTGACCCAAGTGCCACCCATTACATTAAATGGGTCACCATTGACAAAGGTAGAAGAATTTAAATATCTAGGTCACGTGGTTACGCCCACCTTGAGAGACGATGCAGACATTGAACGGGAGCGAAGGGCGCTGTCGGTCAGAGCGAATATGCTGATCCACAGATTTGCACGGTGCTCGACTGAGGTGAAGATAACTCTTTTTAGAGCCTACTGCACCTCTTTCTACACCTGCAGCCTGTGGGCCGGCTATACGCAGAAATCGTACGGCGCCCTTCGTGTCCAGTTTAATAACGCGTTCAGGATGGTGATGGGGCTCCCCCGCTTTTGCAGTGCGTCCACAATGTTCGCGGAGGCGCGTGTAGATTGCTTCTACACCACAATGCGCAAGCGGGCTACCTCCCTGGTGCGGCGCGTGCGGGGGAGCACCAACAGCATGCTGGCCGTGCTTGCGGCAAGGCTCGACTGCCCATATATGAGTCACTGTAGTTGCCTGCATGTTGTACACATAGACTGAGGTGTCAAAGGGCGATTATGATATTTATAATAGAGATTATTTATTGATTTAAAATTGTTATTAATTGTAAATTTAATGTGTAACTTAAATTGTGATTTTATTTTATTTTTATTATTGACATGCATATCTTTAATTGACTAATTTATAATTCTAATTTTTGTTTCTGTTGATGACATGCATGTTTTGAAATAAATAGTATGACTACGTTAAATATTATAATGTGACTACAATTCAATTTAATTTTAATTTAATGTATTTGAGTGAGTCTTAGTAACTTGAAATAAATGATTTATTATTATTACTTACCCAAGAAGTTGTACATGTGGTCCTTGTGCATGTGGGCGGGAGGAATGGCTGTGGAGGCAGCCACGAAGGCTGCAGCGGCAGGGAGCGCCAGCGTACGGCCAGCCTTATCATCCTGCAAGGAACATGCGCAGCTTTTCATTGTCATTACGAAATATTTATTCATCTCACACTCAAAAATTATTATGACAAATTGTTATAAAAACATATTGGCCAATGTAATGTTTTAGATACACAGCATGCAAGTAAGAATGTAAGTACCTACACATTTTTGAAGGATATTTTCGCTAGAAAAAGTGCCAACAAACAATTAAGCATGATATAGCTGTGGAGGAACTGGGTGAGATATTCCCCCAACACAAAGAGAGGATTGTTCGAGCAGGCAACATGATCACGGCTGGCGGGCTGACTACCAGAGACGTTGGGTAATGTTGATCGTACTTTAATAGCACGATACAGGATCTGTAGTTTCAAAGTAGTTTAGCTTCATTACCCTATATGGCACTGGGTATTATGTGATATTACAACAAATAAAAATTCTAAAAAATATTAAATAAAATATAAACTTACGTCATTAATGCCGACTCTCTCCGCAATTTTCCCGATAGCGCTGTTCTCGCCGCGGGGACCCATCATTATCGCCGCCGTGCCTTTCTTTATCCATTCAAACGCTTTACTCTAGAAAATGAACACATCTTATATTACTGTTATTATTATAACATAAAATAACTTCACGCCTATATTCCCGAAGGGGTAGGCAGAGGTGTATCACAAAAGGTGTATTATTATTATTATAAAAGCGAAAATTGACAATACATAGTTTCTATGAACTCATGATGTACCTACCCTAACAGTTTTGCTGATCATTAGTCAGTGAGTAAGTGACGAATTTAGGTAGATCATTTAATTTGGTGTTGACATGCTGCATTCTGTCTTTTGTTTTGCAGACTGGAAACTGTTTTACAGAAAATGTTAAATTTAAAAGGGTCATCCTAAATGTGATTTATAAATTGAATGTATGACCATAATTGTAATTGTCTAAATAAAAATGATTTAATTTCAATAACTTTGCTTTATACATTATACACATATATATATATTGATTTTTACACATCACTTATCACACAATACTCTCACATTTACACACATAACAACACACAAATACATACATGGGTTCCAGTTGAAAACCAGCGCCAAGGTACGCCTGGCATATGCTGAACTGGACACCCCTTTGATGCATACGCGAGGCACATAATAAATTAATAAACCATGTACTAGGTTAAGTGGAATGCTTAATGTGCCTTACATACATACATCAAATAAACGTTTCTTTCTTTCTTTTCTTTCTTTCTTTCTAGATTTAGATATTAGTCTATACTAAAGAGAGGCCGAATTTTGTGATAATCTTCGCGTAATCTTCGGAACCACTTATTAGAAAAAATCTTTCACCGTTGAAAGGTACATTTATCCCCGATGGACATATACTATTTATATAGAACGTGTAAATTCCGCTGGCTTGAGTTTACAAAACTCATATAAGCCGAAGCGAAGTGTGGACGGGTTGCCAGTAATATATAAAGTAAAATAGCTTTGCTCTATCGACTTCATATCTTAAGAATTTGGACTTTCTAGCACTGTCGAGACTGAATCTATAATGCTACAAAACTACGGCAAAACGCTTCGAGAAAACGTCCTACTCTTCCGTGGTTTCGTTTTTGCGGGAGCACTACCATGTCCCCGGATATCTTAACACAGCTGTAAAGGCTCAATGCAGGATCACGTACCTCTAGTTTGGTCTCCGGAGCACCGATCTCCGGGTTGAGCTTGGTGGCGGTGATGCTGACGGGCGAGATGTTGAAGCTGTCATCGCTGCCGGGCGGCATGTTGCTGAGCAGCACCTTGGCCAGCTCGTCCACTTTGCCCTGGATGCGGATGAGGCAGGCCGCCGCGCGAGGCTCGTCACTCGGTAAACCTGACCGCAATCATCACCTTACTACTAAACTAAATGCCCCAACAAGACCCTCGGGGCCTGCTTCTGCTAAGGTGACAGTTAGTTCTTCCCGCGCTCATGGAAGATGGAGATCGTTTAACGCTTTTTTACACGCGGTGCGCCTTCTGCGGGACTGAGGAGGTCTAGTCCCCTCCCGAACCCTTTCCATGACTTTTGCGTTCATCGCCTCCTCAAATTAAATCTCGTAAATCACGCTGCTGATATCCCTTACCGTTGTCATCACAGCCATGAGGGTCGAACAAGTAGAAGTGTCCGTCGTGCTTCCAGATGGCCACGGAGTTCCCCCTCGCAGTGAACACCCCGTGGGAGTACTCCTTGAAGAAGCTTGCCAGCACGCTCTTGAACGGCGGGAAGCCACTGTCTGGCTCAGGGTTCAGGTGGCCTGCAGGAAGAAAGAGGTCTGATAAAGATACCATACCAAGAGTAATTTATGTACTTCTGTTATATTTAGGCAGCTGAGTAATTGAAGTGATCCCTCGAAAATTGCGATCGGATCCGACCATTTTGGCTGAAATCACCCAAATATAAGATATCTGCAACTTGATGAAGAGAAATTAGAACTAGACTTTAATCTCTAAATAAATCTTCTCTACCGTGTAATGCACATCCAAACCAAAGCTTGTAAACCAGGAAAATCGGGGATTATCGAAACCCACACGGAAGGAGAGGACGCATTAAGTATTATGAACTGCTTACGGTAAATCGAACGAAGTGTCACGAGCCGACTTCAGACCGGATTGCGGCCATAAATGCGTTTCATGATACTAGATTGCCAGAAACTTCGGTCAACAATTTTGGTTATACATTTCATTGCAAGCCTACTTATCTCCTTGATAAATAGATTATCTGCGTATTATATAAGAATCCCCTTGCCCCTGTAATAAGGAAGGAGACAGGGTAGTATTTTAAAACCATTGTCAACGTTTGGTTTCATTTCGATCGTTAGGATCACGCACGTAGTACCATATGAGAGATAAAGTAAAACAGCAATGTATACTACTAAAAATCGATGGTCTACTAGTATTTTAGTTTACCGGTATGTTAGTCTATCAGTGTACCCACCAGAGAAAGCACTGTCCATGACATCTGTTTCAATACAGTCGTTGTTTGATACAGAGAATCTGTTCAGTACATCAGCAGCCGCAAGACTTCCTGTAGGACTCGGTTCCTCTGACTCTTCATCCTCAGCTTCTTCGGCGCTCTTGGGAGCATCCAGACTTATACCCATCTTCTCCAGGTGTTCCATAGTGCTTTGGTAGAGAACGTCACCACGTACTAGCGTCTAGGAATTAAGGATTTATTTTAGGACTTATTCGCGGTAGCCTAGTGGTATGGGTAATGGACTGCTGAGACGAGGTCTCGGGTTCGATCCCAGGTTTTACCATGGCACACACCAATGACTTTTCGATGCTTTTCGAAGTTATGTGTGTATTTATCGCAGGCTTATAAGTGCCCGGTTAATGGCAATAGGCTCGCCACTTATTACATTGGGACCTAAACATAAACTGGCGAAATGTGGGTGCTAGCACCTCTGCCTACCCCTTCGGGGATATAGGCGTGAGTTTATGTTATGTTTTTATGTTATGTCTTAGGACCATGATTAGACGACGTCTTGTATGGATCATCATGTTTGGCATTAAAAGCGACGGATGAAATACGAATGTGAAGATGGATGTGCAGTGTGACGAGAATTGACAGAATAAGAAATGAGTACATTAGAGGAAGTTTGAAAAGTTGCACCAGGGAATGGAAAATTGAGAAGCTAGCGACTGTCGTGGTATGGATATACTTTTATAAGAAGAAATGAAAATAATGTTGTTAAAAGGTAAAACAAAAAAAGGGTATGGCAAGGGAGTGCCCTTGCCATATCCTTTAATTTCTGACAGGAATGTATGGAGAAGAATAATGATATAATGACTGGCAAAAATCTTGACAATGTACTATAGCTGCGCAGAAAGCTTTTTTAGGCCTTTTTGGTTGTAGTGCAAGGTGTGACGGTGGTGGCGAGCCATCTGCCTATATATTATATAATACTGAGTTTATAGGGCTCTCCTAACATCCTTGAGCCCCAAGCCAACCTCACCAGCCAGTCGGTGCGCCTGCTCACCCACGGGCGAGGCTCCTGCGCAGGCGCACCTCGAAGGTTGGGAGGTCAGACGGCAGTCGTCGCAAAAAGTCTACATCTCCAAAGTACAAACATTGGATGCAACTTGGAAATCGCTACAAGAATGATGATGACATTATATATAAAAGTAACCACGGGCTCAATTGGCTCGCGTCCCTGGTTGATCAGGGGCTAACCACGAAGCGCTTATAGCAATTATGCATAGCCGGGCAGGGGGATTGTGATCGCAGCACTAGTGGGACCGGTGGGTGTCATGCGGTGCTGCGACGACAATCCTCTTCTGATGAGGCCGCTGAGTGCCACCATTGTTAACATAGTACGTGTATGTAATGGTGACCCTCTTTCCTGAGACTTCAGCTTCAGCTTACCATCAGGCGAGGTGAAGTCAAATTGACGTGTCCTAAATATAAAAAAAACAATTTTGGGCAGCGCAGCCATCTCCCTTAGCGAAGCTGAATTGAACTGCATTGCTATAAGTGCATCCTGGTCAGTCCACAGTGCTTTTTTCCGGTTTTTGGTTGGTGCTTATTTTAATCGGCAGTGCACATGTGTGAACTTTTGTTCTAAGAAGATTGCTAGTTTCTAGACAAGAATAGGCAGATGATGATGATGATGATGAGATGAATGAAAGTATCTTTACCTCATTGATATCTTCGGGGGTCCACTCAGCTGGATCCACAACGTGCGCCATCCCCAGAGCCATGAGCGAGCAGGGCGTGGCCTGGCGCCCGCGGTGCTCCTCGGGGAAGCGATTGTCACCTTCGTGGAAGCTGCCCCGGACTATCCAGCGCCCTGGCGCTACCGCTGGAGGAGAGACATGTAAGATATATCAATATTTACATAGGCTTCATAATGATCATCAACTTATTGCCAATGCCACTCATTTAAGGATCTGATGCAGAATGTCCCATTCGCAAAAAGTCCCGTTGTAGCAGAATGTCCCTTTCGCATCATATCTCATACGCAAAATGTCCCGTACACAAAATGTCCCATATACAAAATGTCCCATATGCAAAATAACCAATACGCAAAATGTCCAATGCGCAAAATGTCCAATAGGCAAAATGTCCAATACGCAAAATGTCCAATAGGCAAAATGTTCAATACGCAAAATGTCCCATTTGCAAAATGTCTCATACGCACAATGTCCCATACGCACAATGCCCCATACGCACAATGTTCCGTTCGCACAATGTCCCATATTCACAATGTCCCGTTGCCCAATGTCCCGTTGCCCAATGTCCCGTTGCCCAATGTCCCGTTGCCCAATGACCCGTTGCCCAATGTCCCGTTCGCCAAAGTCTCGTTCGCCAAAATCTCGTTCGCAAAATGTCCCATTCGCACAATTTCCCATTCGCGTAAAGTCCCATTCGAACAATGTAAAATTCGAACAATGTCCCATTCGAACAATATAGAATTCGCACAATGTCCCATTCGCACAAAGGCCCAAGCATTAATTTGCACAACGAAAAGTTTTCTACTTACGTTTCATCTTATTAACTGCTTCGGGTAACTTTTTCCTCCTCTCGAATATCTGGACGTCGGATATGCTGTACGGTTTCTTCTTCAGATCAGCGATGCTGTCTAAGAAGTGCTCACAGAGGCGGTCGATACTCGTGAAATACATGATGCAGGCCTTACCACCGCCTTGGAGGCCCACCTAAAATGAATGAGCAACTGTTAAAACCATTACCAGATACAAGCACTAGAAACCAATACCATACTACCAATTCTCGTAATAAACAGATGTTCAAAATTCAGTTTCAATCTAGTCTCGATCTCCTAATTGAATTGACCCCTGAAGCCATTACCAAAAACTAGTACCAGAAACCAGTACCAGAAACCAGTACCAGAAACCAGTACCAGAAACCAGTACCAGAAACCAGTACCAGAAACCAATACCAGAAACCAGTACCAGAAACCAGTACCAGAAACCAGTACCAGAAACCAGTACCCAGAAACCAGTACCAGAAACTAGTACCAGAAACCATTACCATAAAGAGGTGTAACTTTATATATATATATATATATATGTACCAATACATATATATATATAAAGTTACACCTCTTTCTCAGTGGGGCAGGCCAGAGAACACACACAAAGATCCTGGTAAACCTACCCTCTCCTTTCGCTCCTATTTTCCTAGTTGTTGTCACACATGCTCGCTGGTTCCGGGTACTCTTGACCTGACTTATTTTCAAATGCCCTCGATCTGATTGACATACCAACGTACTTTTCTACCCCTAGGTCGACCATTAGCGGATTGCTCATTCATTCATTTATTTATTTGAGCTTCATGCACAAAGTTATTGATGGACCTAACACCTTTCGTAGACCTACGCGTTTCTTATATGACAGCGAGTCTCTACGGAACTACTGGCGTAGCGAAACATCTGCGGAACGTTAGTCCACTGTAGTTATTTCGCAAAACAATGTGTGAGTGAGGAATGTGCGTTAGAACTTCAATCACAAGATGATCGTCTTCATACGTACTTTAGAATGAAGCTAGAAACACCATAATTTCGAATGGAATTCAATATTTTTGGCTTCCATGGTGAGAAAATCTGTCACCTACACCGATTGTGCCGACGTGCGACGCCTTCCAATGCGAAATACTCCTAGCGGAACGTCTGCATTGTGTAACGACCATTTCGCAGTTCCTTGCGAAGCTGTACCGATAAGGATGCAACCATTTATCTGGCTTAGTGCTAGAGTGAGACATAGCAATATGCGGAACTCTGCCATACTACTTTTTTTTTTTCGTTGTTTCGCTGCCGCATACAAACACGTAGGTGCACTATAGGTGTAATACCGCAGGCATTATCTACCGGTAAATTCTCCTTATGTCTTTCTAAATCTAAATCTTTCGTCCATCCTCTCTACGAGTCTAAACTACCTAAGCATCCCATTTTCTATCTTGGTCATCTTCTAACATGCCACAACGTCTATTTTGATGATATCCCGGTCGCAACAATTAGAAGTTGATCAAATTCGACTGACGAAATTTGTTTACGTATATGTGGATGCAGGTGAAGCTAAGGAAAGCATGTAATAAAAGAAAGATAATGTAGCAAACTCACCCTATGCCCATATCGGTCCGCTGGCCAAGGGTGGTACACGTAGAATCTGTCGCCCTCATCCCAAATAGCCACTTCGAATTCACCAGGAATCTGTACATTAAACTTAACTTAGAAGTTAAGGAGACGATTAAGAATCGCACATATATATACGAGTATGCTGTTGCACCTATTCTTATGTGTAAGGACTCAGAAGATATATTGAGGCGCCTTCAAGCGCCGCCTGTCATTCCAGCAAAAGCAGGCCCGGGCGGCGGGGAGACTAGCGCACCTTTCCGGGGTAAGATGGGGACACCATAGTTCCCAAACCCGAGGGGGCCATCTCGAAACCGAAGATGACCCTAGGTCAGTCGGGGTGCGAGGGAAATGCCTTATGTGCCCACCTTCCACCCGGTCGGGTCTGAAGACCCGAGACGGCGTGCGGTTTTAGTCGGTTCAAGCCCGACATAACCGCCCCAGCTGGCCGGCAGGAGGGCATCCGAGGGGATTTCTGTACGAAAAAAAGGGCCCTTCAACCGCACCCGGTATACCTGCAGATTGACAAGACGAGGGTTTACTCTCGGGGTTGGGAGGTCCCGCTCTCGAAAATAAATATAAACCAAATTAAGAGAAAGAATAGGAGAGCAAACCCGGGGCACCAAAGTACAAGCTTTGGGTGCGACCGGAACTAGCACTGTGATTTATTCCCTGATAGGAGTAATGATAGGCGGGAGTCGGTCTAATTTTTTTGTGATGTGGGTAACTGCATATTTGCTGTTCACGGAATTTTTCCTTTAATTGTACAATAAGACCTTTCTGCTAAATTTCATGATTCTAACTCAACGGGAAGTAGACAGATAACACTTGTTTACGCCATTTACAATATAATTACATAAATAATAATAAATATTCTACGACATTCTACACAGCGCTCTCTAGACCCAAAGCAAGCATAGTTTAGCTTGTGTTATGGGTTCTAGAATGCGGATAAACATATACCACCTATACCTACCTGGGGTGTAAGGTCACATAATAAGTCACCTTACACCCCAGCGTCTGAAGACCCAAGACGGCGTGCGGTTTTCGTCGGTTCGAATCCGACATAACCACCCCCGCTGGCCGGCGGGGCCTATCCGAGGGGAACGAGGGGGGCACGAAAAAAAAGAAAATAAATTTAAGGCATACTGGAAAAGATGTAATAACTGTTTTATCTCACCTGAAGTATTCCAGAATCAGATTCCTTGAAGAACATCGTGATGCCTCTGCACAGATCATACACATTGGGGTTGGAAGACACGATTTTACCCCAATAAGCGATTTTACGTTCCTGCCAATATTGAAGTTAAACAAATTTAGTTAATCTGTAAGGTATAATTTCGACGTTCGTGGAGCAAACATAAGTCCAAGTCAAAGTCAAAAAGGGCCATTAAAAAGGTACTTACAAAACGTCAAATGTTTAGCAAATGGACCTGAATTGATAGAAAATATATTTTCATAGATTGGGAATTGAGAATTGATTGAGTAAATAGCTACCTTATGAGTGAATTCGCGGTCGCGTATCTTGAACTCCTCCTTAATTTCCCCTAGGGTCAGATGTCGTATGGGCCCTCTGCGATCCATCAACGACTCCTGAAACATTAATATACTTCAATTGTGAGAGGTAGTGCCGATAGGTCTATTTTTTGACCCCTCAAGTGACTTATGTCCAAACGGAAAAGGTACCTTAAAAAGGTCCATAATTAAAAAGGATGGCCTTTTTAATTCTGGACCTTTTTAAGGTACCTGGATGAATGTACCTTTTTATTATGGAATAAAAAGGTACCTACATTCATCCAGTCCAATCAAAAAAATGCCCAATCATAAAAATTTTCAATCATAAATGGTTGATACCATAAAAATGCCCAGTCATAATGTGTCTACTCATTAAAATAAACATAAGTGTTTCTAACTGGTCATAATAAAAAAAAATTGTTGGCAGGGAAAGGCGGACCCTCACCCTGTACAAGTTGTAGCCGACGTCCAGGGTCTCGTCCACGGTGTCCTCGTTCCAGGCGCGCGCTCTGTACCGGTGCAGCATGGCCAGCGCGGCCACGCAGCTAGGGATGGCGGTGAAAGTCTTGAACGTTTGGTATCTACAACAAGTTTAAGCTTTTTATCGTATCACATGGTCAAATGGTCAGCTATCTGAAGGAGATTCAGAATGACGTTACAGTGCCCGGCTTTTGATGTGGCACATCAGGAAGAGTGTGAGTCGGACTAAGGTCGGCTTGCTTCGGTTGGTTGAACATCCTGATTGGATTCTTCCACTGCACGGTAGCCGTCTATCTTAGATTAGGTTAGAACGGTGACCATTACCGATCCAGATACCCCAATCGACCACTTGACACACGGATGTGACTGGCAGCGGCGAAGTTTGAGCGCGATCTTCCTGCTAAGTTCTTGGCATTCGAATTAGACACGTGTTTAGAAGAACCATTAAGTAACAAACCCGTGCGCAATTGCAAGACGCGTACCTCGAAGTGAGCACCGATTTGGAAAGGGCGTAAGTGTAACAAACCCGTGCGGGTTTCAAGGCAGTGCTGCCTCCTAGTGCACACGGGAAGGCAAAAACGAGTACCGGTAGCTGGCCATATGCCGGGTGCCTCTCAGGATCCACCTCCCCACGTCGAGCTGGTGGTATTGCGAGTGGAAGTTTTGGTTGGCCACCTCCACGGGGCTATGGAGGATCGTCTCCGACTTCGGAAGAGGGATCAAGTCGTCTCTGGAAAAGAGGGGGGTAAAATAGCATTGCAGAATTCAATATCGACTTCAATATGACGCTACCCAAACTGTCTGAACCTACGGGGTACAGTCTCAAATTCAAATATAAACCCACTTCAAAGGACCCAATCCATGCAGGTTCCAGGCACCATGGTACATTACTAATGACCAATGACGCAAAGACCTTAAAGTTCAACAGCATCTTCCATGAAACGTTTGGAAAAGTGAAGACGCCCAAACAAGCTCGCCTCAAACTTAACGCAGGTAGATACTGGAGTCTTACGATCCTAATATTCAAAGAAATTCCGAATCCCTAAGAGCTAGTTCCCACTTTTCGGCTGTCGGGCCCGGATTTTAATCAGTGTTCCAGTGGCAGAACATTTTATATGAAGCTATTCACACTTATCTAAAACCGATATTATGTCGGTGCCAGCAAGAAATTTTGGCTGTTTTGCGAGACCTCTACGAAACTTTTAAATCTTTCTAAATCTTTCCCTTAGCACTGGGCGCACCCAATGCGTATTTCCTTTCCTTAGCTGTCCTTATTCTTATAATTAAAAAAAAAAATAAGTTCGTTTAATTTACTATATATCTTAATGGACCACCGGAACCACTGCGTTTTACATCAACGGTCCATCCAACCAGACTAACATTCATCAATCAATTATACAGGTTACCCAAATAACGATAACTCCTCCATTACCTGCCAAAACAATGTCCATCCATGGTCGGGCAAAAGAGGAAGAAGTCTTCTCCTCGTAGGGACATGATCTGTTCTGGCGACGGATTCGCTGGGGCTCTTTCTGGGGCGATGGGTAATACTGGTGGTTGCTGAAGTCAGAGTGCCATGGTTAGGTTTGCTTTGTTGGGCGTATGGAACTTCACTAAGATCTTCAGGGTCAAGATAGTAGGTGTACCGGCAGGTGGCGGTACACCTGATTGACGGTCGAGGCTCAGGCCCAGGTTTTCCTTCCAGAGTTTCCAGATGATAGTTGCCAAAATAAGCCAAGCAAATAGCAAGTGGACAGTGCGAGTATGACGCCCCTGGTGTTGCACACGTCCATAGGCCACGGTAACTGCTTCCCAACAGATGGGTCGTGTGCTTGTCTGCCACCTAAGTAGTATAAAAAAAAGACCCCGGTTTCCGAAGTGGAAGCCTCTAATGGAACCGGGATCACCGCTAAGATGATCACGATGGTGTTGACCAGACTTCTTCATCTGAACGTCAATCCTAGTGATATACGCAGTGCACACTGCGGAGCCAGGGGTCCGCTATCTTATTTCTCCTTTTCATTATATATTTCTTTTATTTAACTTAGCTTTCACAGAAGTAACTGCCGTCTGATCACCCAACCCCGGAAGAAAAGCCTGCGCCAGAGCCTCGTCCGTCAATCAGCAGGTGTGCTTGGTCCCCAAAGGTCTTAGTGGAACCCCGTTTCACTTAACGTTATAAATTCTTTGTTCCAAGTTCCAATGGCTGCAACACTAAACAGTACCCCCAATTTTGTTCTCATCAACTTTTCTGGATTACCTCCCACTGTGGTCAATGGTATACTTACTTCTTTAGGTGTTTTCTGGTAGAACTCCCTAACTTTCTTTCTAGGGGTTGCTCGGGAGGTCGCCAAGCTCACCATGCTCAGCGACGCTAGTGGATATTGGCCCTGGAACAACCAGGCTTTGATTTGCCTTTTAAAGACTGTTCCTATTTAGGTTTACCCAGATTGGGAAAAATAATGTTATTACAAAGAAAAATTGCAAAGCAGGGGGATTGTGGTCGCAGCACTAGTGGGACCGGTGGGGGTCACGCGGTGCTGCGACGACAATCCTCTTCTGATGAGGCCATCAAGCTGAGTGCCACCATTGTTAACATGGTACGTGTATGTAATGGTGACCCCCTCTTTCCTGAGACTACCTTCAGCTTACCATCAGGCGAGGTGTAGTCAAATTGATGTGTAAAATATAAAAAAAAAAAATTACTTGGTCTTTACTTCATTATTAAGAGAAAGGAGAGGGCTCGTAGCTAAGTAGTAACCGAGGAGCACATTACAAAGTTAAGCAACAGTAGCCAGGTCAGTCATAGGATGGGTGAACCATACTTAACATTGAGACCTCTCCGTGCCTCAGAGAGCACAGTAAGCCGTCGGTGTCCATACGAACATCTATGGCAGTCATTACGTGTAGCGCTAAAAGGTCCGACAACTGGTCTAACTACAGAATTTTAATATCGCTAAAGGGTTGTGGACGTCGGATGGAAGTCGCTTTCTCGAAAAATATCGCATTTTGGCAGCCTCGTACTTAGACTGAAAGCCGACCACATCTGAGTTGGGCAAAGGCTCGGAGGATGACGTTTACAAGTAACTTCCAATGGAACCAGCCCCCGCCTTTAGGGGTCGTCAGCATCTAGACTGGAAGCCCGTATCTTCTGGACCTCGGTTTCTCACGGGTCAATTGCCAGACTGAATATATAAAAAAACCTGAAGGACTCTCGACCTCAAAAAGCAGCTGGGATCACCACTGGCCAGACTGGCTTTGTAATGCGGAGTGGGTGTAATCGGGTGCTATGGCATATAATGGAAAAGGTCTATCTCCATCCAGCAGTGGACCCACAATAAGTTAATTGAAGCAGTAGCTTACTATTATATTAGGAGCTGGCAATACATTATAAGGTGGCTGAATGAAACTATGTTTGCTCGCGTTCATATCTGGTATATTTATTGAGATTGAGAATCCCTGCCTCCTAATATCATATCACACACTAACCTCCCTCCTCTTCTTATCAATCAGAGCATTCACGTTCATTGCTCTGCCACACGGTGTCGCAGTGAGTCCCTCAAAGTTTTGAGATCCAGGGCGTACGTAGGCGCCCGGATCAAGGGCTCCTTTTGAAAGATCTGGTAAAGAGAGATAAAAATATGAGCGTATAGCAATCGGTAACTTAGTTGTTAAGGAGTCGGCTTTATAAAACTAGAGGTCGCAGTTCAAATCCTGGCCATAATACTACCAATGTAAACCACCTAAGGAAAGCGGTTTCAGTTACTGATATTCTTTTAAAATATGTTTATGAGGCCCTACCAATATGTCCGGGTCCAAGCCAATCACAGCCGGTACACCTGCTGATGGATGGACGAGGCTCTGGTACAGATCTGGGAGGTCAGACAGCAATCGCGCCGCCAATAAATGTCTCACAAGCCAAACCGAAAGGAACAAAAGGAGTATCCGCACCTCGGGCTCTCAATGTGAAATCTTTCTTCATCATCACAACAGTAGTCACGGTTGCATCCAAAGCTTGCACTTTGCAGCTCGGAGTTCAGGCGTCTGATCTCCCCCTAACATTCTGAGGAAAGTCGCCCAGAGCCTCGTCCGTTAATCAACAAGGTTCGTAAGTTTATCGGCTGGTAGGTGAGGTTGGCTCTCGGACCCTGAAGAACTTGGTGGGGTCCCAGATAGATACCCAATTCTTTAAATCCGTGCTCTGTGACTTACTTCGACACTGGTCAACGTGACTGAGGGTTTGGGTGTCCCCCTCTTGGCAGAGTCCAGGTCGCCGTAGTTAGAGAGGAGGTCGATCACGAATGCACTGATGCCCGCGTACCGAAGGAAGGCGCCTGCTCCATGCCTGGTGATTACAAACCTGGTGAATTTGCTGAATCTTGCAGACAGAAGGTCTTTATAATCATGCTATTTTTCTTACAATTCCAGAATCTTTAAGCGTGGCGTAGCTTATGAACTGAAACGCTAAGGCTATGGTCATCACTTATTGATCACCAATGGTCATCAAATTTTTGTAAGAATAACAATTCCTGACACCATGACTTAGGTAGATAAGTTTTCAGTTCAGGAAGAAGTCATTTCTAGATAGTGGTCCTTGCAGTAAAGTGCTAATTTCAGGTAAGTGGTCGTTTCATAAAAGTGGTTACTTCAGGAAAGTGGTCTTTACAGAAGTGGTCATTTCAGTAAAGTGTTCATATAAGGAAGTGTTCATTTAACGGTGACGTGAAGAAGTGGTCAGTTAAGGAAATGGTCATTTAAGAAAGTGATCATTTAGTAGTCATTCTACCTAAAGGAAACCAAGGAACACCATTCCAGAATCGATAGCATCTGGAATGGTGGTCTTTACTTTCTGGACTACTATCTGGCTGACTGACTAGTGTTTTCCGCCAGCGCAACGGCTAGTAACCACAAAAGTTTTAAAAACCAACTTACAGTTTGTGCGGCTGCCCGTACGCATTCAGCATATGAGGGTCGAAGATGTAACAGACTGTCTTTACAGAGCTATGGGCTTCAGGATCTGGGGGATGGCCCCAGATGAGGAAATGGCGAACGTTCCCGATGGACAGAATCATCATGTATTTTGTGCCTGCACGCTTCTCCATTAGGCTGGTGGAAAAGATAATAGTTTAAGGAGAATCAGTCACAATATTGGCACTAGTTTCAATCACGCTTCCACCAAAAAAAATAGTACAAAAGACCGCCTTCATGCATCATCATTATCATCATCATCCTCCGAGCCTTTTCCCAACTGAGTCAGTTAGAAAAGTCTGTGGTTTAGAGTCCAACTACGAAGCAGCGAATTCCGATATTGTCCGTAAAGCGACTGCCATCTGACCTCCACAACCCACTGGCGATGTCGAAGTTCTGTAGATAGATTAGCTGTCCTTTCCTTTCTCCTAAAGATGTTTTGAAGGCAACCGGGACCGATGCTCTCAGAGGCACGGAGGGATCTCAATGTGTTTAAGATGGTCACCTATCCTAAGATAGCACAGGCTTTCTTCTCAGGTCGCAACCTTGAAAGGTTAGACAGCCGTCCATAAAAGCCAAAATAAACCAAATTGCTGAAGGGAGGGGATGGTAGAACGGACAAATCGAACGGGATGCTGTACTTTGAGCAATGCATGGTTACACCACTAGTTTATCACCGTTTCAGTATACTAACCTCATTAGATCTGGACCTGACTGGATGTTATCAGGATGTTTTGCCAAAAGACCTTTGTCCATCTCCAGCATCTTGACGGTATACTTGGTGTCGTGCAGGAATAGTGTGGTCAGGAGCTGGTGAAGTTGTAGTTGGGGATTCCCTGATTGAAATAGTGAATGAAATCAGTAGCTTCGGTGCACGAAACACGTATGGCGTAGCATCTGGGTTAGGTACCATGAAGGTACCTCGGATTCCTTTTGGAAGGGTTCATGTCAAAGTGTCACATGCCGTATTCGGGCCAGCTGACGGTGGAAGAAAATGTGGTGGCCAGAAATTGTGTTTCAGGGTACAGATTAACCAAAACTTCGGCAGGAACCTTTGGCCCAAAACTACGGTCCGAAACTTCGGAACCAAAACTACAGTCCGTGTTGCGACTTATGGCCACATAAGATTTTTACTCTTGATATTGTGGCAACTTTGTCACTTCTCTTGTAACGACGTTTCGTCCAATAGACATGTATTGTACCGACTCCGGCGATTTTGTTTAATATAATCAGAAGCTGGACACCAGCCCTTTAACTTAACCGTCACACTCGCTCCCATAGTCCGATACTTCGTCTCGAAACATTTGTTCGAAACTTACGTCCGTAGTTACGGTTCGAAACTTCGGTCCGAAAATTTGGTACTAAAACTTTTTTTACAAGATTTTACTTAGCTCGATCAGGGAAAAGCATGATGAGATGCAGCATACTAAAGAGAATGACCTTTATAGCTTACCTTTATAGCACTTCAAGCAGTGCATGCACTGTCTGTAGTACCGATCGCCAGCTTCGATCAGGTCATCCACGTCCCTGGACACCAACTCCGCCGGAGTCTTCTCCTCGAGGAGTGCACGGCAGGCCACAGCTATACACCCGGACTGAGCACCTGCAGATCCATATAACAACAACTGATTACTTCAGTTGCAGCTCCAGTGTAACCGTCGCTCTAGCAGAAGCAAGATCTCCGCGTGCAACCCCGTCGTGTTCCTCAACGAAGAAGGGCAAGGCCCACTAAACTCCACAGTGAGACTGCCTGTTTACGATAGGCAGCCAATACCTGGCGGTGATCCTAGAGAATTCCTTTCTAGGGTATAACAAGGTGTGGTTTGTTTTTATAAAGTTAATGAAAATAAGATCTTCCTAAAGGCATACAGAATAAATTAAGAAAAGATCCATACCGCAAGCTGTGGAGGAGTATCTCTTCGAGTTGCAGCCGATGCTGCCCTGGAGTATCATCTTGTTCTTCTCGACTTGACCAAAGTTGTGCCATATCTGAAATCGTATGAAAAGTCAAAATATGCCATGTTAGGACGTTAAATTTTATGTGTTTCAATAGGGAGTCTATAATATTTAGTGCCGCATGCTTTTCTTGCTGGCTCTTCCTATTGCCACAAAAAGACAATAGCTTCTTGAACCTGGCAACAAAATTCATTCCCGTCACTGAGACCAAGAAAAATAAAACATTGAATATTGAGTTTGAGTGCTTACAAGATTTGTTGTCAGTTCAACTCACCTTTTTAAGCTTGCTAGATTCCGGCAGCGGCTGCATCATCTCCTCCAAAGGGATCCTAAGTCTCTTGGGTAACTTACGGCGCCTCCTTCTATAAGGGGGGACCCAGCGTCGAGTTTTCATCTCGGGAATGTCTATTTCCTGTAGAAAAAGAATTAGTGAATAACTGTAACGGCGTGTAGAGAGAGCAAAATTAATGTACTAAGTGGTAGAAATAGTAGTTAAATTTGACCACGGTGTGTGATTCGGCGGATTTCGTCAAACTTGGCAAACGAAATTGTGCTAATCGTGAGCCTTAATTGTAAAAAATAATTGAAGAAATTTGCCTTTTAAATTCATTATGCGAAAGTGTGAAAATATCCAAATGGACAAAATGCTTTATCTGAAAGGCGACGCAGAGGTGCGTGTACCCGAACGTTGGTTCTACACTTCACGGTGTGAAAAAGCCTGAGAATACGCGCCTCTTGCGGGTTTACAGTTGTACAATATAAATAAATACATAGTTTTTACAATTAAAAATACTGGAACAGTCGAATCACTTGTTACACTTGTCAGCATCGTGACTTCTAGAAGATTACGGTCAATAATCTCAAATAATACCGGGTCTTAGAGAGACAGTGAACGCGAAAACGAAGACGGGTGATAGTATTGAAAAAAAAAAGTTGATCGATATTTTTTAAGTCGGCTTAATATATTTTTTTTAATAATTATAATTTTATAATAGCATTTTTCTCGCTCGTGTTAGTGCAACGGTAGAACCGGTAGCAGACGACGTCATACCGATATTCATTGCGACAAAAATGTTTTTAGGTAAAGTGATCAACCTTACACCTCTGAAGACCCGAGACGGCGTGCGGTTTTAGTCAGTTCAAGCCAGACATAACCGCCCCCGCTGGCCGGCGTATCCGAAGGGATTTCCGCACGAAAAAAAAGGTACATTTATCTTTTCATTTACTGTAGTAACCCGATGCGGCGTGATAAATACTAATAAAAAAATAATTGAAATAAAACAATTTTTACCATCTTCTAACAATGGGACTTCCCGTAAACTTCCGACAATATCATTAAAAAAAGAAACCGATCGCAAAAAACCGCTTAACGTCTTTTTTCGTTTTTGGTAGCGTTGTCCAGCACTCTGTATACCTCAACCATCAAATCTTGACCTCAGGCCATGCTAGTACTCACTATAGGAGGCGGTCTCCGCGGCGGAGGCGGCGGGTGCCACGGCCTCGTCGCAATCTTCACCTTGGTGATCTCGGGCCATCGCCGTTTGAAGCGGTTCTTCCTCATAATCGCTCGGTAATCCGCTTCCCTGAAAGATTAACAGTCCCTTTAGGAATATGCCTACACAGAATGAGCGTCGGTGGCTTAATTAAGGAATCCGATTTACGATTGAGAGGTCCCGGGATCGAATCCTGGCTATTACACTACCGAAGACGTGAACCCACAGAGAAAGAACATAACAAATGGAAATTCGAAATTCTACAATACCTTTTTTTTCGTGCGGAAATCCCCTCGGGTACCCGCCGGCCAGCGGGGGCGGTTATGTCAGGCTTGAACTGACTAAAAACGCACGCCGTTTCAGGTTTACAGGTGTAAGGTTGCCCATAAAACATTTCCCTCGCACCCCGAAATTCTCCTATACCTTAATACGCCTTGGGGCGACGCTAAAGCCATCTACCGAGATTCTTTATTTCTTTTGTTTTCACCAATGGATAGAGTGGTTCTCAAGAAGATTTGAGTATAGGTGATCTCCGGGAAGGGGTGCTTCGGGGACCACCTGCATCGGATCAGGAAGGAGCCAACGCCTGAGTGTCATCACTGTGACGCGAGCGAGGACTCAGGGCTACACACGCTGGCGGACTGCCCGGCGTGGGAGGCGCCGAGGCGTGACCTCGTGGCAGCCATCGGGTTGGGAGTCCTCTCGCTCGGCAACATGATTGCGGCAATGGTGCAGAGCGCGAGCGCGTGGGCCGCCGTCACCTCCTTCTGCGAGCATGTAATGCTCGCGAAGGAGATGGCGGAGCGCGTCCGGGAGAGATTTAGAACTCTCCCGGCCCGCCGAGCCCGCAACTTGCTCGCCGCTCGTCGCAGGCGACTCAGGCGCCGGAGGTCACTTAACGACCTCAGTCCTCCATGAGCGCAGGCCTGGGGGTGGTGGGTGAGGCCGCCTGTCACCCCAGCAGAAGCAGGCCGGAACGGTGGTGCGACTAGCGCCCCTCCCCCAAACCGGGGCAAGACGGGGACACCGTGGTTCCCAAACCCGAGGGGGTCATCTCGAAACCGGAGATGGCCCAGGGTCAGTCGGAGTGCGAGGGATATGCTCTATAGGCAACCTTACACCCCGGCGTCTGTAGACCCGAGACGGCGTGCGGTTTTAGTCGATTCAAGCCCGACATAACCGCCCCCGCTGCCCAGCGGAGGGTATCCGAAGGGATTTCCGCACGAAAAAAAAAAAAAAGGTATAATTTGTCAAGTATTTGTATACATTAGCTAAAATATAATGATATCCGTTGGAGGTGTCAACAAAATAAGCCGTCCGGGCGCTTTCAACGAAAACGCCGCATAAACCCTTTGAAATATAAAATCATGTATGGTAGAATTGTGTATCTTGTATAGGTTGTGGGGTAGAATAGGGTTTCATGGGTAGCGGGAACGGGATCAGAATTCCACGCGGGTGAAGCGCGAGCCACAGCTAGTATGTATTTGTAATAATCTTGATATTCATAAGTGTTACTTTATGACTTAAATGAATGAGGCATTAAAATTTTGAGTGAAAAGCCTTCTAACTTACCTACTTTTGGGATAAATTTGATGTTATAAATAGGTACATATTCTTCATGACGTTCATAAATGTTACCTTGTTACCTAAATTAGTGACGATATTTGGATTTCATTTGCTTATTACAGTTATTACTTACTCTCGGAGTAGTTGAGAGGGCGATTTGGCCTCAAAGTCTTCCTCCGGCTCATCTATCTTGCTGGCTTTACCAGCCTCAGTTGCAGTTTTGGTTCCAGGTGCGTCACCGCCGGCGGCCGGTGTCCTAGAAGGGAGAGAAAAACGATAATTCAAAATTATCGAAAAGGAGAATGGGCAAATATTGCATGGCGTCTGGGCCTTAGGTTTTTGTTTCTTGATGTAGTTCTACAATTGCTGTGTAAATGTTTCGTTGCCGCGGTATGCTTATATCACAACGAAGACACGAGTACTTGGCGTTGAACTCAACAGATCCCACACCCATCCGCATAGGCGATGACTTGGTTGAGCGCACGGACTAAGTAAAGTACTTGGGATCTGTACTTCACGCGACTGGTGACTTCAAGGCACGCATCGCCGCTGCATGGGCCAAGTGGCGTGAGGTGACCCCAAAATGCCGGGTATGTTGAAGGGGCAGGTCTATAAAACCATCATCAGGAATATTCTTTTACACGGCTGTGAAGCGTGGTTATTGCTAGAGTGAAATAAGCAAGAGCTGCGTGTCACAGAGATGAATATGCTGCGATGAATGTACGGAGTCACGCGTAAAGATGGCGTAAGGAACTCCTGCATCCGCCTCCATGTCCGCAACATTGCAGATAAAATGTCGAAGTATCGCCTTCGCTGGTGTGGCCACGTTTTGCGGCAACCTACTGGGTGGGTAACAATTAGTAACAAATGTCTGGCCATAACTTCCGCCGGATAGGAGGGAGAGCTCCAAGAAGTGCTGGTTTGACGTCGTAAGGTCTGACATGCGGGCCACTGGTCTCACTACCATGGATGATGCCCAAAATCGTACGAAATGGAGAAGGAAAAGCAGGAAGTGGACCCCCCTCCGAGGTGTAGGCCTCGGATACAATCGGGACACAAGGCTGAGCTGATGAAGCAGCAGTCGAGTGCACTGCCGCTACGCCACAGAGGCCACAGATTGATAATTTTACTGATAATTATAGTACAATTTTATTATCATTTAGTGGTCATGCTCTATGAGGGCACTGAATTCTGCTGCTGGTAATCTAATGTTTTTAGGTTTATTGCTTGCCCATCCAAGGTATGTACCATTATTATACACATTACATTTGCGCAATATCCTATCGTGTGCAACTTCCTATCGTGCGCAACATCCTATCGTGCGCTTTCCACGATTTAAATATTAAAGGAAGGAATACAAATCGCACCGTAAACAACGACACAGTAACCCAAGAACTGCGCAGACGCAACGCAGGAAGGAAGCACGACTTGTCAAGGTTTGCCGCGCGTATTTTTTGTGGTTGTAGCTGATTGGTCCATCCTGAACGTAGGTAAACTACCCTTGCTAACCTGGGGGCCTAGACAAAGTGACATTCTACTAGTGGAATCGCTTCGAAGCGAACCTTCAAAAATTCGAAATGTATGGGAGTGACATTTTTGGTCGACATGTCACGTGTAACAAATAATGTCACTCCCATACATTTCGGACTTTTGAAGGTTCGCTTCGTAGCTATTCCACTAGTAGAATGTCACTTTGTCTACAGGCCCTGTTATGTATTGTGTCGATAATTGTAATCGTTATCAAAAGATGTAGTTTAGTTTTAGAAAAACGGGTTACATAACATCGCAAAATATCATGCTCGATGAACGCCATGTTTTCAAAACATCATGCTCGAAAAATTATCAGTCGCAAAATGTTGTTTATATTGTTCATGATTACGTTGTTTCATCATATCAGCCGTAGGAAGTCCACTGCTGAACAAAGGCCTCTCCCATCGACATTCATTTCGACCGGTCTATAGCGGCCTGCATGCATCCACCGAGTCCCTGCGCTCTTTGCTAGGTCGTCTGTCCACCTTGCGGGAGGCCTTCCTACGCTGCGCTTGCCGTCAGGTGGTCTCCACTCAAGAACCTTTCTGCCCCACCGGCCATCGGTTCTCCGAGCTATGTGCCCTGCCCACTGCCACTTCAGCTTGCTGACTCGCTATGCTATGTTTGTTCGTCTACGGATCTCCCCATTTATGATTCGATTGTTTACCTATAAGTGGGTAGTGTGGGTAATGGCGTAAATGGTGGGTAAAGTTTATGCAGCGTGGGTGGATAAAAATACTGATAAACTTACTTCTTACTGGCCATGTTTTGCGTAGACTAAATCCACCAATAGCTTCGTTGATTTTTTTTATACGAAATTGGACATGAGTCCAAAACCGTAAAGTTTGCTGTTGAAAAATAAAATATTTACCATAGAAGAATAATAATAGGGGTGTATACAGGGTCCCACTAAGATATCAAAGTATAGGAGTTCGGCAATTTCGTAGTCAATCCGAACCCAATGATGAACCATTATACAGATTTTTTGTTATTGGGTGGATGGGGCTCCACTATGAACTTTGGAGTACATGCCCACCTCACCTGGTAGCCGGTGCACCTGCTGATTAACGGGCGAGGCTCTGGCGCAGGCGCACCTCTCGGTTGGGAGGTCAGACGGCAGTCGCTCCCGCAAGCTTTATAAGCTAAACCAAAAGGAGGAGGCGTAGGCTGCGTCGAGATAAAAGCCTCAGATGCAACCGGGGACAACACACAAAGTTAAAAAATATTAAATTTAATCCACGTAATTTTGTTTTATACTTTACCTGTATCGATTTTTTTTAATTTTTATATTTTTTTAATAACTTATCATATTATTCGCCACATGTTACCATGCGCATGGGTTGCTTGATTTTTTTCTTTTAGTTTTTTTTTTGGTATGTCAATATTTAATGGTAATTATTTGAGTTTTTGCTGAATCAGCCAGTCTTAACATGTTACAATTTTAATTAATTAATTTATACTGATATTTTACCAATATTTGCTTTTCTTGTTGTTTGAATATAATTATAAAATATTCATTATTATACAAAATAAAGTATCTCAATAATTTCAAATATTTTCTCTGAATCAAACGAAAACCAATACAGAAAATTAAGCATAAACAAAACGTATTCCACCTGATCTTTTTAAATAAGTTCAGTGTTACTACTATACTAAATTTACCCAGAAAGCGTGTCAATTGTATTTTTGGATTTCTGTAGTGTGGTTGCTGGTATGATATATTTATATGAATAATTCATCTACCCCATCCGTCCTTTGCTAGGACTAGGCAATAATACTCTATAATTTCTAATCCATTTTAAAATATATTTTTTAATATAAATCTCTAATATTGCGTTATAATTAAAAGTATCAAACTCAGTGGACAGATAGCATATTATAAGTTAAATCAATAATATACGCTTGTATAATTTCACATGGACGACGTAATGAGAGACGTAAGAAATACACCAAAATGGTGAACGGGTATTTATTTGAAATATTTTCAAAAGTATAATTAACTTAATAATAATAAAAGTAACTAGAACTAGTGGTAGGAACTAGAATATTGATATTTCTCTAGAACCATGTGATACCTACTATTTCATTATCGGGGAAATAGAATTTTATCACAAGAACACTCCACCTTTCTGATTGATGAGTAAAACTTCTTTCTTTCAACAATTGAAATGAAAGTGACAGTGACAGTCACAGAAATTTTGTTCGTAATTTTATACGGAATATAATTTTGTAAATAATTGTTATTATACTTAAACAAACATGTCGGAAAACAAGGAAGTGGCCAAAACTAATGTCGATCCCGAATTGGACGATTTACTGAACAGTGAGTGACATCAAATTTGTAGAATGAAATCATGGTCATATTACACAACACTTACAAAATAACCTCTGCGTTTGAAAATGTAAATATTTTATTTGATTTGAAGAATGTCAGCTATGACGTTTATGTCCACGCATGAATTACGATCAATAGTAATTAATAATGGATAGCTTTCTATGTGACAATGAAACACAAGTTATGTGTAGTTTTCCAAGTTGCGAACATAAAAACGACCCTATAATTATGTACTATAGTTCAGCACCCGTGAAGTAAGACTATAATCATCAAATTTAATTGCCAAAATGGCGATCAGGATCATCTTTAATTCTCATAATGAATTCAAAGTGTACTGCAGTAGGCTAATGCCTATCGTAGTGGACTGCTGGACATAGACCTCATCCAATGTGCCCCACAGTACCCAGTCCTGTGCATTCGCATCATACGCTAAAGTTTTTTGACTGCTAGTGAATGAACCTCATACTTAGTAATTTTTGGCTTCTAACACAAAAATTTAGCAAATAATCAAGTATACTAAAGCCCATGTTTTTTATTGGTAAAAAAATAAAATTGTCATGTCTCCGCCCCCGGTTCCCATTTTTGGGGTCGGCGCTACAACCTTCATACATTCCTGTCAGTCACTCCATATCCTTTTTTTCACATTCCATACATCTTTTCAATGGCCACAAATATAATACAATTTTGCAACTAACTTAAGATCTGAAGCTTTGATATTTAAGTTGAATTTTAATTAAGATTACCTACTACTGCCCGAGGCAACCTCACGTGCTAGCCGGTACACCTGCTTATGGACGGACAAGACTCTGACGCAGGCTTTCCTCTCGAGGTTGGGTGTCTAGATGGCTGTCACTCCCATTAATGCCAAGATACGCCAAATCGAAAAGAGGTGAAAGACGATTCGTACCCCGGGCTCCGAGGTGAAAGTTTCAGATGCTACAGGGAATAATGTAAGGATGATGATGATGACATACCCCCAGATAAAAATGAGATCTTTCCTAAACTTTGCTGTAAATTGTTACCTCTCAGAATTTGTTTCTTATCAGCGGCAAAAAGTGTTTTGTTTTTCAAAATCAATAGGCTTGATTCCTGGCTAGGAGAATTGATTTTTTTACAATCCAATGATGCAGATTTAGTTTTCATCAAAATCGGGCTCGAGACTCTTTTGAGCATTTTCTGCTATCCCCATAGTTTCGAATTTGGACATCCACACCACATTGAAAAATTCACCCTTTATTTAGATTGCATCTAATTGGCCTTATATATTAATATATGAAAAAAAAACTACTGATTAATACCACAAACAGGACTTATAGCTTATTAGAGTGGTACAGTCAACGACAAAAGTTGATTAGCACTAAAAATTTTACAAACCTTTTGTATATTAGAAGACATGTACCAATAATAACTGTATCAGTAATTTTATAATCCTCAGAGTACAAAGATAATATATTTCATGTTTTGTTTATTATTTTACGAAAGGTTTAAGAGCGGCGATAGCTTAGTAGCGTACATAACGGACTACTGAGACGAGATCTCGAATTCGATCCCCAGTCGCCCTCACACACCTCAGACTTTTCGTAGTTATGTGTGCATTAATAAATATTTATCATCGCTTGCTTAATAATGTGCCCGGTAGATGGCAATAGGCTCGCCCCCTATTACATTGGGACCTTAACATAACTGGCGAATCGTGGGTGTGTAATACACCTCTGCCTACCCCTTCGGGGAAACAGGTGTGAAGTTATGTATGATGTTTAAGAGCTAATGTCAATCAGAATCTGTTAAGCTACTTTTGTTGTTGACTGTATGTTAAGTAGTTAATAGTACATTCAACAATATTTAGATGGTCAACAGGCATGGAAATAATCATTTACTTGACTAGGATATTATCTCAACCAGAGCCTTTTTCTCAACAAGTTAGGACCAGCTTTCAGTCTCTGTGAAACAACTGAACTTACAATGTTTTCGTGAAATTATGGCCATCTGATCTCCACAACCCACTGGTGATAACGAAGTTCTATAGTTAGACCAGTTGTCATACGTTTTAGGGCCCCCTTTTTTTTACTTTTGAAACCGCCATGGGCTTCAAGCCCCCGCTGAGTCCTGATTTCTCGGGGCTCCGGCCTATTGCCCCGCTCCAGCGCCTCCTTGCGCCACTGGTACAGCAACGCAAGGGCTCTCGCTTCCAAGTCCAATGGAGGGGTCCCGGCTAGGAGACATGCCACCTCGACGGAGATCGTGCGATACCCCCTGATGACTCTGACGGCCATCGATTTAACGGGCTGTTTGGACAGCCACGTTGCGGGCTGCCAGAGTCTCCGCCCATACGGGTTCAACTACCCCTTAATGAATGCCACATATGTCTGTATGGCAACCAGGACAGCTCTAAGAGGCTGAAAAGTGTTATGTTATAAGCTGTTTATTTGAATAGGGATTACATTATGCTCCGCCTTTATATTTTATATCAGTTACACCAATCTTGTAAGCAACAACTCTTTATACCATGCATTCGTACATTGTATACCAGTGAGTAACCTTGCAAGAGAAATTTGCATAGCTGAATTCACAATGATTCTGTGTTTGACGAATATTGAATATCATTTACATATGTAATACACAACATTTTTCCATTTTTCATTTATGTAATACAACTGTATTAGGGCTTGCCATACTAGAAGGGAGCTCGGAGTATAGGCTCCAAGTCAACCTCGCCGACAACCCAGAACACCTGCTGACTGACAGATGAGGGTCTGGTGAAGGCGTTCCTCTCGGAAATGGGCGGTCAGACGCCAGTCGCATTTATAATCCTCTGCCGCGTAGCGGTAGTGCATTCGACTGCAAAAAACTGTGAAAAAAATACTCTGTCAACTGATTGATCTGAACACGTCTTGGAACGCTGAAACTGTCCTATACATATGTCTTGGGATACAAGTCAGATTCAATTGTATAGGAAAAGTTACCTAGTAGGTAGGCTAATTGCTTCACCATTCATTAACCTATTGAAATGCCGGGTGAACAACCGGCTGATGGCACGTTAAGAAAACAAATTTAAAAAAACGTGCAGGGCTATGCCGTGTGAAGTGGACCTTATTAGGATTATCCGCATTCTAGGTCCCATATTACAAACTAGTTAAGCTATGCATACTTTGACGGCCTCTGTGGCTTAGCGGTAGTGTATTCGACTCCTACGACAGGGGGCGCGGGTTTGATTCCCGCTCAGTGATAACATTTGTATGCATGGATATATCTATTTGCATTGGTCTGGGTGTTTCTATGTATAATATGTAGGTAGTAGTATCTTCTCTTTCTGGAACCCATAACACAAGCTAGTTAAACTATGCTAACTTTGGGTCTAGAAAGCACTGTGTAGAATCTAAAAAAAAAAAGTAATACTGTGCCTCGGAGAGCACGTTAAGCCATCGGTCCCGGATGCCATACGAATATTTGTGGCATTCGTTATGTGTATTTGGGGTCCTAGAAACCTGATCTAACGACAGAACTTCCATATCACCATCGGTTGTGAAATTTAGATGGCAGATTAGGATGGCAGCACGTAAAATATGAAAGTTCGACCGTTTCGTATAGTTACACTGTAAACCGACCCCACCTGGCAATTGGATAAAGGCTCAGGGGATGAATTAGTAATATATGTTATGAAATTCCAGGTGCTCTTCAGGACATGACAAAGAATGCTGAGGGGGACAAACCCGAAAGTTCCAGTGAGAGCGACATCCCCCAAAACATGTGGAGTGAAGAGTTTATCAAGGAAGCCGCTGCACAGTTTGAGAGCAACATGTCAGCTATCCTGAGCAGTTTCAGTGGAGTGCCTGGTGAGTAATCCCTATCCATAACAACGCTGCGGCGTCGCCCACGTGTGGTACAAACAATATTGTCGCGAACTAAGCGATACGCGACTTCCTTATACAGTCGTACGATTAAAAATTGGAATGCACAAGTGTTTTTTTCTTCATACAATCCCGGGATTTTTAAGTGGAGTTTGAAAAAGCATTTTTTTTAAGAATATTAGTACCCGAAATTTACTAATTATCCCCCTAATCCCTCCAGCTAAGCTTAATGGCTTGTGTTAGGAGTGGGTTCACGTCAGTAGTGTAATGGCCAGGATTCGAACCCCGGACCTCTCGATCGTAGGGTCGACTCCTTAACCGCTAAGCTACCGACGCTTTTAATCAAGGTAGGGACCACCATTTTGTGATCGATAGCATCTGTAATGGTGGCCAGTACATTCTGGACTTTATCCTAAGTGTTTACCATCGAGTGCGGTGCAGTCAATTTATGGAGCAAATTTAAAAGAAAGAAAACGAAGAAAGATGAATAACGTAACAAATTTATGAGGCAAGGGTGAATGGACAACTCTGTAAGGGTTGACCTAGGCGTACATCCGTCAATCAGATCGAGAACGTTTTGAGGAAAGGCCAGGTCAAAAGACCCGCAACCGGCGCAATAAAAACAATTATGGAAGGAGAAGGCGTGAAAGTTATATTGAAGTGGCTCACATAAAAAATAACCATTTTTTTTGTATATGGTAACTATATTTCATTCATTTTTTCAGAGGAACAAATCACGCAAGAACAGATCGCGCAAACGTTCTCCAAAATGGCAGGTAAGAATTGTTTCGGAAACATTTATTGGAGAGATTTCCATCATTTAAAGATGCAATCGCAACTCATAATCATCATAGCGATGTCACAATGAGTCCAAAGTTTGCATTTTGGAGCCCGGGGTCCGCTTTTTTTATTGGTGACCGGACTTTTCTGAGAGCGACCGCCGTCGGACTTCGCAACCCTCAGAAGTGCGCCTGCGCCAGAGCCACGTCCGTTGTTTGGCAGGTGTCCCGCCTGGCAGGAGAGGCTGGCTGGGGCCCGAGCATGTCAGTGGGGCCCCCAGACACCTATACACAGTTGCAGTCGATACTCTTAAGTCTTAACCAATTAAAAATACTTTTTACTATCAAAATCATTGCCGGCTCAATAGCAATTTTTACTTTACAATCAGTGGCTTTCATCATCATCATCATCAATTAGCCTATTGCAGTCCACTGCTGGACAGTATTGCAGGCCTCTCCCATTGTACGCCATAGCACCCGATCTTCCCCCTTGCGCAACCAGTCTATCCCAGCTACCTACGAATTTGCCAAGCCACAGTAGTCTTACTATGACTGATTGTTTTTAGTACAGAATACATAGTCATGGACAATTTATATACATTTTTAGGGTTCTGTTGCCAAATGGTAAAAAACGGAACCCTTATAAATTCGTCATGTCTGTCTGTCTGTCCGTCCGTATGTCACAGCCACTTTTTTCCGAAACTATAAGAACTATGCTGTTGAAACTTGGTAAGTAGATGTATTCTGTGAACCGCATTAAGATTTTCACACAAAAATAGAAAAAAAACATTAAATTTTGGGGGCTCCCCATACTTAGAACTGAAACTTAAATTTTTTTTTTTCATCAGACCCTTGTGGTATCTATGGATAGGTCTTCAAAAATAACATTGAGGTTTCTAATATTATTCTAAACTGAATAGTTTGCGCGAGAGACACTTCCCAAGTGGTAAAATGTGTCGTCCCCCCCCCCCCCCCCCTGTAACTTCTAAAATAAGAGAATGATAAAACTAAAAAAAATATATGATGTACATTACCATGTAAACTTCCACCGAAAATTGGTTTGAACGAAATCTGTTTTAATACGTCATAAATCGTAAAACGCAATTTCCCTTCCATTCAATCAACTCAAATGTAAAATTTAAAAAAAGCATTATTATGTTACTTGCTGCTACGGAACCCTTCATGGGCGAGTCCGACTCGCACTTGACCGCTTTTTTTCTAAACTGAATAGTTTGCGCGAGAGACACTTCCAAAGTGGTAAAATGTGCCGTGTAAGTTCTAAAATAAGCGAATGATAAAACTAAAAGAAATATATGATGTACACTTCCATGTAAACTTCCACCGAAAATTGGTTTGAACGAGATCTAGTCTTTTTTTTTAATACGTCATAAATAGTAAACCTCAAAAGCCTCTGAAAACCAGCGCTGTCCGCTTTTTGGCACTAATACGCGGACAGCATATAAGCTGAGAGGCGGCCATTATTCTGTGTGGATGTGTTTTTTATATGTACTGAGTTGATGTAATTTTATTATGTAGGCAGGTACAGAATAAAAAAACTTTTCTTTCTTTCTTTCTTTCTATTTACCTTTCAATCAGTCAACTCAAATATTAAAAAATTTACTCGTTGCTACGGAACCCTTCATGGGCGAGTCTGAGTCGCACTTGGCCGGTTTTTAACGAGTATTTGAAAGAAAATTGCCTATTTTTTACCATGATCTGGGTGTAGAAAAAAACGATATTAAAAAATCGATGCCGTCCGTTTTTATTTCTTACGAACTTCGAACAAAAAATAAATATGTAGATTATAGAGACTGGCTTAGGTTGTATTGGGCCCCACCAAGATCTTCGGAGCCCAAGTCAATTTCACCTGCAAGCCGGTATACCTGCTGATGAAGGGACGAGGCTCTGGCGGAGGCGCACCTCTCGAGGTTAAGGGGGTGAGATGGCTGTCGCCCCCATAAAATAATAAACCAATATAAGGAAATGCAGGAGCGGGGATCCCGGACACAAGTGCGAATTGGCGCTCAGATGTTTCATCGTAGGCCTTCAGATCTATTGCCTAGAGACTGAAATTCCATCAGCCGGCAGGTCATGACCACGTTTACTGGCCATCATGAATTCATCATTCATTTATCATTCACTAGCTGACCCGGCAAACTTCGTTCTGCATTAGAATCAAATTATGTTGGCTACCTTATCAGCTGAATTCTCCTATTTCGTGAATGTCTCCTTGCACCCGCATTAAAGACCCGAGACGGCATGAGGTTTTGGTCGGTTCGAGTCTGACAGAACCACCCCCACTGCTTACCGCGGAGGTTTCCGAAAAAAAAGCCACAAAAAGGCACTAACAACATGCAAATCGGTCCACCCATTCATTATTCATTATTAATCCATCCATGATTTATTGCAACATTAGTGGTCTTTAAAAATCATACTGAACTTCTATCTCCCTCGCTCCTCAGAGGCAGCCGCGCACGTGTTAAAACCAGACGGTAGTGTGGAAGAACCGACTGTGCCTTCAGACAGCCCAGCTGTTCAAGAGAAAATTGACGAGGTATGTCCAAAGACTTCCATATTAGACTGGCCGCACGGAACCAAAAATGTATCCGCTTAGATATGGTCTATCATCATTCTCCGAGTCTTTTACCGGTTGGGGTCGAAGTGGGGGTGAGGGGACTGCCCTCTGACACAACCCACTGGCGGTATCGAAGTTCTGAATGGAAATAAATATAAATACATAACGTCACAGTTGTTGGAATCTGATTATATGTCACCATTTTTCAGGTGTCCGCAGCCATCTCGCAGACCCTCAAGAACTTGAATACGAACTCAGAAACCTTACAGACTCCGTTCTCAGACACAGACCTCACTAATATGTTTGCCAATTTCAATGTAGGAGAAGGCGGTCAGGTGAGTCCCATATTAAGAAAATAGACCTTCGAGTTTTTCTGTACTCTGGCGCATGATACTGGACAAGAACGGCCACTTCGGTGCAGTGTTAACTTCGCTATGACAAAAATACCTGAAGTCCTTGAATACATACATAACATAACATAAACTCACGCCTATGTCCCCGAAGGGGTAGGCAGAGGTGCTAGCACCCACATTTCGCCAGTTTATGTTTAGGTCCCAATGTAATAGGTGGCGAGCCTATTGCCATTAACCGGGCACTTATAAACCTGCGATAAATACACACATAACTTCGAAAAGCATCGAAAAGTCATTGGTGTGTGCCATGGTAAAACCTGGGATCGAACCTGAGACATCGTTTCCCATACCACTAGGCTACCGCGTCGTCCTTGGATAATCTTGCCTTAATATCGAACCAGTAATACTTTTACATATATAGATGGAAAATTGGGGTCCAGACGATGGTTTCGTCTATTTTTTTTATTTTTATTGGAAACCTCAACATCCAGGTCAGGACTCCCTTTCTTGGGGGTATACTCTGACCCACTGAGCCACCTGGGTATGTCCTCGAAAGTCGAAATTCTCCTATACATATGTGTTTATTTCTTATATGTGTTTATCCGACTTCTAGAACCCAAACACAAGCTAGTTAAGCTATGCTTACTTTGGATCTAGAGAATGTCTTATAAAGTTTAGTTATTTCCTTTTTTTAGGACGGGAACATGTTTGTACCCTTCATGCAAGGCATGATGCAGTCGCTACTATCGAAGGAGGTCCTGTACCCCTCTCTGAAGGACCTCGTGGATAAGTACCCCACTTGGCTAGCTGATAACAAGGGGAAGATTGACCAAGCAGAGTATGAGAGGTAAGAGGTCGCTAGACCCTCCACGAGTCCTCCCTCTCCTTTCCTATCTAGAACAACACTCGGGTGTACTCTCTCTCTTCCTATTCAGAACAACTTAACTATGATATATATCTTTGGGCTTTCATGGCCGGCGTTGCATGTGGAATATGCTGCTTCCGGGCTGTTTGGTCGTCGTCCATATGAAACTTGTGTTCCAAACGTTTCGTAGATCACTGCGGTCGTCATCTGCAGTGGTTCAGGTCCGGGCGGAGACCTTGAGTCACCGGCGTATTTATAGGCGCGGTTTAAAAGGGGAAACGACGTGCTCGATTCTGATTGGTCGAGAGCTCGATCCTGATTGGTCGAAGCTAAAAAGGGGGGCGTGACCTACTAATACTGGAGATGGTGTTGGCTCCGTCATGTTTGAACTGTGATGACGAGCGGCTTTTTTTTTCGTGCGGAAATCCCTTCGGATACCCTCCCCCGCCGGCCAGCGGGGGTGGTTATGTCGGGCTTGAACCGACTAAAACTGCACGCCGTCTCGGGTCTTCAGATGCCGTGGTGTACGGTTGCCCATAGAGCATATCGCTCGTACCCCGACTGACCCTGGGGCATCTCCGGTTTCGAGAGGGCCACCTCGGGTTTGGTCCCCGTCTTGCCCCGGTTTGGGGGAGGGGCGCTAGTCGCCCCGCCGCCCCGGCCTGCTTCTGCTGGGGTGACAGGCGGCCTCACCTGCCACCCCCAGGCCTGCGCCCATGGAGCGCCTGAGTCGCCTGCGACGCGCGGCGAGCAAGTTGCGGGCTCGGCGGGCCGGGAGAGTTCTTAACCTCTCCCGGGCGCGCTCCGCCACCTCCTTCGCGAGCATTACATGCTCGAAGAAGGAGGTGGCGGCGGCCCACACGCTCGCGCTCTGCAAGTGATGGGTACCTATGGTTACTTTGGGTCTAGAAGGCGTTGTGTAGACTATTTATTAATTACTATTACCATCCAGCGGGGTGCAGACGATTGACGTGACCTATATATACAAAGTGACCTAGTATATTGACCTTATACGTATAGTACCCGCCGTTGCATTTGGCACGGTTTTGGTCACTTTATTGATTTAAACTTCATGCGTCCATTACACTTCAGGTTCAGCAAACAGCAGGAGCTCATGCAGCAGGTGTGTAGCGAGCTGGAGCCCGAGCAGGACAGCGACCCCGACGACGTCAAGCGGAGGCGCTTCGAAAAGGTGCTCGACCTCATGCAAAAGGTAAGGTTCATTGGGCTCTTCCATAATATCTCCACGCTAGCGGAAGGTGGGAAGCCCCTCAGCCAGATGGACTGACGACCTGAAATATATAGGATAGACTGGATTTGGAAGGCGGAGGATTGGGCTATAGGCAGAGCTATGGCGCAAAATGAGGGGGGGCCTGTGTCCAGCAGTGGACTGCGACAGACTAATTGATTGCTATCACTACCGGTGGGGATATATAGAATCTTCTGTTCCATTATATCCTTACTCATGCGCACTAGTAGAGATAGTTGGATTTTTATCATCATCATCATCACCCAGAGCGTGCATTTTGGAGCCCGGAGTCCGCTCTCCTAATATTTCTCTTGATGGTAATTATGGCTTTTATGGTAGCGACTGCTGTGACTTGCTTATCTAAAGGAAAACCGGTGCAGGAGTCTTGTTCTTTAATCCACACTAATACCAAGCTGTATCGTCGGTTTTATTATCATCAAGTTTTTCGTATAACCTACTTTAAAATTTAAAAGAAAAAGCTTCAAACAAATAATAATTTAAGCAGCTCGTTCAAGTCTGTCACCTCCATTTTTGTTATATTAGAACACTCACTCATCAAATCACACTTATTAGGTATCGGAATATAGGGGTGTGTGTTGGGTAACCTCCTCGAGTGTCGCTCCGATTCCGATCCCGCTGCAGTCCGGGGGGAACGGAATCGGAGCGGCCGGTACACCCTGGGCGGCGGTCAATGGCTTCCCCTTCACCCCTTCATAGGGTTGGCATTGATCGTCGGCCAATACCCAACGTGGCGGGAACACATCGCTCTCCGTACTCTGCTTTCAGAGGAGACAGGATGAGCGATGCTGTTAGTGGTGAGATGGCCCAGGGTCAGCCGGGGTGCGAGGGATATGCTCTATGGGTAACCTTACACCCCGGCGTCTGAAGACCCGAGACGGCGTGCGGTTTTAGTCGGTGCAAGCCCGACATAACCGCCCCCGCTGGCCGGCGGGGGGGTATCCGAAGGGATTTCCGCACGATAAAAAAAAAAATGGTATCGGAATATAAGAAACTATCTATTTGATAATAAAATTACAAAAGTTTCGGCAAGATCTGATTTGAAATTTTTAGGAAAAGGAAATCATTCAGACAGTGGCCACTTCCGCGTGCGCCAAAATCTAATACCATGGACAATTGTCGGTTTTTGACTTTTGCATTTTTTTAAAACGTATTTTTTTGAAACCGTCCGGAGTTCCCGGGTTCACGTCGGTAGTGTATTGGTCGGGAACCCGGGACCTCTTCAATCGTAAGGCCGGCTCTTTAAACACCAAACTACTAACGCTTCCTAGCTATTTACGTTAAGACTTATTCCAGTGAGCTGCAGTATATGATAATCACTTACTATAAGGTGGACATAGTTGTATTCATCATCATCATCATCATCATAGCGTGATTTCGGTTACATCAAAGCCTTTAACCTCGGAGTTCGGGGCCCGCTTCCTTCTTCTCCTTTAGATTTGGCTTTTGCGGGTGCGAATGCTGTCTGACCCCCCAACCCCAAAAGAGAAGTCCGCGCCAGAGCCTCGTCCGTCAATCAGCAGGTGGCCAGAAGACCTGGGTGGAACTCAAAATGGACATGCTTGTATTTAATATATAATATGTAATCCCCAGATGCAAGACTTAGGCCAACCGCCCACGGAGCTGGTGGGAGACATCGGCGCCCCCCCTCAAGGGTTCGTCGCCCCCCCTCAAGGTGACGCATCGCAGTGCAGCGTGATGTAGTGATACCGTTTGTATTTGTAGCGATTGTATTGTATTGTTAAGGGCATCACGCTTGCCGCGAGCGGACTGATAGGGGTGATAGGGTGATGGAGCGACCTTTACATTGTTTGAGTGGTTTCATAGGGAATGTGCTTGGGTATTTTATTGTTTTCTTAATCAATAAAGAATTAAATTGAAAAACAAATACATATAGGGTGATTATGTAGAATTAAAGAATATATACAGGGTGGATTTTTTTTATCTCTTATCCCATTGAATTTTTTGCTATTCCGTTTTTATTAGAGAGATTCAATGCTTTAAAAGAACATGATGTCAATTTTTAATCTTTAACCGGTTCGATTACTGAGTGGGACAAGCGAGTTTCCGAACATAACAGAATGCAGATTTGTTCCTTTTTAAAAATAAGGGACTGTTTCGTTTGAGTAAAAATTGCTATCTGTAGTATTTGAGTACTTTCGGGTGGCATTGAAAAATTCCACCCTGTATACAAAAAAATGGTCGCCATTTTTAATAATATGCATATTCCCTATTGAGGCGTATTTGGAGAAATATCTATAAGTGTATATTAAAAATGCTTGGCATGATATAGAATTATTGCCTTAGAGTAGATTTTTATAAATAACTTTTAATAGGATCAATCTCTACTTTCTTAATTATTCAAAATTGTTGTCCCGTATGTAATGACCTAAAATATGTTATGACCTAATAAGACTCTGTTGACCTAATATAACAATTTAGACCTTATTTACGTAACTTTACATAATTTAAACTATTTTGACCTAAATACCAATATTGACCTAATGTGACCTAACATATAATATACTTAATTTGACCCTATTACATATAATGTATGCCAATATATTAACATATCAACCTTATTGACATCTCTACACAAAGTTGACCTAATTATACCTTAGTTTTACAATAATGTGATTTTATTACTATTTTAATTTTAATTACAATCTCATAACTATGCATTTACTACAAAAATTAAAAAGAACCGTCCCTTCGAGTTAAATAACTGACGGACATTTTTTGTATGAATCTCATACAAAAAATGTCCATCAAATATATTTCAATATGTTACGTAACCCAACTTATACCTAACTGAATATGTGTTATAAATTCGTGCAATTAATAATAATAAATTGGATTTTATTATAATAGGACCAAAAAAATTGTGAAAAGTGAGTGTTATTACTTCCCTGCTTATTATATATTAGGTCGTTACATATGAAATTGCCGTTTTACTTGAAGAAATTGGAGGAAACCCAATTTTCCATTTTTGCATTCTTTTTAGCAATGACAAATCCAAATTTTATGATTTTTTTGTGTATGAATGAGACAACATTAAGCTAACAAACAGCAACTTTTATTACATTTTTGAAAATTGACAGCTGTTAAGTAATACGAAATTTATCATCAAAATGGATAGCATTTAGGAAGTACTGTTTTTGAAGATCGAATTAATTTATCAAGCGGCCAATAAAAACAATATTTAATACAGAGTTGTAAAATCTTGAAATCAACTTTCAAGCAAAATATAAATAATGGAAATAGTAATTAAATTACAGGAATAACGAACTCATGAATTTGTAAGAAAATTTCGGCAATTTCATAGGTAAAGACCTATTATATGTATTTACTGATGATTATATATCTTCTAATCAGAATTTTAGAAGAGGCTCAACAGCATTAGTTCTTTAACATAACTTCACGCCTGTATCCTCGAAGGGGTACGCAGAGGCTTACTATACTATAATTTAAATTGAAAAACTCGACATCCAGGACCTAAGACTCATGTAGACGAGAATTTCGGTTATCCAGGTCAATTCCAGGTAGTTCAGTTGGTTAGAGTAGACCCCCAGAATCAGACCAGTCACAAGTTCAAGTGCTTATCTGTATGTTGAAGTTTCTCGATATAAATTTAAAAAAAAATTGTTATATTCATCGTGTTAAAATTAGTTTAATTTCAATATATGTTCAAAATTCAATAAAAATGGCAACAAAAATATTTTTGCGAACATTGGGATTGGCCTATGTCCAGCAAGAGACTGTGATAGCTGAAGCGCCGATAGCTTAGTGGTTAAGAAGTTGGCGATCGAGATGTCCCGGGTTCCAATCCTGGCCGTTACACTACACACGTGAGCCCACTCCTAACAAAAGCAAAGTAGCTTAGCTGGGGGTTAGGGGGAATATTAGTAATTTCAGTTATTAATATTCTTTACAAAATGACTGATTGAAAATCTAGCCGCTTCTAAGAATGTGGATCATGCAATTCTAATATCATATATTGATTGTATCCTATAGTTATGTTATATATACATTTATTATTGTAATGTTATTCGTTTTTTTTTGTTGTGGCAATAAATACTTTTATTTATTTGTTATATGTATTATATTATTTATTTAAATTGAATGTCGTATGATTTTGTGAAATCAAAGGATTTCTAACTCCTTTAACTTAACGTTTGGTTAATTTCGATGCGGGCTCTACGACTGGTTAACTTTCCCTGGAACTGCCCGAAGTCATTACTGGGTGTGTTGGTAGGTTACTACTGTTGAACCTGGAGTACAGAAGTTACAGTAGTGGGAATAAGGGAAGCATTAGTCCCGAAAAAAATATTATAAACAGTAATAAAATGAAATTTACTTATGTTAAGTAATTGCGAATACTATACGAAGAAAATTACGCATAATATTCTATTAAGTATTAAATAAAATAATAAAATTAATAAGTATTAAACTTACCCTTTTTTATCGCTAATGTCCTAAAATGTCCAAATAAAAAATAAAATCTAGCTAGCCTTAAACTTTGTCGTTAGTCTAAAAATATATCTTTAGTTTATAATATCCCATTGGATAATAGAAAATTCAGTCATAATACGTAAAGGATTAAATTATTTTTTGTTTTAGTGCAACAAAGTGACTTAGTCCTAAGTCTCAAATGTCCCAGAGATTCCCAAATGGCCATTCTGAATGCCTCGCGTGCCTTATAAAATTTACTACACTGTATTTTAACGCCTATTACGAACTGTAGCCGCGGTAGCCTAGTGGTATGGGTAATGGACTGCTGAGACGAGGTCTCGGGTTCAATCCCAGGTTTTACCATGGCACACACCAATGACTTTTCGATGCTTTTCGAAGTTATGTGTGTATTTATCGCAGGTTTATAAGTGCCCGGTTAATGGCAATAGGCTCGCCACTTATTACATTGGGACCTAAACATAAACTGGCGAAATGTGGGTGCTAGCACCTCTGCCTACCCCTTCGGGGATATAGGCGTGAGTTTATGTTATGTTATGTTTTTATGTTACGGAATAAACGCAAGACTCAGACATTCTATTTAGAATACTAAATTACTAGCTGGCCCTCCCGGCTTCGCCCGTGGAGTGTTTCGAAACCCGGTTGCACCCCTTTAACCCATAAACGCCCGTAATTTACCAGTTTTCATATAATGTTCAAATAAATTTTTAAGCATTTTGTATGCTTACTTTTTCTAAAGATTTAGATCGAAAAAAGAGAACATCTAGAACGGGACTTGAACCCGCGACCAGTCCCTTACAGGGGGAATGCTCTGACCAGCTGAGCTATCTAGACACGTCCCAGATATTCGAAATTCCCCGATATATTATATATAAGTCTTAAGGCGACGCGTATATCGGAGAATTTCGAATATCTGGGACGTGTCTAGATAGCTCAGCTGGTCAGAGCATTCCCGGTGGGAATTTAAGGGACTGGTCGCGGGTTCAAGTCCCGTTCTAGATGTTGTCTTTTTCATATAATGTATGAATGTGACGGTTTTGTTGACATTCATGATTACTGCTCCGCTCCCTTGGGTAGTAGCGTGATGATAAGCCTATGACACTCCCAAATAATGAAGCTTTCAATAGTGAAAGACATTTCAAAATCGAAACAGTAGATCCAGAGATTACCCCTACAAACTTTACCTCTTTATAATAAGTATTAATATAGAAGTATAGATGAGGGAATCTGATTCAAAAGTCAAGCAGATTGAATAATTTGCATGTCTTGCGTTTCGTCCGTTACAGATTGCATATTTAATTATATTATTTCTTAATGCGGCAAGTCTTATTCGCCTTCAAGTACCACTGCTATGAATCTTGGTCTACAGGAGTCATAATAGAGGGTGTTCCAAATAAGTTTAGTCCCAATATTTTGGCAACTTCTGACTTCACATTAATAATAATAAGAAAAATTTAGTGGCGACTCTCATACGTTGAAATGGTGATGTAAATTAGATGAATGAATTAATGACAGCTGACCCCATAGCCCGCAGCAAGCGTGATGATTTTGTTTTAATTGTATATTGTTTGTTTGATTATATACTTATTAGTTGATTCTTTATTAATAAAACTCGGTTACCAATGTTGTGTTTTATTTATATTTGGTTAACGATACTCATCATCATCTTAGCGTAGTTTCCGGTTGTTCTGCGGCTTTATGGGAGCGACTGCCGTCTGACTCCCCAACCCCGAGAGGTGCGCCTGCGCCAGGCCTCGTCCGCCAATCAGCAGGTGTAACACCCTGACCTAGCTAGCAATACTGACTGCACCTGCACTAATAGCTTTGAGTTTTGCGCCATCTGGCGGTAGATTAAAGCACTCGATTAGATTACCAATAGTGAGTCATATGATTAGTTCTAGTGTACTATTGACAGGTGGCGCTATAACAAATTATGCAAATCCAGAATTATTTTTCACGCGAAGTGTAATGTGCTTACCAGTCTATGTATGTTTGTTCGTTTGTGGCGCTCGCTCTGGAGATGAAACGGGTGGGCCGTCTTACTTCAATCATAGAAACAGTACCCGGCTGTTGATCTGGCACGTCGGGAAGAAGAGAGCCCCCGGCTAAGATCGGCTGCTTCTGTTTTGTAGAGCGTTGTCCCTGTCGCACAATGGTCAGTTTGATATATTTGTAGAGTAGTTATTATTTTCGCCGTTATGGAATCAAAACGCTGATTCCACAAAGATGATTTTTAATGTTTTTATAAATGTGCAGTTGCATGGACAAGATAATAGATACTACCGTACCACCGTTAGAAACGAATGTGTAGGTGCGGTGCCCCGCCCGCACCCCGCGTCTCTCGCTCGCCTTGTCGCGCCGCAACAGTTATATTGTCGGAAATTTACGCGAATGTCACAAATTAAAATAAAACTATTTTTAACGGATTCTATCGCGATTTATTTGATGTTATTTTATATTTTACATTGGTCCCGATGTTTCGGCTGCTTTTCAGCAGCCATGGTCACTGGCGAATCCTCTGAACCTTTGCCCCTCCTAACAACCCAGTGGTCAGCTTTCAGTCTAACTACGAAGCAACCAAACTGTCGATATGTCCCGTAAAGCGGCTGCACCGACCCCCACAACCCACTGCGCACTGGCGACATCGAAGTCCTGTAGTTAGACCAAGGGCTCCAACTCCTCGTAACGAATGTCACAGATGGTCGGGAATAACACATATAAGGTCCTTTTTATGCCGGGAATAGGTTTAGATGGCATGTGGGAACGGAATCAGAATTCCATGCGGGTGAAGCCGCGGACAACAGCTAGTAATCTATACATCCATACATATAAATAAAATTGGAGTGTCTGTTTGTAATACTGAAATAACCGTTTTTACTACATTACCAAAATATCATTTTTTACAATTTTTATGTGTCAGTCCGTCTGTCTGTCTGTCTGTTTGTTCAGGCTAATCTCTGTAATGGCTGGACCGATTTTGACGGGACTTTCACTGGCAGATAGGTAATATAACAAGGAGTAACATACACTACTTTAATTTTAGGAAAAATAATTAGGGTTCCGCACAAAAAAACTAAAACCCTAAAAATCTTAATCAACGCGGACGAAGTCGCGGGCACAACTAGTCTATACTATAATATTATAAAAAGGAAAGATTTGTAGGTATGTAAGTATGTTTGTAACGAATTGGCTCAAAAAGTACTGCAGCGATTTCAAAAATTCTTTCACCACTATAATGCTACATTATCCCTGAGTAACATAGGCTACTTTTTATCCCGATATTCCCACGGGATCAAGACTTACGCGGGTGAAACGGCGCACGGTGGATCCTGTAGTATGAACTGGTTGGTCATAAATCAAAATTTAAAAAATACAGGTAGATAATTTTTTTCATCGATTTAGCAAATAGAGTGTATACCACATTTATTTTATGTAATTAAAGTAGTATTGGTTGTCTGGTATACTTTTTATGATAGGACAAAGTTGACCTAATTTGTATTTTCCTTGTAGTCAATTACGTTTTCTAAGTTTGGTGCAGTATTGAAACATTGTATTACTTTAAAAGTAACAGGGTATAATTAATAAAAAAAAACATGAGTGATGCTGAAGGTATGTAGTATTTAAAATATATAAATTTAGTGCTTCACGATATTGTGCTTCTTCATAATAATTTTTTATTTAAAAACCACTTTTTCTTCAGAAGTGAAGTTTTGATACTGTTTTTTTTCGAAAAAGTGCATTTTGTCAGGGTACTAATTAGTTCTCGATTACTCGTTAGTTAGTGTATTTTATATAGTTGATATCAAAAGTTTTGACAAAATGCTCTTTTTCAAATGGCAGTGGTTAATAGTTTCTCGGTAGTAGATTAAAAATATGAGCCGCTCATGTTTCGGTTAGTTATTACACTTAACTGTGAAAATTTTCATATTTAACATGAAATAATAGTTTTGAATTATATTATAGCCTAATTATATAGGTTATTTTCTCGTTTTTTTTTCTTAGGAATAGTGGATTATCCAGTAAAAAGGAGAGATTTGTGTGACAAATTGTTTTCAATTCAATACAAGAAATTAGATAGCAAGTTTTTAAAATTAGAGGAGATAATTATTGCAGAAACCAACTGCCCTGCTTCAGGTGTTACTTCCCTTAAAGAAACACAGCATAATTTTCTTAAATCTTTTAAAATAAAATGGCTATCGTCGAACAGAATCAAAGAAAGGTTTTAAAAAATAATTCAACGTGGCCAGATGAGACTTGCATTTTTTTTAGATATATTATTAAGCAAAGGGTCAGCCCAGGTAGGCCCACGAAGGATTTTGAGCAGTGTAGTGACCGCAGTAAGCGTAGGAAGACCGAAGTTTTACGTGCATCCGGTTCTGGCAGTGAACTTCTTTATTCTGCTCAAATGAATTTTCGAACTGAAGGCCACCATTCCCAATTAAATAAATTAAACGATATTATATCACCGAAAACCACAGTAAATGAACAAGAGGCAGTATCTCCTCAATACGCTTTGCCTATGTTCACTGAAGCGAAATTAAGTAAGAAGCAGTATAACGTGGTACAAAGCTACGCGCCTCATATCTTTCCTTCTTATAAACGTTTGCAGGAGGCTAAAGGTGCATGTGACCCTGCTAACGTTAACATAACTGAAACTACTGCTCGAGTACCTCTTCAAAATTTGCTCGACCATACCGCAAGTCGCTTGCTTAAAACACAAGAAGTGTTACAGTCAATATCTGAGACACAATTAACTCTTCTATCTAAGTGGGGTTTCGACGGTAGAGGTCATAGCCAGTACATGCAAAAATTCCATTCAGTATCAAACGATGACAAATTTGCTTTTTTAACATGCATGGTCCCTTTAAAACTGATCACCAACGAATAAGAAAGCAAAATTGTGTGGTTTAATTCCCAATCCTCATCGCCAAGGTTTTGTCGACCTCTAAGCATTCATTTTAAACAAGAATCTGTAGAGCTTGTTAAAACTCAAGATGTTCGCCGGGAGCGTTGCAAGTGGAAATCAGTGGTCTCTGCCTACCCCAGTAAGAAATAAGCGTGATTTTATGTATTTAGGTACGTATGTATGTATTATACACCTTTAAGACTTAGCTTAAGTCTCGGAATGTAGTTAAATAATATTGACCAACCATCCCTTACAACAGGATCCACCGTGCGGCGTGGCGATGCTAGTCTATAGATAAAAAAACTATGTCGAATCGACAACACCCTTCAAAATCAAGCTATTTCTACAAATACCATTCTCACATACCAATTCTTCACACCACCCAATTGACATCAAATAGAAAAAACAACAAACTGCAAACTAATGGTGAGCCCATTTATCACTAGTAAAACGATGTGGGTTTCATTGAGTTCGTCAATCCGTCACGGCTAGAACTGCAGATGGTACTGTGAGGGTCCACACCTGTCGATGACAGGGTGCGTTACATTCACAGAGGTAATCAATCATTGATGGGGTGTAGGTAGTCGAATGTGGTCCCTTGGGAAGTATTTCATTATAATTGAGCTGAGTGAGACGAAGTCGAGCGAAAGATCCTCATACCAGACTTCAGGATTATCTTTGTCACAGGTCTCCTCCTAAACTACTAATCCAATCAGAACCAAATTTGGCATGAATAAAGAGGTCAATCAGAGGAAGGTTTATGGATATATTTTGAAAAAATTAATGCTACCATAGAGGAATGATCACCGTTAAAAAATTCCAGATGGAATTACATAATAACCGCTCGAGACACTGTGACCAAACTTTACACGCTCAGAAAGCATGTCCAGAGTTGTGACTTTCAAAAAGAATTTTCAAAATCGGACTTGCCACGGAGGAATGATCACTGTTCAAAATTTTCAAAATCTGATTCCGCAATAGCGGTCAAATCTATTGGACAAGAATCACGATGTCTCACTCATATACTGCACATTATAGTAATGTGTTCAAAGAATTGTTTGATGTGATGCCCACGGCCAGATTCTACCATCGCACCTCTCACCACAGACAGGGAATCCATATCAAACGTTTCTAGTTGCAGTGCAGTTGTAGTGAGGTAGGTATACTCGTAAAAGAAACTCTGTCATCCCGCGTAATCTCCGGCCATGTAATGATCTCCTGCTGTGGTTTTACTCAAGCGACTAATACGGGGTCCTTCAATAAGTGTATTACAGGTTTACAGGGTCGGCGGCGCAAGTGTGACGCCCCTGGTGTTGCACACGTCCATAAGCAGTGGAAAACGCTTCTTATCAGGTGGGCCGTGTGGTTGTCTGCCACCAGAGTGGCATAAAATAAGCAAATACATTCATTAAACACAAAACACTATGTAATCATGAGTATGGTGCCCCGCGAAGACCTTTGGAAACAAGCCAACCTCACCTGCAAGTCGGTACATTGCACCTGCTGGCTGACGAACGCGGCTCTGATGATGGTTTTCCTCTCGGGGTTAGCAGGTCAGACGGCAGTAGCTTCCGTAAAGCGGCAAGTAAGCGAACCCTGGGCTTCGAGGCCTTAGTTGCACCCGAAAACGACGCTAAGATGATCATGATGACTTGACTATTCTTCAACCAAGCGTCGGTTATCCTTTGGAGCCTGGTGTTCGGTCTCTTAGACCCTGCGCCCATTATCGGCATCAGCACGGCTGAGGATTTTAGGTGGCGAACAGCAATATACATTAAATCATGGCAATAAAGTAGAAATTTTCATGGTATTATGGTCGTAGTAACAAAAATACCGCTTCGGTATGCTTGAGGCTGCTGCATCGGCAGCCTTGAGGATGCTTCGGAATACGTCGGCATCCTTCGGTACGCCGGCGCCGAGGCAACATTTGACTTGATTGATTACATTTCTCTTTTTCTTCAGCAAGAGCTGCTATTAGCAGTAAATCCTATTCCACCATATTAAATACGACGCTGGCAACTAGCTTGTAACAACTCTGAGACTGTTTTTAAGAGACGCGAGGTACAAATACAATATCGAGGGTCTTCGGCAAGTAAGTACGGGCCGGCATGCTTAAGGACACCTTGACAACCCTATATAAGGACGTTGCAGCTTGCCAAGGCATAGTTTCCGACAGTGTGCGCTTGCATGTGGGGATGCCGAAGGATCCCTTTCCTTTCTCAGGGCGTACCCGGGGTGCCTGGTAATGGTCGCTGGGGATGGACACCGTGTGGTTTCGTCGGTCGATTCCGACAAACCCACCTCATCGCCGGCACCGATGGGGTGAAGCCAGTGGGGGTTTCCACACGTAAAAAAAGGGATTCTTTTCCTTGACGATGCCGGGCGCAGGGCCTGGCTGCTCCTTCTCATGATATGAAATAGTTTGACTTTTACGAAAGTGATTGCCGTCAGACCTGGATAGAAAAGCCTGCGCCAGAACCACGTCCGTTGGTAGTGGTGGTAGGCGGCTTACAAGTTCACAAGGTTCACGGGCCCAAGTTAGCCTCATAGTATCGCGGAAGCTAGACCGCTCACGTATTAATTTTGTATGTTATTAGACATTTGTGGGCAATGACTTATAAATCGATTATGTACACACATTTGATTCTGAACTGCTTGTCTAGTACAAGCAGTTCCCAATAAAATGTGTGTCACACTTCGGGGGTGAGGTGGGAACTGGGTGACAGTGCTGATCAGTACTCACCATAGATTAATAATTATGGCGCCCTTACACTACAGATGCCAGGCAATAATCTCATATAAAATCGTATGAAATCAATTTAATATACTCTGTGGCTATGACAGAAACGAAAAGTGGAGCCAAAATTATGGACAATGGCGTACAAAAATCTTCACCAATTTTTTGTTCTGAACAGTCAGTCTATTATACATAGTAGTAATTGTTGTTGGGGTGACCGAGAGGACCCGGGTTTGAATCCTGGCCATTACACTACTGACGTGAACCGAAGGGGTTAGTGGTAATACAAGTAATTTCGGTTACTAAGATTATTAAAAAAAAGTGTGTAACGACGGATCCTGTGAAAACGGAGTTTCTGTGCGAACAAACCGTAAGGATTTTTGTACCTAAATTTAACCCCTAAGGTGGTAAATATGAAACATCGCAAAGCTGAGACGGGCGGCTAGTAATTTATGTATTAATGAGTTTCTAAACGAATCCCTGTGCAAATACAATAAAGGACTATTTTATGCAATAGGCGCGTGGTTAAGAGACGCAGGCGCAGGCCGAAGCGATAGCACTTTCAACTAAGACTTTTTGTGCGACTCACAATGGCTTGGTTAGACGTCCGCGTTTAGGGTTGGCAACTCTCGATAAAAGTTGTCGGTGGAATCAATGATGTTAAAAGGAAGTAGATATGACACTGACGCTTAAAAACTAGCACTCAAAGCCGGGGTCTATTTCGATTGAGTAACCGTATTTTTGTGTATGTAAATTGAGTGCTAAATCTGCGCTCCTAAAATGGTGGTCCCTACCTTGACGGCCCTACCGTAACGTAAAAAAGCTTGTGTTTATTGGCCGACACAATTAAGATGGTTTAGTATCAGTTGGTAAAGATCTTTCTTCTGTGTTAACCAATTGAATTACACCGACTAATCAGTTATGTTAGTTAGGACTGTAATTAAACTCGCTTACAAACAGAGGAATGCCCCCCCAGCACATACACTAATCAATGAGTGCGAACGAGAACAAAGTGTGAGCCTCTTGAGGACTAGATTAATATATTTCCGTCATCATCCAAACACGATAACAAACAACAACAACAATTCTTATATATAAAAATGAATTGCTGTTCGTTAGTCTCGCTAAAACTCGAGAACGGCTGGACCGATTTGGCTAATTTTGGTCTTGAATTATTTGTGGAGGTCCAGAGAAGGTTTAAAAGGTTTGTCATCGATTGAGGCAGTACGAAGTCTGCCGGGTCAGCTAGTAAACTCATATTTTTATAACGTCTCGGGACTTATCGCGATAAACATGGAACTTACTTTTACCGACGTTTCGAATGCGTTGCAGCACCCGTGGTCACGGCTTGACTGGCTGGCGAGCGTCGAGAGGTGTGCGGGGAAGCATTCTTGTGCGCCTACCCTCCATTACTGTTCTAATGTATGGTAAGGCTGGCGGCACACCACACTCACTGTATCAGTTCTTAACGGCACTTTGTTTATGGGTTTAAGTATTTTAATCACTGGATTCCACGTCCCGGATAGTTTGAATCCATCTTCCCTATTGAAATTTTTATATTTTTTAATTTCAATAGCTTCACGCACAAGACGTGGATAGTAGTGGCGATCAGTGGAGAGGACTTTGGGTTGATGAAACTCAATCCAGTGATTAGTACCCGACTCAAGATGTTCTGCTACTGCCGATTTATTTAACTGACGGTTTTTCACAGCTGCGATATGTTCTTTGATTCTCTCTGCAATGGTTCGCTTGGTTTGGCCTATGTAGGAACTACCGCAGCTGCAATCCACTTTGTAGACACCCGGTGTTTGTAGAGGTATGACGTCCTTCGATGTTCGCACGTATTTCGCTACTTTGGTGAACGGTTTAAAGATCGTCTTGATGGAAAACTTCCGTAAGCAAGATCCGATCTTATCCGTTATACCTTTCACATACGGCATGTACGCCGGTTGGCGGTCAGCACCCGGCAACATCTTCCTCGGTGCACGTCTCGACTTTCTAGAACTCGTAACATACCCATTCATCTCAAGAACCTCCTGAACTTGATCTAACTCCTGCTGTAGGTGCTCAGGGTCACACAGGTCATTTGCTCGCTTGATGAGCGTCGCGCTGACTGATTTTAAATGAAGTGGGTGATGATGCGAGGAGGCGTGTAGGTATCTATCTGTGTGAGTGGGTTTACGATACACAGTGTGGGCCAAGGAGCCATCGGTTCTCACCATTAACTTGATGTCTAGAAAAGACAATGTTCTGTTATTCTCAATCTCATACGTAAACTGTGTCTTCACATGTAATGAGTTAAGATACTCAGTAAAATTTACCACTTCCTCACTATTGCCCTTAAATATGCAGAATATATCATCTACGTACCTTTTCCATAGCCTAATGTGGGCGTGGGCGTTCTGAGACACCTCTTCTTCTATGTGTTCCATCCAAATATTTGCCACGACTGGTGCCAAGGGGCTGCCCATAGCAACGCCGTTTATTTGGAGGTAGTGTTGACCATGGTAAAGGAAGTAGTTCCCTTCGAGGCAACTTTGAAGCAGTGTCACATAACTATCCGGCAGACCATTATCCTTCAACTTGGTTTCAATAATCTGTAGACAGTCTTGTAATGGAACATTGGTAAATAACGACTCCACATCGAAACTTACCAAAAGCTCATCTGGTTCCAACCTAATGTCTTTAATTATGTCTACAAAATGGCGAGAACCTTTCACAAAAGACGATGTTTTTCCCACTAATGGCTGCAGTGCTTTAGCAATGTGTTTTGCTAGATCGTAGGTTGGTGAGTCAATTTGACTTACGATTGGTCGCAGTGGCACATTGGCTTTATGCACTTTGGGCAAGCCATACAGTTTTGGTGGTTGTGTGATCTTTGGTCGGTGCAGTCTTTCGAACTCGTCCTTCGCGAAATCCTCTTCGTGCTCCTTGATCAAATTACGTATTTTACGTGTTACTCTTGACGTGGGATCATATTTAAGGCTCTTATAAGTATGTGTGTCTTCGAGTAAGGTGCGTATTTTTGCCTCATAATCTGTTGTTTGCATTACTACGGTGGCGTTCCCCTTGTCGGCTTTCAGCACCAGCACATCTTCATTGTTCCGCAACGCAACCAAAGCTTCTCGCTCTTCGGCGGTAATATTGCTTTTCGGCAGACGAGCCTTACGTAAGACATGGGAGACATCTTGTCCCGAGACGTTATAAAAATATGAGTTTACACCGCGATAGTTTAAAAATAACATTAACAACAATAAACTTTCATATTTATAATATTTTATAGGATTTTTAAAAGTTTTATCGATAAATAAGTTTCAAACGATCAGCTAACGCCCATCACTAGCCAAGTTTTAATGTTCATTCAAAAGTGTCGGTTGGTTTCTTGGAAAATGTATACAAACTACACCCACAGCACTTATAGCTCTCATAGTTCATTATGAGCTCCGTCATGGTGCGGCTCACTAAATTATGAGGCCTTGAACCTTGCTCATGGCGTACCATCTCACTTTCAGCGTCACCGATGAGTAGGCGGAAGTCTTTGAAATATAATCTTACTATGCGAAAATGGGCAAGTCTTGATGGATGTTTGTTAGGACAGAACGGCTGAACGGATCTGAATAAAATTTGACACAAAGATAGATTATTGTCGGGAATAGCATAAGTTTTTACACTCAGGGAATATTTTTACTGTGGGTCGCAGGAACGGGATCAGTATTTCATTAATAATCTATACATGTAATAAAATCGTAACAAGATGAAAACTGCACATTAAATATTTTTCCCAAAAAAATATTGGTGTCTGTTCTGTGTTATCTATGTCCGAGAATCACTTCAAAACCGCTGAACAGATTTGGCTGAAATTTTGCATGAACATTCTAATAAGGCATGGTCATAAACTGCGCTATATAACACCACACTATTATAGGTATGATGGGAGCAGTAGAGCAAAATCGGTCTAAACTATTACTGATGACAACTTTATTATTACATTTACGAGGGTCAAACTGAAAGTTCTTAGAACTGGCCACTTATAAACAATATAATAAAAAAATAATTCTAAAATTTGAAAATAGAACTCTTTGCCAATATTACTGAGTATATATTTCATTCATTTACCATTTGTTTTACGATTTGGCGGCAAATTGAAAATTGTCTGTGTCACGTTAACATGAATTTAACACGAGAAAATTTTCGTGCAATGATTTTTTATGACTTTCGATGTCATTTAAGTCAACAAGAAAGTTATGATAGACTACGATTGGCCTTTCACGATGAAGCCCCATCTCGTGCGACTGTTTACAACTGGTTTAATGAGTTTAAACGTGGTCGCACTAATCTCACTGATGATTTACGTGAGGGACGGCCTTCTACTTCGACGACTGAAAATAACATCTGTGTTGTGCGGCGTATGATAGAGACTGACAAAAGAGTGACCTATCAGCAGATTCGGACAAGCTTAGGCATCGGTATGAGTCAAGTGCACAAAATCCTCCACGAACATTTAGCGGGCAGGAAGCTTTGCGCCCGGTGGATACCTTTTTTTTTTTTTTTTTTTTTTTTTTTTCGTGCGGAAATCCCTTCGGATACCCCCCCGCGTGCCAGCGGGGGCGGTTATGTCGGGCTTGAACCGACTAAAACCGCACGCCGTCTCGGGTCTACAGACGCCGGGGTGTAAGGTTGCCCATAGAGCATATCCCTCGCACCCCGACTGACCCTGGGCCATCTCCGGTTTCGAGATGGCCCCCTCGGGTTTGGGAACCACGGTGTCCCCGTCTTGCCCCGGTTTGGGGGAGGGGCGCTAGTCGCCCCACCGTCCCGGCCTGCTTCTGCTGGGGTGACAGGTGGCCTCACCCGCCACCCCCAGGCCTGCGCTCATGGAGGACGGAGGTCGTTAAGCGACCTCCGGCGCCTGAGTTGCCTGCGACGCGCGGCGAGCAAGTTGCGGGCTCGGCGGACCGGGAGAGTTCTAAGTCTCTCCCGGGCGCGCTCCGCCACCTCCTTCGCGAGCATTACATGCTCGCAGAAGGAGGCGGCGGCGGCCCACGCGCTCGCGCTCCGCACCATTGCCGCAATCATGCTGCCGAGCGAGAGGACTCCCACCCCGATGGCTGCCACGAGGTCACGCCTCGGCGCCTCCCACGCCGGGCAGTCCGCCAGCGTGTGCAGCCCTGAGTCCTCGCTCGCGTCGCAGTGATGACACTCAGGCGTTGGCTCCTTCCTGATCCGATGCAGGTGATCCCCGAAGCACCCCTTCCCTGAGATCACCTGCGTCAATCGGTAGGAGAGGCTTCCGTGTCGCCTCTCCAGCCAATCCTCCATGATGGGCCTTACCGCCGCTATTGCGGCGTGCCCTGCGCTTGGTTGCCCAAGTCGTTCCTTCCACTCCACCACGATGGCCTGGCGGAGCTGGGACTGCACGGCCTCGATTTCTCGAGGCTCGGGGTTCCATCCCTGCTCCCGCGCCTCCTTTCGCCACTGGTACAGTTGCGAAAGGGCTCTCGCTTCCAGGTCCCATGGCGGAGTTCCGGCAAGGAGACTCGCCGCCTCGAAGGAGATCGTGCGGTACCCTCGGATGACCCTGATGGCCAGAACTCGCTGCGGAGCGCGCAGCATCCGCACAGTTCCGGTCCTCAGGGCCTCCGCCCATATTGGGCACCCATACAGGGCCATGGACCGCACGATCCCCGCGTAGAGTCTCCTGCAGGAGTCATCGGGCCCCCTCATGTTGGGCAACAGCCGAGCCAGAGCAAGAGCTGTGCCCTTCAATTTGGGGGCCAGACTTCGGATGTGCTCTCCGAAGTCCCATCGGCCGTCGAGCACGAGCCCCAAATATTTCATTTGGGGCTTGATGCCGATGCGATTTCCTCCCACGATGAGACTGGATCCCTCGGGTGGCTTGCTCCGAGGCCCATGGAAGAACAGGGCCTCGGTTTTATGCAGGGCCACCTCGAGACCCAGCCGCCGGATCCGCCTAACGACTTGGGCAACCGCGGTCGTGGCCTTTCGGGTCGCTTCGCGGTACGTCGCCCCGCACGCCGTCACGAGCGTGTCGTCCGCGTAGCACGTGACGGCGGCACCGCCTACGAGCTCACCGCGAAGCACCCAGTCGTATCCGATGTTCCACAGGAGCGGCCCCAGGACCGATCCCTGTGGAACACCGCACGACATTTCACGCCGACCGAGACCGGTCACGGTTGGGTAGATGACGGCTCTCTCCGTCAAATACGCCCCGACTATGCGGCGGAGGTAGAGAGGCACTTCGTGATACACGAGCGCCTCCCTAATGCAACTCCAGGGCAAGGTGTTGAACGCGTTGGCGATGTCCAGGGACACCGCCAACATCACCTCACCCCGGGCTACTGCATCCTCCGCCAGAGCCCTCACGCGCATGATGGCATCCACGGTGGAGCGCCTCTGGCGGAAGCCATATTGGCCATCCGCCAGGTCCGGCCCCACTCTTGAGAGGTGCTCGACGAGGCGCTTCGCAATTACTCTTTCAAAGAGCTTGCACACCTCGTCGAGCAACACTATGGGCCGGTAGGCGGACGGCGAGTCCGCCGGGCGCCCCTCCTTTCGGATGAGGACCAGTTTCCCCGTCTTCCACAATTTCGGAAACTGGCCCCGCTCCAAACATGCGCTGAGAAGCCCTCTCAGTCGGGGCTCGAGAGCGTCGTCGACTAGAGCTAGGGCCCGGTGGATACCTCATAATTTGACTGACGCTCAAAAACTCCATCGTGTGGATTGGTGCCGTAAAATGATTGAAAGATTTAACGGAGGTGACTCTAATGCTGTGTTCGACATACTAACAGGTGACGAAAGCTGGATTTACTGTTATGATCCTGAAACCAAAAGACAATCTGCTCAGTGGGTGTTTCCTTTCGAGGAGTTGCCAACTAAAGTGAAGAGAGATCGAAGTGCGGGAAAAAAAATGGTGGCCTCGTTCTTTGGAAGGATAGGTCATTTCGTAACAATTGTGTTAGAGGATCAAAAAACAGTTTCTGCAGAATGGTACACTACCAATTGTTTGCCACTTGTCTTGGAAAAAAAAGTTCGAGAGAAACGACCTCGCAGTAGGATCCTCCTTCACCACGACAACGCCTCGTCGCACACCGCCAAGCGAACGATCGACTATTTGGCGACATCAAACGTTGAATTACTGGGTCACCCGCCGTATAGCCCCGACCTCGCGCCTTGTGATTTTTATTTATTTCCAAAAATTAAAGAAAAACTTAAAGGAAAGCGGTTTATGAATGCTGAAGAAGCGGTGGCTGCGTATCGCGATGCCATTGAAGAGACCCCTAAGGACGAGTGGGCAAAGTGCTTTTCCCAGTGGTTCCATCGCATGCAGCGGTGTATTGTCGTGAATGGACAATATTTTGGAAAGATATAATAAAACTAATAACTGGCTAATGTAATCAGTTTTTGATTTTCTAAGAACTTTCAGTTTGACCCTCGTACAAGGTAGATCTTTACGAAATTTTGTAGTTCATCAGAACAGACTTTAACTCATCACGCTCTACCTGAAAGGCAATGAGCAGTAAAATGTAATTACTCGAAATTCCACAGAGTTACCCACGTATAAAAGATAGTTGATTAGAGACGCATAAATATTTAATAATGAGTATCATCACGCTATTATATTAATAATCGGGCAGAATTGATTTAGATGTTACATATTTCTCTATCTATTTCAAACGAATTGTCAGTGTAAAAGGAATGCACCACACCACCTCATCCGGCCCGGTAAATAAAATATCTTAATACTTACTATTAGTAATGAGACTGCGTAAATAAACATACCTTGATCGATTCCGAACTTAACGCGTACGAAGTCGCGGGCAGCCGTTAGTTAGATTATTATAGATCTATTCTGGGTTTATAAATTTTCTGAAATTAAGGTGAACACTTTTTTTTTTATACCACGCAGGTGCCAGACAAGCTCACGGCCCACCTGATGGTAAGCGGTTACCGTGGCCTATGGACGTGTGCAACACCAGGGGCATCACACTCGCTCTGCCGACCCTGTAAAAAACTTCTAATGCCCTTCTTGAAGAACCCCATATTGTAATTGCTTGGGAAAACCACAGCAGGGAGATAATTCCACAGCCTGAGGGTGCGCGGAATAAAGTGCCTTTCATACCTACCTACCATACCGCACCGTTTCCGGTCGCAGCGTGTGAGGATGAATTCCCTGTCTGTGGCGAGCGGTGCGATGATAGAATGTGGCCGAGGGCATCATATCATACAATTCTTCTGAACACACGCCTTTATAAAGGCGGTAGAAAACGCACAGGGAGGAGAAATCTCTCCTAAGGTCTCCTAAGGTTCTACACTGCCTGTAAGTATGGGATTGTCATATAATTAGACCGATGCGATATAAAAAACCTTACTTATTGTTAAAACTGCTCACTTAGGGGTCTCACCAACACCTTCGGGGTCCAAGTCAACCTCTATTGCTTTACGGTGCACTGACTAAGGTTTTCCTTTTGGGGTTCAGAGGTCACACGGCATTCGCTCCCTTAAAAGACGTTTAAGCTAAACTAGGTCTGCAACTCATTCTGCTGTTGCAAAAATTGAACGAAGCAATTTCACCAGGACTTTTTCTAATGGTGATAATTCCTCAATGGCTATTCCGATTTTCGTTTTCCTTTTTTGTCTTGTGTATATGAATAAATTACTTAATTTAATACCAATCGAGTGAATGAGGCTTTTTGACGTGACAACGTCTTATAAATCGATGGAGCTGGCTGCACGCACGAAAAATATGCGGCGTTACCGACGTATGCGGCGTTACCGACGTATGCGGTGTTACCACATGACGTATGCGGCGTTACCGACGTATACGGCGTTACTACATGACGTATGCGGCGTTACCTCGCGTTCTTATGACGTTGTCACGTTCAACTATCGTCCGTAAACCGACTTTACAGACAACCGATTTTTTGTTTATTGAGTAATCAGATTTTGAAAATTTTGTTCGGTGTCATCCGTGGTACACATGAATTTTTAATTACATAGCCTATGTCCTTCCCATTAGTAACATCTTTGCTTGTGTGAAATTTCATTAGAATCTGTTCAGCCGTTTGGGAGGAGAAGATGGGTCTAACGAAATACATGAGTCGTCTAAAAGGGAGTAAAGCTCTGACGGACTTCGCTCAATCAAAAGGAAGAGAAGAATTAAGCAGACCGAGCGAGGCTACAAGGCGAAGGCCGACCACGGGGAACCGGGAACAGCGCGTAGATAATGATTATGATGAATCCCTATGTAAATTCTTTTCCCAAGCAATTAGAGCTCGTAAAATATAACGAGACAATTTTAAAATAGCGTTTGTTTACTTTTAACCAATTCTAAGAAAGTGGTTGAAACAAAAACGCGCATGCTTGTCGGTGAACCATTTCGACCAATCACAGCGCGGTCACACAAAAAGGTTGTAATTAAAAATTCAGGAATAAAGATGGCGTCATTTCAATGACGGTATGGGAGCACAGAGGACATTTTAAATCATTTCGGAGAGCATGCTCAGGAATTGCACAACTTGATTCAAAGGAGGATGGCATGGATACGATTACGGACGATAAAGATGTTCGTGAGATTATATGGGGCGCTAACAACATCATTGTGGGCCAATCCAACCTCAGCTTTTAGTTAGCACTTCTGCTGAGTAACTGACGAGGTTCTGGCGCAGACTTTCTTTGGGGGGGTTAGACGTGGAGGAATTCTAGATTCAATAAGAAAATTGGCGATGCAATATGTAGACCTACGATGACACATTCGAAGTTGCGGTTCCATGAAATACATTTATACCCCAATTGGGCGTTTATTCCGAACCTGACCCGGTCGCGGGTTAGGTTAGAAACTTGAAAAAAGATGTAATTTTTTTGTTCCGAACGTAACCCTCTTTCTAACCTGACCCGACGTCTCGTTCCTATCATAACCCGAATTGCGCAGATTGGTCATTCTCTCTAATCTTTCTCAAAATAAAAAGTACATATGTTCAATAAAATTTTTAAGCATTTTGTATGCTTATTTTTTTCTAAAGATTTAAAACGGAAAAAGAGAACATCTATATAGAATCCCGTTCTATATGTACTCTTTTCCGATCTAAATCTTTATAAAAAAGCACATGTGTGTCAAATCAGTATTTAATATTTAGTATCCGACTTGGTTATTTTTTTTATAACCATGCAGAAATAAGTCATTTTCTAAGCTGTTTGTTTGATTAAATAGCTAGGTAAGTAATTAAACGTATCTGCGTAATTCGGGTTATGATAAGAACGAGACGTCGGGTCAGGGGCCCGATTCAGTATCGCCAAGTTTTCAAAAGGCGTGATTTCGATAAAAAAAAACCGCGGTAGCCTAGTGGTATGGGTAATGGACTGCTGAGACGAGGTCTCGGGTTCGATCCCAGGTTTTACCATGGCACACACCAATGACATTTCGATGCTTTTCGAAGTTATGTGTGTATTTATCGCAGGTTTATAAGTGCCCGGTTAATGGCAATAGGCTTGCCACCTATTACATTGGGACCTAAACATAAACTGGCGAAATGTGGGTGTTAGCACCTCTGCCTACCCCTTCGGGGACATAGGCGTGAGTTTATGTTATGTTATGTGATTTCGATTCGATTAGAAAGAAAAACTGGTTAGGAAGAGGGTTACGTTCGGAACAAATATTACATTTTTTTTCAAGTTTCTAACCTAACCCGCGACCGGGTCAGGTTCGGAATAATCGCAATCGGGCCCGAAGACGGCACGTGACAATTCGTTCGGCCTAAACTGACCCGGGATAAATTCGAAGTGTCTCCATATCTGACTTACGAACCCCGAGAGGTGCGCTTGCGCCAGAGCCCCGTCCGTCAATCAGCAGGTATAGCGGCTATCAGGTGAGATTAACTTTGCCCCGAGGGCATTATACAAGACTTAATTAATGAAACTAATAAAGAAAATGTCCGATCTACTCGCCAGCACACTACCGTACACTAATTATTATGTACAGCGCCCCCTGTCGTGTTTTTGTCGCGCCAATTTGCTAAACCGGTAGTGATGTGTTCCTCACTAAACTGTTGTGACAAATGGAGGATGTTCTCATAATGTTATATTGATATATTGTTTGACAGACTGTCTTGATGGCACAGAGGCAGCGGGGGCGGCTACTATGCTGGATGTCCCGAGTTCCATTCGCGAACTATTTATAGCGTTGCGGTAGAGCATTCTGTTCTGTTCTTAAAATTCTTTAAAGGATCGGTAGGTTAGCGGTTAAAGAGTCGACTTTACAAGCGACTTAATGACCAACGGAGCTAAGACGGACTGGACACTGTTAATGACAATTTCACTAGTCTGTATTTATTATCTATGGTCGTGGACTTTGCTCTGTGTTGGTGTTCTCAAGTAATGTTCTGTGATTAGTGATTAGCCTGTTTCAAAGTTTATATTAAAGGTAATTAACGTAATTGGACTCTTTTCTTTATTCAACATAATCACGCTGAGTACTGCTATCAAGTGACACTCACGGTAGGGCTAGTCTACCAGTTCAAAGTCGCTCAGCGAGCTATGGAAAGAGCTATGCTCGGAGTTTCTCTGAAGGATAGGATTCGTAACGAATACATCCGACAGGGAACCAAGGTTATCGACATAGCTCAAAGAATTAGCAAGCTGAAGTGGCAGTGGGTCGGCCATATATCGCGAAGAACCGACAACCGCTGGGGTAAACGTGTTCTTGAGTGGAGACCGCGACTCGGCAAACGTAGTGTAGGACGCCCTCCGGCCAGTGGGATGACGATCTGCAAAAGATGGCGGGCAGATGCTGGATGCGGCAAGCTGAAGACAGGGCGCTATGGCGCTCATTAGGGGAGATCTATGTCCAGCAGTGGACTAGCATAGGTTGAGGATGAAGCAAAACTTACCCCGGGTCTAATTATAGCTGTGTAGTGCATCGTAGATTATCTATTTGAGATTTCTTACTTAATCCCGCATCCTAGGTTACCTTCCTATCTATAATTCGATGACCAAGAACGCCGATACACAATTACTAAACACATTCGATTCCCAGGTAGAAAATTTTATGTAAACACCTTATGTAAAAAAGCATACTATAGGACAGATGATTACCTTAAAGACAAAAATGTCTGGTTTGAGCATGGTGCAGGCTCCTCCTAAAATGTTACAACTACAGCATAATATTGTAGTAGGCACGCGACCTTTTTACCATATTTTAACTTCTTTCAATTATTTGAACGTTTAACTTGGGTTAAATTTTATTATAACGTTTTTTTATATACCTTTATTTATCTTGACACGAGACAAAAATGTACATTCGCTCCATATTTAGTCTTAAGAAATCACTATTATAAGCTGACGTCTCGAAAATGCCGCAGTAGAGTTTGTCGCGCCGTTTCTTCTCCACTAGCGCCTAGGAAGCGGTGGTAAACTTAGTATTAAGCAGTTTTTGACGTCAAAAAGATGTAATTACGTTGCACTATTTTGAAAAATGAAGACTTTGACTTTGACTTTGTAGGTGAATTTGTCACAGCGACACATTTAGCTATAACGCCCGTGACACATCGTATACAATCTTGTTATTGACAACTATTGTGAGATAAAAACGCTTTGTGCCAAAATGGGTTCGCTATTTCGTTGTAAAAGGTTGGGTTCCGTCCATCTTACTAATAATGTGAAAGTTCAGATAGTTTCCTTTTTAGGGTTCCATTGCCAAATGGCAAAAAACGGAACCCTTATAGATTCGTCATGTCTGTCTGTCTGTCCGTCCGTATATCACAGCCACTTTTCTCCAAAACTATAAGAACTATGCTGTTGAAACTTGGTAAGTAGATGTATTCTGTGAACCGCATTAAGATTTTCACACAAAAATAAAAAAAAAACAATAAATCTTGGGGGTCCCCATACTTAGAACTGAAACTCAAAAATATTTTTTTCATGAAACCCATACGTGTGTAGTATCTATGGATAGGTCTTTAAAAATGATATTGAGGTTTCTAATATAATTTTTGCTAAACTGAATAGTTTGCGCGAGAGACACTGCCAAAGTGGTAAAATGTGTGTCCTGTAACTTTTAAAATGAGAGAATGATAAAACTAAAAAAAATATATGATATACATTACCAGGTAATCTTCAACCGAAATTTGGTTTGAACGAGATCTAGTAAGTAGTTTTTTTTTTACGTCATAAATCGTATACCGCAATTTACCTTTCTGTGGCGAACAGGCCTCACGTGACGTTCTATCTGGTCATAAACGCAGATTCAAACGCCAGCGATCAGCTTACGTCCGCCTTAGGTACATTTAAAGGGACTGGCCGTCAGTATGCACACTCTTTCCCTGCCATGCAGCGGAGGTGTGGACTGTATCTTTCGAACGAGGTCAGGGAAAGTATAAATACTCGTCCCTGTGCGTCTCTCTAAGCGAAAGGATAAACCGACCGCGAGCGGTACGGTTCCGAATTGGATTGAACAGGAACACCAGTAAATAAGACACAGAATTCGGTTGAATAATATGGCTTCAATAATGGCCCATCTGATCAGTGCAAAGTCTGAGTGTTATCTCGAAGACTATTGCTGGCGACTCGGCTAAGATGTCGCAATCGTTCAAAATGTTGTGCCAGCTTAAGTACTCTCGAACTTTACCATGACGAGGGCCGTCAAAATACGAACAAATTATACGGAAATTTACATTCATTTTTCACTATCTATTTTACAGTTTTTTACTTATATTTAACGAACTATGTACAAGAATTATAATGTGTAAATGCAACAAGATGGGTAGGGCGGTCGCCCATCCCATGGTAAGGGTTTTTAATAGGTATTTACTATTGTTTACTAATTACAGCAGTTTACAATCGAAATTATGAGTGGCTGGGCTCTATCATGCGACGTTATTGGTCGATTACACAAATATTATACATCGTACGGTATTACATGGGTTGTTATGTGGTAGCCACTCACTGACTCTATATAATGCATAAACTTTACTTCGCACAACAGCGCTTTTATGGCTGATTTTACTAATCTACTATACAGTGATTTTACATATTAAATTTCTTATATCTATTAACAAAAAAAAGGGGTGCTGCGACCGTCTCGTGCGTACGGTGGCTGTGTTGATTGAATGTCTAAAATAATCATTTTACTGTTTTGTCACAAATCACTTATTTTACGATTCACTAATTTTCAATTTCATTTATACGGATCACAAAAAATCACTTTCACTACACTGAGTGTCTGTCGCGAACACTTTCATTCAATCAACCCAAATATAAAAAGAAACATTATTATGTTACTTGCTGCTACGGAACCCTTCATGGGCGAGTACGACTCGCACTTGACCGCTTAAAGCACTAGTATTTCCGTTAACCAGGCAGTGTAATTGCCAGGATTTGAACCCGGGATCTCTTGATCGTAGGACCGACTCCTTTACCGCTACCGACGGTATATGGGCGGATGATTGGTACTTAATCAAGGCGGAACGGCTGAACGGATCTGTATGAAATTTGGTACAGAGATAAATTCATTATCATTATCTCAGCTTGGTTTCTGGTTGCATCTGAGGCTTTCAGCTAGGAGCTTCAGGTCCGCTATCTTACTCTTTCTTTTCGTTTGGCTTATCTCGGGATTCACGGGACCGACTACCGTCTGACCCCTCAACTGCTTGAGGAAAACTATCCCCAGAGCATTTGCTGAACATTAGTCTACTTTTTAATTTTGAACGTTTTGCAAGTGCTGTTTTTCATTTTTTATTAGGGCCAAATAACATTTTACACTGTTAAAAGTATCAGTTAGTTTAGAGTTAGACTTAAACCTACCAGTACCTATTTACCTCAAGTTTTTTTTTTTATAATAGCTGCCTAGTAACCGAAATTATTAGTATTCCCTTAAATCCCTCCAGTTAAGATAAATTTGCTTGTGTTAGGATGAAATTTACGTCAATAGAGTAACGACTAACCCGGGACCTCACGATCGTAAAGTCAACTCCTTAACCACTGAGCTACTGACGCTTACTTACAAAATATGTTTCACGACATTCACCACAGTAGAACTGATTTATTCTTCCGTTTAATACTTTCACACATACATTCACAGTTCTCAGGTAAAGTCAATTTGTAATTCATTCATTCGCAAGGGTCCCTAATATTGGACAAAAGCTAGGTGACAAAAAAGTTGCTATTTCCTGCGCATACGCATTCTTTTACTTGTAAAGTTTGTTTTACACTTTACTTGCTACGCTATGATATATTGTTATTTATTTTTTTAACACTTTAACGTAAAAAAGCGGCGATAGAACAGTGATGTACGTAACGGACTGCCGAGACGAGGTCTCGAGTTCGATTTCCAGTCGCCCCGGGCACACACCTCTGACTTTTCGTAGTTATGTGTGCAATAATGTGCCCAGTATAGATGGCAATAGGGTCGCACCATATTACAATTTTTTAAATATTCTACAACATTCTACACAGCGCTTTCTAGACCCAAAGTAAGCATAGTTTAACTAGCTTGTGTTATGGGTTCAAGAATGCGGATAAACATACTCATATATACTTTTTTTTGTAAATACATGCATATTATACATAGAAACATCCAGACCAATGCAAATAGACATAATCATGCATACAAATATTTGCAGTGAGTGGGAAACGAACCCGCGCCCCCCTGTCGTAGCAGTTGAATGCACTACCGCTATACCACAGTGGCCTATTGGGACCTAAACATAACTAGCGAGTCGTGGGTGTGTAATACACCTCTGCCTACCCCTTCGGGCATGAAGTTATGTTTTTGTATGTTTATGTTTATCTTAAAGAATTTATATACCCCCCCGTCGGTTATGTCGGGCTTGAACCGACTAAAACCGCACGCCGTCTCGGGTCTACAGACGCCGGGGTGTAAGGTTGCCCATAGAGCATATCCTTCGCACCCCGACTGACCCTGGGCCATCTCCGGTTTCGAGATGGCCCCCTCGGGTTTGGGAACCACGGTGTCTCCGTCTTGCCCCGGTTTGGGGGAGGGGCGCTAGTCACCCCACCGTCCCGGCCTGCTGCTGCTGGGGTGACAGGCGGCCTCACCTGCCACCCCCAGGCCTGCACTCATGGAAGACGGAGGTCGTTAAGCGACCTCCGGCGCCTGAGTCGCCTGCGACGCGCGGCGAGAATGTTGCGGGCTCGGCGGGCCGGGAGAGTTCTAAATCTCTCCCGGGCTCGCTCCGCCATCTCCTTCGCGAGCATTACATGCTCGCAGAAGGAGGCGGCGGCGGCGGCCCATGCGCTCGCGCTCTGCACTATTGCCGCAATCATGCTGCCGAGCGAGAGGACTCCCACCCCGATGGCTGCCACGAGGTCATGCCTTGGCGCCTCCCACGCCGGGCAGTCCGCCAGCGTGTGCAGCCCTGAGTCCTCGCTCGCGCCGCAGTGATGACACTCAGGCGTTGGCTCCTTCCTGATCCGATGCAGGTGGTCCCCGAAGCACCCCATCCCGGAGATCACATGCGTCAGTCGGTACGAGAGGCTGCCGTGTCGCCTCTCTAGCCAATACTCCATGATGGGCCTTACCGCCGCTATTGCGGCGTGCCCTAGCCTCACCAATACCTACGGGTTAAAGTTGAGCTCACCTGGAAGCCGGTACACACCTGCTTATTGACGGACGAGGCTCTTGCTCTGGCGCAGGATTTTATTTCGGTGTTGCCCATTCACTCTCACCTCCTATTGACGGCCTCTGTGGCGGCGTGGCGGTAGTGCATTCGACTGCTACGTCAGTACGGGTTCGATTCCCGCTCAGTGCAAATATTTATATACATGAATATGTCTATTTGCATTGGTCATGTATGTATTTACAAAAAAAAGTATATATGAGTATGTTTATCCGCATTCTTGAACCCATAACACAAGCTAGTTAAACAATGGTTACTTTGGGTTTCGGAAGGGCTGTGTAGAATGTGGTAGAATATTTATTTATTTATATATCTGTTTCGTCAATATTCTCTCGTCCATCCTCTCTACATGACCGAACCATCTAAGCATCCCTTTCTCTATCTTGGTCACTACATCTTCTGCCACACCACAACGTTCCCTTATGACGCTGTTCCTCACTCGGTCCATCAACGTCACTCCAGCTACACTTCACAGACTTCGTTACGTGAATATTACTTTACCTCGCCTGATGGTAAGCTAAATGTAAAATCTCAGAATGCGAGTCACCAGTACAGACACTATCGCTATTAAATTGATGCCGGTGTTTAATGAACGGCATAGGCGTCTAATAAGCTAGCTAATAAAACCAGATGGCTGCAACTGCCCTTCTACAGAAAAGTACACTCGTAATGGCACCCAAGATACACAACAAACTGCCAAAAGCTATTAAATCTTGTGAAATATTACTTATTTTTTAAAAAATAACTACAAACGTTCCTGCTAAATAAGGCTTAGCGCCTCGTCCACCATCCGCAAGTAAAACGTTGATTAGTAACTTCTTAATTAACGATAACTGGAAATTAAAAGTTCTGAGTATCTTTCGCCAGTTTCACAAACGAAGCCGATCCTTTGAGGTTAAGGGGTTAAGTGAATGACACAGCAAAGTCATACACTCATTCGTTCAATTCTACGTCATTATTGTCATTTTCTTGTCAAGTCAAACACAAACAAAGAAGTTAATTGACGTCACGTGTTATTTGCTTATCAAGAATTTCGTTGTAATTTAATAAAATGGACAAAGTTAAACGGGAAAGGAGTGCCAACTTTACTTCACTAGAGAGGGACATTTTAGCCTCTCCTATTTTGAAATATCGAAACGTGATAGAAAATAAAAAGAGCGATGCTTCCACATGGAAGAACAAAGAAGCTGCGTGGTTAAGCATTCAGGTCTTCATCTAAGTCAACAAAAAAATCTACACGAAATTTAAACACACGAATTCTCGGTAATCGTCGCATCGTAGAATGTTCTACATCTAATTCATCCTCGTACAAATCCATTATTTTGTTTGTTTTCACAAATATATGTTGTTAAGATACTCATCACTTTACACTGTTAACTACAGAATGACAGATCTCGTAAATGTCAAATGATGTTGTGATCTCTTACTCGTCAGCTAAAGTCGCTAAACAGCAGAAAGAGTAGTGAGTAAGTTAATCGTCAGTTTAACCGTTGAGTAGTGTTACTCAGACATTGTGAAATGCAAATATTCGGTTACCGGGGACTTTAAGTTATGATTAGCCTACTTGACACTTTAATCAGAGATGTTGAACGTGGCCCTTAGTATTGGATAGATGAATATCTCACTGACTCCATTCCAGATTTTACTTTATTTCCTTTTTGATATTACTTTTAATTTTATTGTTTGTTTAACTGACATTTGCATATCACTCAATGTGGTAGGACGTAGAGTACATTATAACATCATGATAACACCTGTAACTAACTTATGTTCCACAAATAAATGATTATGATTATATTATGACATAGTTCAGGTGAAGTTACGGACGGTGACTTATTGCTTAAGGAGTCAGTCTTACGTTCAAGGCTTCCCGGCTTCGAACCCTGGCTATTACACTACCGACGTAAATCCTAACACAAGCAATTTAGCTTAGCTAGAGGTGTTACGGGGAATATTAGTAATTTGGATTACTACACAGTACTCTCTAAAAAGAGCCAAATTTTATAGCTTTCGTTGTATACAGCACATACTTTAAATGACTAATACTCAGATTTATGGCTTCACTTACTTCCCCGGATGCGCCCGTCCTCGGCATAGTCACATAAACATTGAAAAGGATATCAACAAAAGCAAATTGTACAATGAACTTTGCAATATTGTGAAGGACATTTTTGAACTAAGGCTTTGAACAATGTGATTTCTTTTAACGAATTACATCATTCATAAAAATGGGATTGACTCTTCTAATATTTAGCCGACAATTGTATAAACCGCCCATAGTCCTATGTGATGTTTCTTTAGAGTTCCGTACCTACCTCACAAAGAAAATAGAAATCCTTCTGTCTGATCTTTTTCTCTGGCCCTAAGTAGATATCAAGTTGAAATTTATATGAAGTATCTACTAAGATCTGCAACGCCTGAAAGCTAAAGCTCTGAAAATATCAAACTTTAAAGTTAACGCAAGAAAAAAAATTGCCGTCTTTGGTGCATATTTAGTTTTTTTTTTTATATATATTTAGGACACGTCAATTTGACTTCACCTCGCCTGATGGTAAGCTGAAGGTAAAGTCCAAGAAAGAGGGTCACCATTACATACACATACCATGTTAACAATGGTGGCACTCAGCTTGACGGCCTCATCAGAGGATTGTCGTCGCAGCACCGCGTGACACCCACCGCTCCCACTAGTGCTGCGACCACAATCCCCCTGGCCGGCTATGCACTTGCTGACCCCTGAACGCAATTAAACCGAAATTTGATTACTATGGAGGGTTTATCACAATCGTGCACGGTGGTACCAACCCGGCCGAATTTTGTGACAAATTTGTGTCGTCAAATTTCTACCACCACTACACCACTAAGTCCTCGCAAGGGAATCAAAACCTACAGGGCCTTTGAGCCCGTTGAACTAGAATTTGGAAATTCGGCACAAAGTAAGGTCCTAAATCACAAGTACCTAAAAGAAAACATTCGAAAAATTTATTTTTTTTATTACATCACAAAAAAATACTATTAGAAATTAATTTCAATCAATTCATTTTTGATACAATGACATACGACCAAAACAGAACTTCGATTTCGCCAGTGGGTTGTGGAGGTCACGGAACATATTGTAGCTCAGCCGTTTCGTAGTTTGACTGGAAGTCAACCCCAACTATGGTGGAAAAAGGCTTGGAGGAAGAAGATACGGTATAACGGCGGTGTACTTTGCTATTACCACTATTTAAGGTATATTATTAAGGTATAAAACTGTCAACGGAGGCATTATGTGTTATTTAATAGGTTTCAGTTTTACTACCCACCTTCATATCCCAACAAACGTGAATGCACGTTAATATTGACGTTAAAGGACTACGAGACAGATACCATAGACCAGGTGTGTGTCTTTTTAATTTCTTTTCCAATATGGCGGTTCATTTGCAGCGTATTGTTGAAGCGCACATTGTTTTTTTTAGGTTTTATGTACAGGAGTAGAAGGGACATTTAACGGAAAATCTGTCAACCCAGTAAAAATATTGTTTATTAGTTATTAAACAGTAACTAATTTACTAAAATGGGTGTGCAACCGACCAACCCTTTTGATGCCCAATCCCTACTGCTAGTCAGTGCACGTGCAAAGCAACTGACGAGGCTCTAGCGCAGCAGAGGTCAGACGGCAGGCGCTCCAGGAAAAGCCAACATACCAATCAGAAACAACAAGCCCACCTCAGCTCCACAGCTGGGCAACCGCTATTAGGATGATGAAAGAATGTAGAAAAAAAAAACCAAAAGGCTGGACCTTATGTTAGACAAAGAATTAACCTTCTGGGACCATTACCAGCCGGCCATGATGCGGGACAGTAAGGGCAGCTACCTTACCGGGTATATTTAGTCACAGGAAGGCGTTTCTAGGGGACCATACATTACTTTTTAAAATATTTTGAATTGCATTCACAGATTATGGAAAAAACTTAAAGTCAGCGAAAAACTCTATAGGAATACTTTTTATAACGTCTGGGGACCTATCGCGATTAATTAATTCTCCTTATGCAAGGTTTTGCAGGGTGATAAATTCTTGCAGTCACCTAGTAGATATTCACTTCCAATCTTGTAATAAAAACAAAAGACAATTTACAGCTCCTTTCCAGAACTGGCTTAATATCTTTTTGTTACCACTATCAGGTTTATATTTCTTTTTATCTTTGTAATATATAAAAAAAAACTAAACACTCATGTGTTCTGTTGTAACATTTTCCTGTTATTTAACTACTTTGTTAGAATAACCTTGTTACTGTGATGAAGCTACATACAGTTTCTTTTTAATGTTTTTCATTGCATGTTGTGTCTACCTTTTTTTTTTTTTTTTTCGTGCGGAAATCCCTTCGGATACCGCCCCCGCTGGAGAGCGGGGGGTCTCCAGCGGGGGCGGTTATGTCGGGCTTGAACCGACTAAAACCGCACGCCGTCTCGGGTCTTAAGACGCCGGGGTGTAAGGTTACCCATAGAGCATATCCCTCGCACCCCGACTGACCCTGGGCCATCTCCGGTTTCGAGATGGCCCCCTTACTTGCTCTCCACTGTGCCATCTGCTAATCAGAGGGACACGTGGAAAGCTTCCGAACAGCCCTCAACAGGGCCGTCCTCGCCTCGGTCGGAGTCGGCCGTAGGCGGCAGCGTCTCTCCCGCCCTAGGAGAGAGGCGCCTCCGTTGCCCAGGGTGCACCGCGTGGAGGTCCCCAACCAAGCACCCCCATGTTGTGTCTACCTATAAGTAACTGTTTCATTACGTATTGTTCCTAGATATATTGCTACATGTACTGGAATGAATGTAAACAGTTGTTGGTGGACCTAAATAAATAAATATATATGAATCTTACTTTTGACGACGTTTCGGACGCGTTGCAGCACCCGTACCCGTACCTGTACCACGGGTAAGTAAGTTCCATATTAATCGCGATAGGTCCCGAGACGTTATAAAAGTATGAGTTTACACCGCGATTTAAAAAAAAATATATAAAATCTATAGGAATATTTTAGGTATGAGTAGGTACTAGAAAGGTACGGTACCTTTTCAATAATAAAATCAAAATGTCCGCATCACTCCGCAGCACGTCTGTTTACCCAGCCTTCACAGACACTCCTCGGCAACAGTATTCCGCGGCGGGCGTTAGGTTCACAATGCTCCTTTATACAATTCTGTTTCAACAGTTGACGGGCGTATCCGGCGAATATAACCATAATATGGTCAACTGTTATCCTTTGCTGAGCCCACATGCTAACCACTGTTGGGACCCCAGTAGATTTTGACCCCAACTCCGAGAGGAAAATATGCTCCTATTTTTCTAAGAACTATGCTATTGAAACTTGGTAAGTAGATGTATTCTGTGAACCGCATTAAGATTTTCACACAAAAACAGAAAAAAAAACCAAAAATTATGGAGGTCACTCAAAATTTTTTTTTTCATCGAACCCATACGTGTGTGTATGTGTATGTGGTATCTATGAATAGGTCTTCAAAAATGATATTGAGGTTTCTAATATAATTTTTTTCTGAACTGAATAGTTAGCGAGAGAGGCACTTCCAAAGTGGTAAAATGTATGTCCCTCCCCCCTGTATCTTCTAAGATAAGAGAATGATAAAACTAAAAAAAAAATATGATATACATTACCCTGTAAACTTCCACCGAAATTTAGTTTGAACGAGATCTAGTAACTAGTTTTTTTTAATACGTCATAGGTAAATCGTAAACCGCAATTTACCTTTCATTCAATCAACTCAAATATAAAGCTTTAAAAAAAACGTTATTATGTTACTTGCTGCTACAGAACCCTTATTGGGCGAGTCCGACTCGCACTTGGCCCCTTCTTAGGGTTCCGTTGCCAAATGGCAAAAAACGGAACCCTTATAGATTCGTCATGTCTGTCTGTCTGTCCGTCCGTATGTCACAGCCACTTTTTTCCTAAACTATAAGATCTATGCTGTTTAAACTTGGTAAGTAGATGTACTCTGTGAACCGCATTAAGATTTTCATACAAAAATAGAAAAAAAAACAATAAATTTTGGGGGTCCCCATACTTACAACTGAAACTGAAATTTTTTTTTTCATCAAACCCATACGTGTAGGGTATTTATTCATAGGTCTTCAAAAATGATATTGAGGTTCCTAATATAATTTTTTTCTAAACTGAATAGTTTCCGCGAGAGACACTTCCAAAGTGGTGAAATATGTGTCCCCCCCCCCCCCTGTAACTTTTAAAATAAGAGAATGATAAAACTAAAAAAAATATATGATGTACATTACCATGTAAACTTCCAACGATAATTCGTTTGAACGAGATCTAGTAAGAAGTTTAATACGTCATACATCGTAAACTGCAATTTACCTTTCATTCAATCAACTCAAATATAAAAATTTAAAGAAAACGTTATTATGTTACTTGCTGCTACGGAACCCTTAATGGGCGAGTCCGACTCGCACTTGGCCGCTTTTTTTCATTGTAACTAAGAAGCGGCTGAACTTCGATTTTTCCGAGAAGCGACCGCCTTTGACCCACACAACCCACTAGCGACACCAAAGGTACCAAAAACTATTAATACGTGTTAATACACTTCTGCTAACTACTTCTGGGATATACAATCGTAAAATAAATCTATGAAATTATAATAACTACTGAAAAATTGAGAAAGGCCCTCTCCTTACTTTTGCAGTTGTTAAAAATATATTTGATTAATTACATCAATAATGCTTTTGTAAATTACTCGTTCATTGTTATCCCATCTCAACCCCACAGCTGCACAATACCATCACCGTAAATTACCAGACATATTATATCAAATTAAGCATAAAAAAACACAAACAAAATCGATACGAAGAAGCAACAATTAGTCGGTGAAAAATTAAAAGACCCTGTAATTTTTCCAAAATGGCCGCCAAAAAACTATACTCCGACATCTTTAAGAACTACAAAATACATTTCTATATAACACATTCTAAAACTAACTTTATGCCTAACATCCTAAGGTACATTTTAGTTTGTCTTTAGTTGTTTATGGTGAAAATTTCGTCAATGTGATTTAATCCTTTATGTTTTAAAAATAAGGTTGATTTTCGTTTGGAAATAAATGGAATGTTGAAAATTTCACCGACCAAGGTAGCAATTAAAAAAAACCAGTTGTGAAAAAAGGTTTGAATTCAGTTGAAAGTATAGTTGAAGTAACTGGATGTGCCCTTGTTTTAATTAAATACTTTTTTGAATTAAAACATTAGCTATGGTAGATTTTTTCCGCGTCTTTGTAGAAAAGCTTTTAAATATGTCAATAAAATCAAATGGATTTTCCTTTTCAACTTTTTTGATTGAACGAGGTCTTATAATAGTCTCAGATAGAGTTACAATGCTGCTGATTTTGTTGCTTATCTCATTAAATTATATTATGTAGGTATCTGTAAAACTCAAACCGGAAAAAGTAATGAAAGGTTAATGAATAAAGTCAAAGTCAAAAACCATTTATTCTGTATAGACCATTAATGCGGCACTTACAAATCGTCAAAAAAAATAATTAAGAGAATGTTTGGCAAATGGACCACCGGTTCGAAACGCGGCCCCTTCCTGAGAAGTGTGTTTCCTCGTGGCCAAACTAGATTGCCAAACTGATTTGGCCACGAGGAATAATATTTCCTTGTAGCCAAACTGGTGCGTCACAGGAGGATAAAATAAAATTAGCACATCCTTTATCTAAGAGTAGGGAAGTATATACCAACCTACAAGACTCCGGCAAGAAACTCAGCGACAAATGACAGTAGAGGAAGCTCGTGAAGTGTGTAAGGACAAAAGCAAATGGCGGGCTGTTGTCTCTGCCTACTCTGGAGGGAAGCGTGAGTAATATGAGTAGACTGAGAATTTCAGCTATTCGGAAAATGTCCAGATAGATCAGTTGGTAAGAGTATTCCCCTAGAAAGAGACTGCTATGAGTTCAAATCCCCGATGTACATTTTCCGATTCAAATTTATGGAATATTATTTATTCTGTGACATTCCGAAATACCTCAATGTCTCAAGACGAAAGTGTAGACGAAAGTGTGAAAGACCAGTGTGTGTTGCCAGTTATGACATATGGAAGCGAGACGTGGTCCCTTACTATGGGTCTCATAAGAAGGCTCAAGGTCACCCAGCGAGCAATGGAGAGAGCGATGCTCGGTATTTCCCTGCGCGATCGAATCAGAAATGATGAGATCCGCAGGAGAACTAAAACAACCGACATCGCTCGAAGGACTGCATCGTTGAAGTGGCAGTGGGCGGGACACATAGCGCGGAGAACCGATGACCGCTGGGGCGGAAAGGTTCTCGAATGGCGACCGCGTACCGGACGACGTTCCGTGGGCAGGCCCCCTACAAGGTGGACCGACGATCTAGTCAAGGTCGCGGGAAGCCGCAGCAGTGGGCGTCGTTTGGCTGACATGATGATGATGATGATGATGATTTATGAAATGTTTCAGCTAATATAGCATTTTAGCTAACCCTTTACACCCGACTTCATACAAGCGTGCATTTAACTTAGAAAAAATCTGGCACTTTTATTATTTTGTTTTTCCGAACGCAACCGGCATCGATCTATCGTGCATGATGTTACGCGCTAGAAAATAAATACTTTTACAAGTTATGACGTGTTAGTGAGCCGCAGTGCGTGGTGAAAGATGGCTGCGTTTTTTGGCGGGAGAGGCGCTTCACGTAAGTATTTTATTTACCGAGTATTTACTTCAAAATTACGAATTATGTTATTTAATACCCTTTATTGTGAAGTAATAAATGTGTTTTGTGCATTTAATTCGTGAGTTTGGTACTAATTGAACATCTAATTTGTAAATGCACGTACGTGCTTGTTAGTGTTCAACTGTTCTTTTTTTTGTGTAAATGACCTATTTTTGATATTTAATTATCATGTAATATATCCCTATTTGTTTTCTTGTTTTAGATGTTCTTGGCGACGATGACATTATAGATGCTTTAGGAGAAGGAAACGAGTCAGAAATCGAAGAATTCTTCGACGACTTTGAAGATGAGAACCTGAATTTTAATCAGGCTTTCCTTGATGGTTTGGATGAGCAAGCAAATAATATAGAAGACGTTCCTGATCTTGCACCTTCCACCAGCTCACTGCCAATAAGGGCAACAACTTCAGCACGTCCTAGTCGCTCTGGTTCCCGTCCACGTCGCTGGAGAGTCACAACGTTTGAAGATATGCCGCACTCCTACCTTGATCGACCTGTCCATGTGGTGAGATCGCCAATTAGTTACAAGATTATTTCGATGACGATTTCTATGAACTCATTAGTAATTGCACTAATTTATACTATTTGCGAAAAACAGGCCGCGAATTAAAAACCTCTAAAGCTGAGATTATGCAACTTTTTGGTATACATATACTCATGGGTTGTATTCCATACCCTAGACTACCTAGACTACTGGAATATCGTTAGATAAAATAGTTAACACCATGAGTCGAGATCGTTTTATTCAATTAAGAAATGCATTACATGTTGTTAGTACCGACACAGCTCCACCGGAACAATCTCAAAACCCTTTGTGGAAAGTACAACCCATGATGAACTCTGTTCGGAATGGATGTTACAAACAGTAACGAATGGCTGGCTTTTTTTCTATTGATGGACAGATGATACCTTTTACCGGACGTTGCCCACTAAGACAAGTTGTAAAAAATAAACCCCGCCCTGTAGGGCTCAAAAATGATGTTCTTACAACGAGTGATGGCTTGATGCTCGACTTTGACATAGCCATCAGACACTTTGAGGCCTGATGGTTACGATCATTTACCACATTTTGATTACTTGAAGTCACCCAGATTTTGCCAATTGGCAACTTGTAAAAGTCGTACTAAAACACGATGCCTGAAATGCAATGTGTACCTTTGCATTACTAGAGGACAAAATTGCTTCCCTTCACAAAGCATAATTTTCAGATTTTTTCATATTATTATTATTAAAATGAGAGTTGAAGACTTGATTAGTTTATTATTGGGTATCTAATACCAAAGAATTATGTTGTTGTGTTTAATTAGGTGATTATGAAAAGATTGTTCCTATAAAACTTGTGGAGGCTGATTACAGTTATTTACAAATTGTTTCTTATGTTTTATTATGTCATTTAAGTATGGGACTAATAATTCCATACAGATTAAATACATTTTTTGCACCTCATTGGTTTCATTTGCGTGTAAAGGTGAGAATATTAAAAATATGCACGATCATGCATATGTCAGATTATACCTGAGGTGCACGATCGTGTAGGGAAATTCCTGGGAAACTGGGTTTCCCTGATTTTTCAAATTATTTTTCCTAGTTCATTGGGCCCACTAACAGTAAGTATAATTTATAAAATACCAAATTTGAAAAATTATTCAGTCAGGTTGTAAAGGGCTAAGACCTCAATTTTCTTTTTTTATGAATAATAATAGTAACCGAAATTACTAATATTCCCCCTAACCCCTCCAGCTAATGTTAGGAGTGGGTTCACCTCGGTAGTGCAATGGCCTGGATTCGAACCCGGAACCTCTACCGTAGGGTCGACTCCTTAACCACTAAGCTACCGACGCTTAATTGGTTCTCCAATGGCAATGCTTATATTTCATACGATATTATTTAGCTGTTTATTTAGTATTCCTCACGGGTGGAGCTGCGGGCAACAGCTAGTGTAATATAAATAAGTATAGATTTACTAGTATTAGAACGACTTTGAAATAAAACTATTCGGTATCCCCGTGACCATGGCTGCTGAAAAGCAACCGAAACGTCGGGACCAATGTAAAATATAAAATAACATCAAATAAATCGCGATAGAATCCGTTAAAAATAGTTTTATTTCAATGTGTGACATTCGCGTAAACTTCCTACTAAAGTAGTACTAGTAGGTTCCAACCATATTGACATCTTCCACCACTCAAAGTGTTTTTAAGAAAAAGATTATTGGTACAGTTACAATCATACTTGCCCAAATAAAGATTGTATAAGAACTGTTAGAATAAGTTAGAATATGATAGTAAGAATATTTATAAATACTGTTCAGTAATAAATGTGAAGAAGCGGGTAGTTGCTCGCACTTTCGTCGCACGTGCGATGAGTTTTTGAATAGGATTCGGTTGATAGCTGTCACACGGATCGGCCGCGCGTGCATTCGCTGCTTGGTTGCGATCATCGTACATTACAATTGACACGGATCAATTTAATATTCCTACGGACCTTGTGTGTGTGGTGTGTTCGGGCACGAGAGGAATACGGTCGTGACCAGTGGAGCTCCGGATCCTGGTTACGGAAAAGAAACGGGTTGGGACTACTGCACCGGTAACGTAGTATATCAATATATTTATATATGATTTTAGATTGACATGGTCATTTACATTAAAATTAGAATTATAAACGGGATATTTAGTACCAGTACATCCGTGATCATGGTACTTGTAACAGTGCCGAAATATCGGATTCTCGAAAAAGATACTAAACATGGTAAATATCCCGTTTATAATTCTAATTTTAATATATTTATAACCACATATATTTAGCAAGGGTACATATACACAAAACAGGGGTTCCGGATCAGAAGACGGATCAGCTGCAACTGGTGAGTGGCCGTATTCTCTTCCTATTTCCGTTAGCTCCGCGTCACCGCGGACAGTTTTGGAGTGGCGGACGATTACAAAACACATACGTAGATATATATATATTAGTGGTGCATGCAATTTTGACTTGTCGGAAAACTTTATCCATGAGTCCAATGTTATTCTTAACTTACCCACGAGATATGTATCATAGCTGTTAAATTTCTAAACAAATAAATAAATATTTAACTAGGCAGGGCAAGGGGCCTCTTAAACCTACACCAGTTTTTTCAACTCCCAGCATCAGCTCGGAGTATCCCATCACATGCCATACCGTCTCACGTCTTTATATTCATATTCTTTATTGTACTTTTATTGTATGGAGCCCACCCAACCAGTCAGGTTGGCTTGGTGACCTTCGGGATAAGCCAACCTCACCTGCAAGCCGGTACATAAGCATCTCGGTACAACTGCAAGCCGGCACACCTGCAAGCCGGTACATCTGCAAGCCGGTACACCTGCAAGCCGGTACATCTGCCGATTGACGGACGAGGCTCTGGCGCAGGCTTTCATCTCGGAGTTGGGACGTTACCTTGAAGACCTCCCATACAAGCCGTATAAGCCAAATAAAAAGGAGGAGAAAGAGTAAGCGGACCCCGGGCTTCGAGGTGCAAGACACGGATGCAACCGATAAGCCCGAGGTCCGCTTTCCGGCTTTTCTTAATCCACTTCGAACGGTCTTGGTCCTGGCAGTGAGACCATATTAGTACGCATATCACCTTTTACCACATAAAGCCAGCACTTCATAAAAATGGTGCCACATAAGTAGATAACTAGATACGTACCTACATGTATTGGAGGATAAGTTATTTCAATAATTCGACATACTGTTATTACTATTTAAATCAATTATTATCTTTATTGAATCTAATGTAATTTAATTTGAATTTTAACATTGGTAAATATTAATGATTTACCTATGAAATTGCAAATTTAATAGCTATTTCCATTATTTATATTTTGTTTGAAAGTTGATTTCAAGATTTCACAACTCTGTATTAAATTTTGTTTTTATTGGCCGCTTGATAAATTAATTCGATCTTCAAAAACAGTACTTCCTAAATGCTATCCATTTTGATGATAAATTTCGTATTACTTAACAGCTGTCACTTTTCAAAAATTTTATAAAAGTTGCTGTTTGTTAGCTTAATGTTGTCTCATTCATACACAAAAAAAAATCATAAAATTTGGATTTGTCATTCCTAAAAAAAATGCAAAAATGTTAGTACTGAAAATTGGGTTTCCTCCAATTTCTTCAAGAAAAACGGCAAATTTCATATGTAACGACCTAATATTATATCCTTACACCTGTGAATGGTGACCTCAGTATTGCAATGCCTGGAAAGGCACTAAGTCTTAAGTAGGTACTTAAAAAAATGTAAACATCTATGTACACTTAGGAGGCAATAAATAAATCTGAAAAAACAAAAAGGCAAAAATTTCTCGATGAACTGAGAACCTCTTTCTTCTTCGAAGTCGGTTAATAATGGTTCAAAATATTTGCGTCACATTCAGACAAACATATTAGTTTATTTCTATACAGAGACCGACTCGCGGGACGCTTCGCATACCATAACCTTGTATTAAAACATTGTTCAAATATATAAAATCGTATGATGAACACACACACAGACTGTCAAATTATAATACTTATTAGCTTAATTTTGTTGTGTGAGTGATGATTAGTTACATGCAGAAGGGTAACATCTAGTATTCTGCCTAATATAATTGAATCAAGAACATTTTGATAAGAAACAAGCTTTGGAAATGAACTGTTTGCTCTACTATAGCCTAGTAAAGCAAAAAGTTGATTTCCAAGCTTGTCCACAATAAGCTCCCATATGAAATTAGAAATCTAGCCAATATCCATGAATAAATTTAAAAGTGTTCATTATAAGTAAAACTTGAACCAAAAATAAAAATGATTTCAATACCCAAAAAAATCATTAAACACACACACTGAAAAGAGAAAAATAATGAATCATGGATTTAGATTTTAGTTCATTTAAAAGACAAAAATACGCCTAAGACATTTTTATTGAAGTCAAGGATCTATGATTGGTTAATTGGCACGCCTCAGCAGTCGCACCCCGCACTGCCATCAAAGAGACGCCGCTAGAGTACATTCTCAAGTAGCCTGGTCTTCAAAACAAACGGTGCCACATCACGCAGTGGTCATGACACAACCACACCCTGTAAAGGAGTAACAGTAGTAGGCATATGGGTGGCATTAATCACATCCTGATTTTTGTTTCTAAACTGCTTGGCTGGCAGTGTACATAGATATTTGGCTTTTGTCCTGAATATTAATATAAAAATATCAACCATTTGTATAAGTTGTTACATAACAATTAAAATAGTTCACCCCTTATCATACAAGACCTAATAAAGTTTGCGGTCGGGGGAATACAATCGAGTTAACTCAAACGCATTATCTGTATATAAAAGTGCGGCCAACTCAAGTAACATCCTTCTAGAAACGCATCTAGTCAAAAGCAGTCATGTGTTTTATACTTCTCTTAACCCTTCTTACCCGAAGAAGCTAGATATCGATTTGATAACTATCATGATGCACAAGTAATTCATTGATTAACACTTACCGATGTCCACAACACCCTCTACATTATTAATTACTCTTTGTCCTCCAAAAGTATGACACTGCGCCGCGCCGGGTCTCCGTCTGTCATCCGCCGACAGAACGACAAGGTATTTCTGTTAACTTCGCGCTATTCCCGGTAGCCAGAGATCCTGTTATTGTTACTGGTCAAGAGATTATTGCCGGCAACGCGCTCCGCATAAAGTGGAGATATAGTTACCGACAAAAACTTGAAAATGTACTCTAGTTCCGCAAAAAGATTTCTTTAGGTTCTAGGCGCGCCAAACAACCAATCATAGATTAAACTAATCATGAGCTTAACAAAGGTCTCGCGTCATTGGGTGATCAGTCCTTTTGTTGACTTTTTGGTTGGTCATTTAGTGCAAATACGCGAACTGTTTGACGTTTGTTCAAAAAATTTTGCCGGTAACTATACTTACCTAATAATTTAGTCAATTTTCTTTACTTAGTATATAGACCAATATAATTGTTTATATATTGGTCTATGGTAAGTATAAGTCAAAGTCGCTTCCCGCTGTCTTTACGCTTAGATCTTCTAAACTACGCAACGGATTTTGATTTGGTTTTCACTATCATTCAGAGAATTCTTTTAGAATGGATTAAAGTACCATATTTTTTATGACTTCCATAATTTTCTTCTTATTCTCATTGATAACGAGAAAAATAGCAGCGTTAAACCATGTTAAAAAGATTTGTTTTAGTCTACCATAGATAACACCTAAAAGTTTTAAACAAGTTCTTGAAGTATTCGAGTTATGTAGCCGCGCCTGGCTATTCCCTAACGACCTACTGATACTTTGTATAACCCAGGAATCGAACTTTAAAACTCAAGTAACATAATCGTATACCGTTGAACCAACGAAGCGTTCAGTTAAATTTATTTAAAATTATTCATCGAGAGTCAACACTAAGAAAGGACCTTTGTTTTAAATACCAATTAGGGCGAGTTCTCGTAGTTGCGCTATTTTTCGACGAATGTCGCACGTCGCCGACAGTGTAAACATAGCCTTATTTTATATACAGCATGTTACAGAATTTGATGAAATGTTATATTATTCTGTGTCTACATTACATTCTTCGTCTTTTTACATTTTATATTCATGTTTACTTAATATAATTGCAATGTTTTGAGTAGCAAAGTTGAGCAATCAGTACATTTTTTTATATATTTGGTACGTCAATTGACTGCATCCCGCCTGATGTTAACCTGAGATGAAGTCCAAAGAGTAATGGCTACCATTCCAGATGCTATCCATAGAATGGTCCCTACTTTGACGGTCTTGACGGATGCTTTTTCAAACCCCGCTTAAATAACTTGGGTTTGTAGGGAGAAGGGAATACGTGTGTGGGTAAAACATTCAAGTTCTGTATCGCACGACAAAGAAAGGAATCACCGAACCGCTTGGTTCGCGATGGTATGGTATGTCCATATCCAAGGTGATTAAAGTATACCTAACATAAATATTATTCTTACGGTCGACTTTATTCACCTAGGCTGGGTATTTAAGTCCACCAATTCGAATACCTTAAATCACCTAGGTGATTTAAGTCCACCGTTTGGTATTCTTAAATCACCTAGGTGATTCAAGTCCACTGTTTGGTATACTTAAATCACCTAGGTGATTTACCCTAGGTGATTTAAGTGGAATACACCATGGTTCGCACCGTATGAGGGTGACACCTAAATCCTGTACGTGATATTCGGGATACGAAAGGAAAAGGTGAAATCAATTGGAATAGCTTGTCAGAACACTGACCAAGGTATATGCGGTAGAATACTGCCAAGGTGGCTTTGTCTCGACGCAGCTATCAAGCGTCAAATAAGTATTGAGCGGAGCCATCCCAGAGGTGAGAATCTTTATATATATATTTCTTGTGTGCGTGTGTATGTCACTGAACTCCTCCTAGACGGCTGGACCGATTTTGATGAAATTTTTTGTGTGAGTTCAAGGGGATTCGAGGATGGTTTAAATTCACAATTTGGTCCACAAAAAATTAGGGTTCCGCGCAAAAGAACTAAATCCATAAAAACCGAAATCCACGCGGACGAAGTCGCGGGCACAGCCAGTGTCTTATATTAAAGAAACCGCTGCTCCGGCGTTAAAAACCGTCTCACCTTGTTCAGCACTCCGAGTTTACGTGAAGCTGTTTTAATGACGCTCTCGATGTCATTTTTGGTTATTTAGTTTGCAGTGAAAATACCGAGCATGTTAATATTGTTCTGTAGTGGTAGTGATGTTTTCTGAGGAGTTGGGAGGGGAAGGAAAGGAGATAGCCTCGCTGTGAACGTGCATGCCTGTGTTTTCTTGGCATGGAACTCGACCAGGTTTTCGGAACCCCATTGACAAATGTGGTCCAGCTCCCAGGTTGAGCTGAATGACTAATTGCCATCTTTTTTCCTCAATGTTGTCAAGAGTGAGCCTAAGGACGGACTCCTGTGGTACGCCAGCGTTTATCTACATGAACTCTGAAGCTCGGCTGTCACAAAGGACTCGAATGCTGTGTTCATTAAGAAATCTAGCAAACCAGTTAAACTTTTTTTAGTTAATTTTATTTAATTATGACGATTGCTATCACTGATAGTACTATTTCCATATCAATCTAAGGAATAATTGAAAATATAATATAAACCAGCCTGTATAATGTAACACCTAAGTGTTGGTGGTCTGTTTTTTGTTTTACGACTAGGCATAATCCACTTGTTGCCTTTGCGCATTCCGCTGTATAATCTGTGATGTTTATTTAGTAGTCTGTGGTTAGATATGGCGGGTGAATTTGAGTATTATGTAGCATTATAAAACTACCTAGCTAGTAAATACAATTTTAAGTTGTTAAATTGTGGATTTATACACAACATTTCGGAGTTAAGTCATTTGCTTCTTAAAATAGTACCTTAGAGTCCTATGTTAGACGTTAAGTAATGCTTTCCTAGTCACTTAGAGGTTATTTAGCTGTCATTTTGTAAAGGTGCGATAATTCTTGCACACTTAATTTGTTCGTAACTAGCAAACCGCCCTTGCTTTACTTAGGTTTATAAATAAAACCTTTTTGTTTTAGTTCAAGCCATCGTAGTTAATATGTCAATCGGGAATAATGTACTTACCTTTCATATAGCGAAAGAATTTGCCAATAAGTGCAGTGGTTCCGAGCATATAAACAAAGTAACGACATTCGGCCTGTCTCTTTATAATATTAGTCTAGATTGTATAGACTAGCTGTGCCCGCGACTTCATCCGTATAGACTTAGTTCAAGTCAAAAGTAACTTTTTTTGCGTGCAACCCCAACACTTTTTCGAAAACAAAAGTAGCCATAACATCAGCTATCTGCAGTTAAAATTCCATCAAAATCGGCGCTACCACTTTGAAGATGACCAAGAACATATAAAAAAAATGGTAGATGTCCCTTGGGACTAGTGGGACATCATAATAAAGAAAGAAAGAAAGAAAAACGTTTAATTTAGGACACTCACTTATTGTAATTTAAAATAAATTTCCGGTATTTAGGACACTTTAATTTAGGATTTAATAAAAAGTAGGTTAAATTCAGGTCAGTCGGGGTGCGAGGGATATGTTCTATGGGCAACCTTACACCCCGGCGTCTGAAGACCCGAGACGGCGTGCGGTTTTAGTCGGTTCAAGCCCGACATAACCGCCCCCGCTGGCCGGCGGGGGGGGGGGGGTATCCGAAGGGATTTCCGCAAGAAAAAAAAGGTACATAATAGTAGTTTATGCAACTGTCATATAAGAAGGGGTAATAAAACACGAGAGTCTGTTTATCGCATTCGGCTTCGCCTCATGCGATAATAGGTTGACTCGAGTGTTTTAATACCTAAGTTATATGCAGTTTCATACACTACTTTATCTTCACTCATATGAAAAATTGAAATTAAACAAAGTAGGTAGGTTACAAGGGCGCCATTTTTTTCACAGTTCGAACTGCGCATGCGTGCGCCGTTTTCTTTATATTCTGCCTAAAACCTTAGACTAGTTTAATGAATAAAAAAAGATAGCGGTGCTATAATGAGTTTTATGATACAGTTGGCGGTACCTACATACTATAAGAAGTTTTATTTTTAATTTTATGTATATGCGTTTATAAAGTGCATATGTATAGAATCGTCTTTGAATTCGTAATTCGAATTTTTCGATTTGAGTGTAGATAAATTCATTTATGTGTTCACTTAGGTACCTTTTTTTTTTCGTGATTTTAATATTGCACAAAGGCGATTAAGTTCTTTTTGAATGGAAGATATTATAGAAACTGATATAATCAGGCATCAAGATTCATTTTCATGTCGGGTAACCCTGCCATAAACTTATATTATGATGAACAAACAAACCACTGTTTATTTAGGCACTATTTGTTTAAAACGCAATTAAAGTATAACAAATGTTGTAATATTTTATTATAGAAGGGTTTGTAAAATGAGGACCCCATTTTTTATTTATTCGTCACCTTTTTTTACGGGCACCATCATCGCCCCGTGGCTAAAAATGGAGATGTTTGTGTCAGAATCGAACTGAATACAACCACAATATTCGACGGGAATGAATTTTGAATTTTGAGTTTGGAACGGGATTCAGAAACTAGATAAATGAGTTAATAAAATGTGAGTAAAAAATGTTGAGTTATAACACCTATCTTTATAGGTAGGTAGGCATAGCGCACCTTTTCGGGTTCCGTACTTTTTTTTAATCGTGCTGATATCTCCTCTGATAATACCCCCCCCCCGCACCCCGACTGAGATTTTCGAGATGGCCCCCTTGGGTTTGGGAACCACGGGTTCCGTATCTCATAAGGTAAAAAAGGAACCCTTATAATATCACTCTCTTGTCCGTCTGTCTGTCTGTCTGTCTGTCCGTGTGTCACCACCAATTTTCTCAGGCAAGGGTGGACCTAGAAAGTTGAAATTTATACCAAATACTGAGGTCTGTAAAGGTCCTGCGTCAACACGATAAAAACAAATGGGCAAATTTAGATTTTTGCGAAAACTTATGAGTTCCAGAATTTACCTTCATTTTCAACTTTATTATTTTTCGGAATTTTTCCATTGTGCTGTAATATCTTGCTTTAACCAAAATTGTCAATTCTAGGTAGTTCCCGTTGACCTAGAATCACGAATTTTGGCAAAAAGTAAGGTCTCGGCACGGCACCAATAAAGGGAAAATTCTAAAAACAAAAATTGAATACGGAGCATAGCTATTTCTTTACCTAAATCAAAGTTCCAACACGCTTTTATATCTCGCTTTCGACAAATTACAGTCAAATTTAAAAATTGTCTATAAATATTTTGGTGCCTTACAGAAAACAGCAAAAAAAACTCAAAAGTGAGGTGCCAACATACAAAGGAGAATGCCCATTCTTGGTTGCGCTTTTAGACGTTCGCGTCAATATTTCAAATGTTATAAAATAATATTGATTATAGTATGACTTTTCAACACTAAATCGCTTCAATAGAACTTGGGGTTTGAATTTAAATTATAAAGATATAAAACTTGAATGAATAATCGTTTCCATTTTAATTTAATTGTTACCATTATATAAAATAAATTATAGGTGGTAGAATGCAAATATACCAATCTTTTTAAAATAAAATGGTTAAATAATAATATGTCATAATAATTCGTAATGTGACATTCAAATATATTGCAGTTAAGAAATCTTAATATTTCGTGTATGTATTCGTAGTTTATTAGTGATAATCAGTTAAAGTTGTAAAATAATGTGTGCTTCAGTGGTAGTTTTCTCTTAGTTTATACATGGTATCCCTGAAAAAAGTGTGCAACCGATTTCCATACTGACATGGGCATTGTCCTTTCTTTCAAAATTCTTGTAAAACTAGCACATAAAAGTGTTTGGCGCTTTAGCAAATACAAACCCTGTCTAATAAGTAAGACTACAAAAGGTGCAAAATTCCTCAATTTCTTTTATAATTATATCGCACAACAAAATCCAAACAATTTTTTTTTTATCTCTACCCACTGGCACAGATAAGTTTAAAGCATCTGCTTTTAATCTCGATTCCAATTTCAAATATAAGCTGTGGTATAGAGTTACGCGCCAAATTACAAAAGACTAACATAAAAAAAATCTATTCTAGAGGGATTAGGATTTGTCAAAGAAAAGTATAAATTTGATACAGTATAAAAACGTTGTCTGAAGAAATTTAACTGTATCTCAATACAAATAGAGTTCACAGTGATGTATTTAACAGCACGATATGAAGCCAAATATATCGGAACTTATAATTCTTTGAAATTTGCTGCTGTTACAAAGTTAAAATTGCATCCCGTTTCAATACTATCATACGAAATTGTACTATAAAGTGCATAAATAAGATCTATATGATTAACACAGTGATAGTTGTCTAAGTTTGTTAAAAATTTGCGAATTTTAGCAGATGTATTGTCCAAATTCCTTTTCTTCTAAATTAGATTCCACGCAAAATTCGTGAATACAAATACTTGGAAGTATGAAATTCGAATCTTACGTTTACAGAGAGTGATGTAGGTACCTTTTTTTTAAAACCGCACGCCGTCTCGGGTCTACAGACGCCGGGGTGTAAGGTTGCCCATAGAGCATATCCCTCGCACCCCGACTGACCCTGGGCCATCTCCGGTTTCGAGATGGCCCCCTCGGGTTTGGGAACCACGGTGTCCCCGTCTTGCCCCGGTTTAGGGGAGGGGCGCTAGTCGCCCCACCGTCGCGGCCTGCTTCTGCTGGGGTGACAGGCGACCTCACCTGCCACCCCCAGGCCTGCACTCATGGAGGACGGAGGTCGTTAAGCCACCTCAGGCGCCTGAGTCGCCTGCGACGCGCTGCGAGCAAGTTGCGGGCTCGGCGGCCGGGAGAGTTCTAAATCTCTCCCGAGCGCGCTCCGCCATCTCCTTCGCGAGCATTACATGCTCGCAGAAGGAGGTGGCGGCGGCCCACGCGCTCGCGGTCCGCACCATTGCCGCAATCATGCTGCCGAGCGAGAGGACTCCCACCTTGATGGCTGCCACGAGGTCATGCCTCGGCACCTCCCACGCCGGGCAGTCCGCCAGCGTGTGTAGCCCTGAGTCCTCGCTCGCGTCGCAGTGATGACACTGAGGCGTTGGCTCCTTCCTGATCCGATGCAGGTGGTCCCCGAAGCTCCCCTTCCCGGAGATCACCTGCGTCAGTCGGTACGAGAGGCTTCCGTGTCGCCTCTCTAGCCAATCCTCCATGATGGGCTTTACCGCCGCTATTGCGGCATGCCCCGCGCTTGGTCGCCCAAGTCGTTCCTTCCACTCCACCACGATGGTCTGGCGGAGCTGGGACTGCACGGCCTCGATTTCACGAGGCTCGTGGTTCCGTCCCTGCTCCCGCACCTCCTACCTATTATTTATAGGCGTTATTATTTTTTATTCTGTTCTATACTAGCTATTGCGTTAAGTTTGAAAATAGATCAAGGTATGTTCTGCAGTCCAAAGTTTAGTTCAGTTCTGCAATAAATTTGGAGAATCAAATTCAGTAGGTATACGCCTCCAAAAATCTGCTTATTTGCACAGATTTTACCTCAACTTTGATTGTTCATAGTGTACCTGCCTACATACTTAGGTAGCACTAATTACTTGAAAATCTCATTAAGTCAGATTTTTGTTTATTGGAGTGAGTTTTTTCTCTACCTACCCAATTAAGACTAAATAGCGGAAATAGATCGACCTCATGCGATCCATATTGACCTGACCATCGAAATTTACCAATAACTAAATTTTTTCAAAGAACTACACTTCCAATTTAAATAGACCTCTGAATTCATTATAAGTCTTTGTATTTTTGTATGAATGCGGAGCTCTAGTCACACTGGTGAACACAGCCAATTTGACAAGGTCTCCGCGATTGGTTTGGCCTTTGTAATATTTGTAAAGAGTGAGGGGTCAGCGTATGTTGGGTGAGTAGTTAGGTTTCTTTAAAAGGTAGTTTTTGTTGGTAATGCTTGACAAAGGCATTTGATCTCGGTTAGTTAAGACCAGTCACAATTTTTTTTTAGGATACTTATTATTTCTGGATCGCAGGGTTCATTGATATATTTAAGAAAACTCTATTAATATTGTAATTTACATGCTCTTCAAAGTTCCTGGCCTTTGCCAACCCCATCGGGGATATATAGTGAGACCGTTAATATTTCCCGTAAAACTCTGCTTTGCTTTCGTCTTTATGGGAACCACTGCCAAATGACCTACCAACCCTAAGAAATTTTTAAATGTCTCCAATGTACAGACAACTAATTTACAATTTTATAATAGTACCTTTTTTTTTATAATAGTACCTACATAGATATGGCGATTTTCTTTTATTTACTTTGCCTTTTATTCTTCAGACATCAAATTACTGTAAACTATATAATATTATTACAGAAGGGAGCTAAAGCAATTAGATATGGAAGTGTCTTGTCATGGCGTAAACCATAGACCTGACAGCTGGTCGTAAAAACATAACAAGATGGCGTCCAATATAAACATACTACATTAATGTAATTAATGTTTTTAGACTTGCCTGCATGATTTTCTTATTATATAACTAGAGAATCTTCGAATGGGAAATTTTTGAAAAATTCTATAACCTGATTTTCCGGAATAATTTTTCAAAAGACTTAGTCAAATTATCCTAAGTGACGCCTTATAACATCAGCTATTTGGTCGTGAAAGGCGTTTCTGTCGTTTCCGAATTTGACTAAGTCAAATATACAGAGTTTCAAAATACATCTTAAGCTTTTTAACAACAAATGAAAATAAAAAAGAAAACAATTTTGGAGAAGTTGTCAATCCCCTAACACTCTCCATTCGCCTCTTTCTCCAGCCCTCCTCATCCATTTTGGTCCAACCTTTTCATTAAGTGTGTCTCGCAATTTATTTTTCCCAGTTGCGTTACACTCGCGCTGCCGACCCTGTAAAGAAAAGGGGATGGGAAAGGAGTTTGGGAGGGGATGAGAAAGGAGTTTGGGAGGGGACGGGAAAGGAGTTTGGGAGGGGATGGGAAAGGAGTTTGGGCTCCGGCACTCTCACTCACCAAACGGAACGCAACAGTTCAAATACTGGTACTTGGCGTCGATATTCTGTGAGAGGGTGGTGCTTCCCCGGTCGAGTGGGCCCATTCATGCAACGGCCAAAATGACTGTTGCTTGACTCTACCACCTACAAAAATAATTTCTTCTTATACTAATAATTATAAAGAGACGCTGAATTTTGTGAGTTTGTTAAAATGTTTGGAGTAATCTTCGGAACCACCGCATTTATTGGAAACAATCTTTCACCATTTGAAAGATACGTTATCCCCGATGGACATAGACTGTATATTATGTATATAAATTACGATGGTTTAAGTTAAAAAAAAACTCTTATAAACCGAAGCGGGAAAGGGTTGCTAGTCCAGTATAGGTACTTGTGTAAGTTGTATGCGAACATTCAGACCTCATATATCTAAAACCGTCTCACACTTGGCCCTTAAATTTTTTACTGAACCATTTATTTTTATAAAAAATACTCTTTATAAAGCTCTTTAAATGAAAATAAACGTTATTTTGATTTAATAAAAGAATTTAATTAAATTATTATTGACACTGCGAGGTGCGCTCGCGTCATAACTGAATGATATGTTATATTCTTAACTATAAAACTGTGAATGACTGTGTTTGTTCGGGCATCATACAAAAACTCCTGCCCGGATTTTGATGAACATTTTTGTATTGAATAGTTTATGATTAGGCTTATAAACTTGTATAGATTTTTGGATGATAGAGCTAATAATATTCTGATAAGAATCATTCTCTAGGACATTCTAATCAGCGCTATCTAGACCCAAAGTAAGCATAGCTTAACTAGCTTGTAATATAGGTTCTAGAATACGGATAAACATACTTAGATCGGTACATTTCTTTCTGTAAATAAATTATACATACAAACACCCAGACTACTGTAAATATACATCATCATGCAAACAAATATTTGCATTAAGCGGAAATCGAACTCGCGACCACTGACTTAGCAGTCAGATTCGTGTTATTTGACTTGCCATTAACAAGCAAATTTAGATCTTATTGCACTAATACAGGAATTATTCGGGACTTATTATTCTAAGGAACACGCGTAGGCAAATCCAAATAGAGCTTGCGGTTCCTTACAAGTTATGACACGCGATACCTTTTCTTGACGTATTTGAGCCTGTGTGTGTTTTCAGTCTATAATCTATCCCTGTGCCAAATTTTAGCCAGATCCGTTCAGCCGTTAGACCAGCCCGTTACCAGCCCGTGATACCATACCATGGTACGATAGGATGGGACAGGTAGGCATATTCCACGATCCCCCGATCATTCTCGAACCTTCTGCATCCAGTCTAACCCAGCCACCTTTTTCAGGTCGTCAGTCCATCTTGCTGGGGGGCACCCCCCCTGAGTGAGTAACAAGTGTCCATCGATCCAAACTTTGGCATTTGTAATCGTTTATAACACGTTCAATGCGTTTACTAAAAGGCAATAGTTTCCGAGGGTGCGTCAAGAGCTGCATACATCACATACCCGTAAGTATTATTGTGCGTCAAGAACATTATTTGTCCATATCAACTCCTGCCTTTAAATGGTAATAACATTATGGAATTTATCATTTTAATAAAATAAAGGTTTAGTAAATAAAATGCAGTATAAGCACGTAATTCAGTGCAGGGTGCAGCTTAAATAAATTGAGCTGAGTCAGCAGGACTCTTATACTTGAAAATAAGACAACTTACTACGGTCGCGCGCTTAGCTAAGGCCGCGCGCTCGTCAAACTGTTTTTCGGTGATTATTCCTCAACAGGCGCCGGAGGTCGCTTAACGACCTCCGTCCTCCATGAGCGCAGGCCTGGGGGTGGCAGGTGAGGCCGCCTGTCACCCCAGCAGAAGCAGGCCGGGACGATGGGGCGACTAGCGCCCCTCCCCCAAACCGGGGCAAGACGGGGACACCGTGGTTCCCAAACCCGAAGGGGCCATCTCGAAACCGGAGATGGCCCAGGGTCAGTCGAGGTGCGAGGGATATGCTCTACGGGCAACCTTACACCCCGGCGTCTGTAGACCCGAGGCGGCGTGCGGTTTTAGTCGGTTCAAGCCCGACATAACCGCCCCCGCTGGCCGGCGGAGGGGTATCCGAAGGGATTTCCGCACGAAAAAAAAAAGGTACATCTGACATGAACCATCTCGCTTCACAACACTCCTCAGTGTCCACACTATCACCGTGGTAAATTTGGTCAAGATCGCGCGAGTGGTTACGGCGGAGTTCAGCCACCAACAAACGGCTATGCCGGGTATGAGCGTCGCTCGCTCAGCCCAATTAGCCTGCAGTTGTAATCTATAGATTCTGAGATAGAACGTTTTAAAAAAGAGTCACAATTCTTGAGAAGTATATACACACTGTTACCTTACCTCAATCCATTTGTTAGTGTTCGAATATGAAATAATAATCGTACTGAAATAAAATATCGATAACTTAAATAGGTTTCTAACGTTAATACATAACATAGCATAGCTTAATTAACATAAATATAACATAAAGTCACGCCTATATCCCCGAAGGTGCTAGCACCCACATTTCGCCAGTTTATGTTTAGGTCCCAATGTAATAGGTGGCGAGCCTACTGCCATTAACCGGGCACTTATAAACCTGCGATAAATACACACATAACTTCGAAAAGCATCGAAAAGTCATTGGTGTGTGCCATGGTAAAACCTGGGATCGAACCCGAGACCTCGTCTCAGCAGTCCTTTAACCATACCACTAGGCTACCGCGGTAGCTTAATTAGCTAGTAGTTATGGGTTCTAGAATGCAGATAAAAACACTTAGCTACGTTTTTTTTTGTAAATACATACGTATTATATCGTTACATAGAAATACCCAGACCAATGCAAATATTCATTATTATGCGCACAAATATTTGCACCTAACGGGAATCGAACCTGCGATCTCTGACTCACCCTCTACTGTTACGCCACAGAGGTCACCAATATGTCTTATACTTATACCCGCGACTCCACCCGCGTAAAATTCTGATGAAGCTGAAGAGTTTACTTCTTTGGTTGATTAAACGCGATAATCTCAGGAACTACTGGTTCGATCTGAAAAAATATTTTTGTGTTAGATATCCCACTTATCGAGGACTGTTATAAGCTATATATCATCAAGCTACTACCCAGGAGAGCGGAGCAGAAATCATAAATGTCAACAATAAATTACGGGCATGTACCTAGTTGTTAAATGTGTGAAACGATGACTGCGAAGTATATCACGGGTGAAGCCGCAGGGCCCAGTTAGTGTTTTCAATAAAATGAATGATGGATACTTCAGCCAATTTGCCCCTTAAAGTGTTCTATCTCGGTGGAATAACTTCAATTTTCACTTTAAGTAATAGCGATATCCCAGTGGTGTACGTAACATACTGCCGAGACGAGGTCTCGAGTTCGATCCCCAGTCGCCCCGGGCACACACCTCTGACTTTTCATACTTATGTGTGTATTAAAAATATTAATTATCGCTCGCTTAGTAATGTGCCCGGTAAATGGCAATAGGCTCGCCCCCTATTACATTGGGACCTAAACATAACTGGCGAATCGTGGGTGTGTGACCTCTGCCTACCCCTTCGGGGATACAGGCGTGAAGTTATGTTATGTTTTCACTTTTCGGGGCGTGCATCTCGAAAACGGTTGGATATTCGGAGAAAGTGTATGAATAAAAGTTGGAGATAATTTTATGACCTTTCATTTAGTTACCCGATTTTTTCCCTAGGACGCACCGTTTCTGAGGTACTAGCAAAATACCCAAAACCTTAACCTTGGTACATTTTACATTCGACTGCTAAGCCAGAGGTCGCGGGTTCTATGTGTAATATGTATTTATTTACAAAAAAAAAGTACTTCAGTATGTTTATCCGCATTCTAGAACCCATATGACAAGCTCTACTTAGTTTGGGTCTAGATGGCGTTGTGTACTTTGTCCTGCAATATATATTCTATATATATATATATATATTTGTAACCCCCCCCTACCCCCTCCGGCGCACCTCCGACACGTCAGGACTTCTAGTATGTTCACCTCTGATGCACCCTGAACCAGTTTCAGAAGAAATCGCTTAGGGCCCCGCTCATACACTCTACACCCCCTTTTAGACCATTCGTTGACTGACTAGAGCGGAAAGCCTGCGCAAGAGTCTCGTCCGTCAATCAGCAGGTGTACCGGCTTGCAGGTGAGGTTAACTTGGGCCCTGAAGGTCTTAGTGTTGATACTGGGACTAGAACATATTAGTGCCAATTGTATCATATTTCTAGAATTAGCTATCTATTGTACCGTGTCTACAATATTGGTCTATCGTCTAAAAACATAACATAACTTCACGCCTGTATCCCCGAAGGGGTAGGCAGAGGTGTATTACACATTAGTGAGCCTATTGCCATCTACCGGGCAGATTACTAAGCGAGCGATAATTAACATTTTTAATACACACATAACTAAGAAAAGTTAGAGGTGTGTGCCCGGGGCGACTGGGGATCGAACTCGAGACCTCGTCTCGGCAGTCCGTTACGTACGCCACTGGGCTATCGTCTAATGAGCATAGATAAACTCTATATTATATTAAGATAAAAAGCATTATTATCCGTTGTAACGTGTAGCTATGTGAGTAATCTCTTCATTTATTATCATGGAACGGTCAAGCGTGAGAGCTGTGTATTAGTATGGTTCTGTATCAATTTTTGACTTCAATATGATTTCTCCTCGCCAAGTGCTTTTAGCGTGTGGAAACCCCCACGGGCTTCACCCCATCGGTACCGATGATGGGTGGGCGTGTCGGAATCGGACCGACTAAAACTACACGGTGTCCTCCCCAAGTGTCCATTACCGGGCACCCCGGGTAAGCCCTCGAAAGGGTAACCCCAGGGTTACCGGCGGACCTTGGCCGAAACCCTCGGTCGGGTTTTATCCCGCGTCGGTGAGTTAGCAGGCGTGTGTAGGACACACACGACACGCCTCCGCCCCAGCCTGCCTCTGTAAGGCCAGCTGCCGTCCTCAGGCCCCGATCATGGAGGTCGGTAGTCCCGGGCGTAGACGAGCGTAGAGACTGCGGAACTCGGAGGCCGGGGTTCTCTCCCTCCCTCTCCGCCGTCTCTTTTGCGCGCATCACCTGCTCGCAGGAAGAGGCGGCGGCGTGCTACTTGCTCCCGTCGGAGACCACGGCCCTCACCATGGTCTCCAACGAGAGAACGCCCACGACCAGGACCGCAACGAGATCCCGGCGTTGACTCGCCCACGCAGGGCACTCCACCAACGTGTGGAACGCCGTGTCTTCGCCAGGATCCTCGCAGTGCGAAAGGATATGCTAATATAAAGGTAACGTCTTACGAATGAGAGTCATCATGACAGACACCGATAATGCTACAACGAAGGTCCTCAGCTTGACGGCCTCATCAGATGCATTTTTACGCCCCGATTGAAGAACTCGGGTCTGTAAGAAGAAGGAAACACGTGTGCTGGTGTTGCGATACAGTATAAACCCAGCGCCATCTAGTGAGAACAAGTGTTCAACTATTGTCACCAGATGGCGCTGGCATTACTTCGATACTACTACGTCACTACCGATCGTGGATCGCGAAATTAAAGTTCGCGCGCCGGTATAACATATATACAACATTGTGTTGGAGGAACATCACACCACTCTCCTCCATACTGGTAAAGAATTCAAAGTCTTAATGGTGCGGCTAAGAAATGAGGTGCCGAACCGCTGGGTTTTTGATGGAATTATTTGCATCGTGTGCGGGTGATACCTCAGCCTTGCGCGTGTTGTCCTGTAAAGGTAAGGAGAGGGTGAAACTAATCGGAACACTCGCTATCGTAGAGGTGGTACCTTTTTTTTTTTTTTTTTCGTGCGGAAATCCCTTAAAACCACTGCCAAAGAAGCAATGTCTCTGCGTAACTGCAAAGGTTCGATGGTCTCTTTTTCGAGCGTCAATAACTGTTGCATCCAAAACTTCTGACCGGGACCGACGGTTTAACGTGCACTCCGAGGCACAGAGGGATCTTAATGTGTTAAGAATGATCACCCATCCTAAGCTAGGATTGCTTAACCATTCAATGTGCTAACTTCTAGAATCAGGTACGTATAATATTTAGGCATTTTTATCCATAAGGTTTTATTTTGAAGGATCTCCAAAACGAAATAAACGGCCCTCATTGTCCCGCTGTGACGCTCCGAACTAAACTAAGAAACGTCATATTAGTCAGTCATAAGTGATTAATCAATACAATATTAACTAAAACGTGTACTACATGCAATCTTGATACTTTGACGACTTATTTGCCGTAGCGGTAGAGTATTCGATTCTCGCTCAGGGTCTGTAGTCGAAGGATAATTCTACTAGTGAAATCGCTTCGAAGCGAACGCTAAAACCCCTGAAATGGAGTTTTGATGTCAACGCGCGATTAAACACAAGCAGGCAGTGTTTCATTTTCTAAAATTTGTGTAATTTCGAGTATTTATTTCTAAAAATTGTGGCTTTTTAGATATAATGTCTTCGACAACATGCACGAGTGTAGGAGAGTGGCATATTTGCCGTGACTTGTTATTTTCCGTGTTGTTTCCAAAACTCCACAGAAGCCTTTAGTAAAGTTCCACTACTTTACTAGGGCAGGATTTTGACTTGACTTATGACTATGAAGGACTTGACTTGACTTGACTGTGAGTAAATGACGAAAACGATGCATAATATTGAGTTCATAAATATGCAAAATACTTGCTTGTGGCCAAATGTGATGCACAGAAGCCAAACAAAAACAAAGAAAGCCCAAAATGTATGGAAGTGACATTATTTGTTACACGTGACATGTCGACAAATAATATCACTCCGATACATTTCGAACTTTTCCATTGGCGTTATAGCCAATAGAATGTGACTTTGCTTAGGCCCCTTGGGCCTGTAGACGAAGTAATATTCTATTAGCGCAATCGCTTCGAAACGAATCCACAATAAAAGCGGAGAGCCACCATTGTAGCATTAAGGTAATGTGTGGCATATTATCACCTATATTGGTGACCCTCATTCCTGAAACCTTACCTTTACCTTTCCATCCATTGCATACCATACAGGTGGGTATACCGGTATTGACATTACCGTTATAAAAAAATACGTAAATAAATATTGTTGTACCTATGGTAGAAGATGTGGTGACCAAGATAGAGAAAGTGATACTTAGATGGTTCGGACACGTAGACGAAAGAAGAATGACGAAACGAATTTATGAGGTGTGGTTGAATAGGCACTACGGTAAAGGTCGACCATCATAGTGTTTGTCCCGGTTGTATACAAAATCTTAGGTACATTTAAGAGCCCAACGTTCGCTGTCCTACTTACATTATTAGCTTAGTGGTTATGGAGTATGCCTTACAATCGAGAGGTCCTAGGTTTGATACTACTGTGGCGATGCCACATATACCCAGCGCCATCTAGCGACAACAAGGTGAACTACTTGGATACTACTACATCAATACCAATCCTGAATCGCGAAAGTGAAGTTCGCGCGCTGGTATAGCATATATACAACATCCCAACGACAACCGTTGGGCCGCGGCCCGCCAGGCGTGATCACCTTGTCTGGTCAGAGGATCCTCCCTTTGTGTTGGAGGAACATCACACCCTGTTTCTCCACACTACCAACGTGAACTCATTCCTAACACAAGCAATTTCGCTTAGCTGAAGGGGTTAGAGGGAATACTAGTAATTTCGGTTACTAAAATGCTACAAATACAAAAAAAACAGTGGTACTCAGGGAGTACCAACAGAAGTGAAATCACGAATAAAATATTTTCAGACCCATCTATGTTGTTCATTATGAATCACTACGAAACTTCATCAAGGTCGGAAAAAAATAGACGATGTTATTAAAAAAATATGGAAAGTATCACAGTGGCAATGACGCGAGAAAAGTTTTCACTTCAAAAATATCTTGATTCAGATTTTCTTTATACTACTCAGATGGTAGATAAGCTCAAGGCCCACCTGATGCGAAGCGGTTACCGCGGCTTATGAACGTGTGCAACACCAGGGGCGTCACATTCGCGCTGCCTACCCTGTAAAAACCTAATGCCTTTCTTGAAGAACCCCATATTGTAGTCGCTTTTATACTGTAAAGGCCAAATCAAGATTTTTTTGCCATTAGGATGTTGTTTGCTAAATAACTAGCATAAAAAAATCTAAACAAAATTTTATATAACCAAAAAAAATTACCTCAGTCAAGTATCAAAACCTGTCGTAGTATTCGAACTTAAATTAATGAACCGTACAAAGAGTGAACGGTCAATCGTTTCGTAGAACAAGACACAAAACATACATACATGTATGCTCTAAAATAAAACACAAAATCGTGCGTAGTTTCTTTTTTCTTTTTTATTCCTATAAGGTGGCGAACAAGTACACGTAAGCTGATGGTAAGCGATCACCGTGACACATGACAGTACTAATGAAAGCTTTTAGTACCAGAGTGCGTTGGTAACTGTGTGGGACTAAGCTATCTTCACCTGCAAACCGGTATACCTGCTGGTTAACGAACCAGGGTCTGATGGAGGTTTTCCTCTCGGAGTTAGGAAGTCAGATGGCAGGCGCTTTCTTTAAATCCGCATTGACTAAATTTGATTTTATTTATTGAAGTGAAAATTTATTTTGGCGTATTGAGCACCGGCGTGGAACCTAAGGTAGAAACACGCTTGTACGATACGACTACATACAGAAAGCACAGCTAATAGAAATCTCTATTCCTAGGCAGCACTTTTCGCCGAAAATTTGGTGATAGAAAACATTGTTTGGAGACATCTCGGTACATAGGAAGCACTGTACACAGAGATCTCTCTTCATAGATAGCGCTTCTTGCCTCGCTCGGCTTATATTCGGTCGTTACATATGAAATTGCCGTTTTTCTTGAAGAAATTGGAGGAAACCCAATTTTCAGTACTAACATTTTTGCATTTTTTTTAGGAATGACAAACCCAACTATTATGATTTTTTATGTGTATGAATGAGACAACATTAAGCTAACAAACATCAACTTTTATTACATTTTTGAAAAGTGACAGCTGTTAAGTAATACGAAATTTATCATCAAAATGGATAGCATTTAGGAAGTACTGTTTTTGAAGATCGAATTAATTTATCAAGCGGCCAAAAAAAAAAACAAAATTTAATACAGAGTTGTAAAATCTTGAAATCAACTTTCAAACAAAATATAAATAATGGAAATAGCTATTAAATTACAGGAATAACGAACTCATGAATTTGTAAGAAAATTTCAGCAATTTCCTAGGTAAAGACCTATTATTCCAAAAATAAGTAAAGTGGGTTAGGTTAGGTTAGAACTGCGACTCCAACAGAGCGCCGGAACCACTAGACCGGAAAGTTTACGGCAAGAAGCGCTATCTATGAAGAGAGATCTCTGTGTACAGTGCTTCCTATCTACCGAGATGTCTCCAAACAATGTTTTCTATAACCAAATTTTCTATCACCTTCTCTATCACCTTTCTGTTAGCTGTGCTTTCTGTATGTAGTCGTATCGTACAAGCGTGTTTCTATCTTAGGTTCCACACGCATTGAGCACTTTCTATATGAGCACTTTTTTGGTGAACAATAATCGTGGAACTTAAGTCATCGTCACCGAGACGCTTTCCTTATAAAACTTATAAAACACCTCCTTATAAAACACTAGCTGACCCGGCAGACTTCTTACTGCCTCAATCGATAACATTATTCACCTTTTAAACCTTCTCTGGACCTCCACAAATAATTCAAGACCAAAATTAGTCAAATCGGTCCAGCCGTTCTCGAGTTTTAGCGAGACTAACGACTATCGCGAGGCGCTTTCCATATCGTGTTTTTTTTTATAACAACGCCATCTTTGTTATAGCTGGATGGGTGGATGAGCGGAGGGAGGAAGGGATTGCCTCCCTCCCTCCCCTGATGGTTGAAGAGGATTTAAAATATTACACACGTATTTGTTCAAGTTCTCAATTCTGGCGGCACTCCCAGAGTGCCACTGCATTTTTTCCATTGTTACCATTCTCTAACAATCATCATAATCTTAGCATTGTTCCCAGTTTCATCCCATGCTTTCGCTTCGTATCCTGGAGTCCACTTGTTCCTTCTCTTCGTTTGGGTTTGGACTTAAACAGTTTTTGTGAGCCCGACAGCCCTCTGACCTCCACAACCCACTTGCGATATCGAAGTTCTGAATTAGATTATATTAAACCAATCGTTGGCTTAATGGGCTCTAAACTAGCGGCACGCTATGATGGCGGTTTTGACGTTTGCCCGCTCATGAAGTTCCGTAAAAATAAATACTAAGTTTGATGGATACATTTCTGTTCTTTATTGTCAATAGTGAGGTGCAGTGTACTAATTTACGACACAACTTGGCATTTATGTTTTTCGAAATTCGGAATTTAAAAAATGAATAAAATATCCAAAAGTTGACTAGACGTGACTCGCATTTGATTTGATTTTTCTATTTTAAATTGACATTTCACATCAGTATTTTAACGTGTCAAAACAAAGTATAGTCACTGGTGGATCAGTCCTTTTATTGACTTTTGGTTGGTCCGTACAGTGCACATGCGCAAAAATAAACATCGTAGTTAGACTGAAGTTTCCCAAATAAGTTGGGGAAAAGCTCAGAGAATGGTGTTTGATTTAATATAAGCTATGATTGGTTATGTTACGCCTCCGCCGCCGCACCCCGCAACACCAATAAATACACCTAAAAACCCTTTCTGCGCAGCATAGTTGTCAAGTTGTTTGACGGTCATCGTACCTACAACAGCGAGCTAGCACGTGATACCATAAATTATGGCTATTAAATCAGTTCAATCACTAAAGAATTCATTTTGTAATCCAACATGTACATTATAAATGTCGTATGACTATTATCTGACCATTCGGAGTCATGTTTTATTATTTTTTGCATAATTTCTGCCAGAATATTTTTGTAATTTTGTATGTTAAATGTAAAAATAAACTCGTTTTTTTTTTCGTTCCACTTATGCGTCTCCACACATTATACATAACTGCGTAACTATAATCTGATACCTACTAAGTATTATACGAACAATTTTTATACAAAGGTGTCCCTAGACATCAAGCGAGTACCGGATTCAAGGGTACCCTTGAAGCGGGGGCGGTTATGTCGGGCTTGAACCGACTAAAACCGCACGCCGTCTCGGGTCTACAGACGCCGGGGTGCAAGGTTGCCCATAGAGTATATCCCTCGCACCCCGACTGACCCTGGGCCATCTCCGGTTTAGAGATGGCCCCCTCGGGTTTGGGAACCACGGTGTCTCCGTCTTGCCCCGGTTTGGGGGAGGGGCGCTAGTCGCCCCACCGTCCCGGCCTGCTTCTGCTGGCTTGAAAGGCGGCCTCACCTGCCACCCCCAGGCCTGCGCTCATGGAGGACGGAGGTCGTTATGCGACTTCCGGCGCCTGAGTCACCTGCGACACGCGGCGAGCATGTTGCGGGCTCGGCGGGCCGGGAGAGTTCTAAATCTCTCTCGGGCGCGCTCCGCACCATTGCCGCAATCATGCTGCCGAGCGAGAGGACTTCCACCCCGATGGCTGCCACGAGGTCACGCCTCGGCGCCTCCCACGCCGGGCAGTCCGCCAGCGTGTGCAGCCCTGAGTCCTCGCTCGCGTCGCAGTGATGACACTCAGGCGTTGGCCCCTTCCTGATCCGATTCAGGTGGTCCCCGAAGCTCGGATTCAAGGGTACCAGTTCGTAATATCTCAGGTTAAAATTAGATGCCTACATATTGAAAATAATAATAAAAACTTTTTGAAAACTAGTTTTAATTAAAAAATTCAGTTAAGTGAGTACTAAACCGAAAATAATAATTTCATGCAAGGGTTGTGCTGATTTAAAAATCCTGTAGCGCAATTAGAAAACAGAGGAAGAACTTGCGCGATTTGATAAAAGCTTTTGAAATCATCACAAAGTCCATCAGTTTTTCCATCATCAGGTTTTGTTTCAGTACAAATGAACTTTTTAACTATGTCTGCAAGGCGAATCGCTGCTTGCAATGTTGAGCTGAGTGAGACATCGTGAATCAGATTTTGAAAATTTTGAACAGTGATCATTCCTCCGTGGCAAGTCCGATTTTGAAAATTCTTTTTGAAAGTCACAACTCTGGACATGCTTTCTGAGCGTGTAAAGTTTGGTCACAGTGTCTCGAGCGGTTATTATGTAATTCCATCTGGAATTTTTGTAACGGTGATCATTCCTCTGTGGTAGCATTAATTTTTTCACAATATATCCATAAACCTTCCTCTGATTGACCTCTTTAATCATGCCAAATTTGATTCTGATTGGATTAGTAGTTTAGGAGGAGACCTGTGACAAAGAAAATCCTGAAGTCTGGTATGAGGAGCTTTCGCTCGACTTCGTCTCACTCAGCTCAATAAAAGTTTGTTTTTATTAAAACAATTTTTTTATTAACTAACTTACTCGCTCTTTCCCGGCTTCACTCGTGGCGTATTTCAAACTCCCGTTGCACACCTTTAACCCATATTATATGCCCGTAATTTATTAGTTTTCATATAATCTGCCGGATTTGCTGACCTTTATGATTACTACTCTGCTCCCTTGTGTAGTAGCGTGATGATATATAGCCTATGACACTCGCAATATAATTAATATTACAAACAGACACTTCAATTTTATTTATTTGTATAGATTATGTCTGTCCCAAAGTCTAACAAAATTTGAAATGTTTTTTTCGATCATAGGCAGTGTTTAAGCACAGATAACATAATATTAATCCAACAAGCATAGATTACATAATATTATTCTGTATACCTACAGAAGCAGATAACAGGCTGTTGTCTTTGCCTACCCCATAGGGTAAAAGTCGTGAGTATATGTATGTTTAATTGCGAGGACGATTCTTCGAAAGATGCGACCGTGGTTCAGTGATCAATGAAAGCCAGCAGCCAGTTTCCCTAATCCCCTTGAGCGGTGGATCCGGTTGCCAGGCCCACACAGACTTATAAAATGTTCTAGCAAATTATTATAAGATAAAATAAATATGATTTGCATATTTAAGATATAAATATTTGTATTTATTTAAGTGTTAAATTAATAATGTTACATGACCGTACTGGTAGGTATTGTATAATATTTAAATTATTGTTTATGTCTTTTTTACGGGTTTCACTCCACCGCCACCGGTGCTAGTCATGAGGTGGGTATGTTGGAATCAACCCGACTAAAACCATCTGTACCTTTTTTAGGGTTCCGTACCTCAAAAGGAAAAACGGAACCCTTATAGGATCACTTCGTTGTCCGTCCGTCCGTCCGTCTGTCAAGACCGTTTTTCTCAGGAACGCGTGGATGTATCACACTGAAATTTATATCTAATACTCAGGTCTACTGCCCCTTGGAGCTGTGAAAAAATCAAACTTCTAAGCGTCGGTAGCTTACTGGTTAAGGAGTCGACCCTACGATCGAGAGGTCCCGGGTTCGAATCCTGGCCATTACACTACCGACGTGAACCCACTCCTAACACAATCAATTTAGCTTAGCTGGAGGGGTTAGGGAATATTAGTAATTTCGGTTACTAGTATTCTTATCAAAAGATACAACCGTTTATGCCGCAAATTTCCGCAAATTTTCGAAACTCGCACGGGAATCAAAACCTCCTCTGGTCTTCAGACGCCGGGTGTAAGGTTGCCCATAAAGCATATCCCTCGCACCCCGACTGACCTGATCCATCTCCGGTTTCGAGGTGGCCCCGTCGGGTTTGGGAACCACGGAAACCATGTGTACCATTGTCTTTATAATTATAAACTAGCTAACTTGTCCCAGATTGGGGTGTTTTAGGTACCCCCACCTACAAGCATACATCTGCTAATTGACGGACGAGGCGAGACGCAGGCGCACCTCTCGGGGTTGGGAGGTCAGAAGGTCAGTTGCTCCCATAAAAACCGCATAATAAGTCCAACCAAAAGGTGGAGAAGGAGTAAGCAGACATCTCCTCCTCTTTTTGGTTCGACCGTTCAACCCTTATTCTATATCCTTAAGAATAAAATCTCTGAAAGTCCTTTGTTTTAATAACCATTGAGGTATATATACCCTGGGGTTATCCTTTCGAGGGCTTACCCGGGGAGCCCGGCAACGGACCCTTGGGGAGGACACCGTGCGGTTTTAGTCGAGACACGACATAACCACCCCCGCTGTCCGGCGGGGAGGATTTCCGCGGGGGGTATTCGAAGGGATTTCCGCACGTTAAAAAAAAAAAAAAAACCATTGAGGTATATTATTCGCGTTGTAATAGCATCAACACGTCCAGATATCAAACCTGGTACCGTACAGAAGGTGGGCTCCTTGTAACGATGTCGCATCGTACACTCATTTTTAGGGTTCCGTTGCCAAATGGCAAAAAACGAAACCATTATAGATTCGTCATGTCTGTCTGTCTGTCTGTCCGTCCGTATGTCACAGCCATATTGAATTTGAATTGAATTGAATTGAAACTTGGTAAGTGGAACCTTTGATAATAACATCACGCTATTGTATTAGGGAACCGGGTAGAATCTATTTCGATGTTACATATAAACACCTATTTCTTCATGATAAATGATTAAAAATATAACGATGAAATAGGTAACCTAATACATGTTGAGTTTGAAACTGAAGAAGAACATACCTTGATCTATTCCGAATTTAAAGCGGACGAAGTCGCGGGCAACATCTAGTTGATAATATTCTGTGAAGCTTTTTTGATAAAGAAAGAAATTAATTAGTATAATAAAAATAATGTTACAACGATCATCGATATCTCGAAAACTACTGATCGAATCTTCTAGAAATTAAAACGCATTGTTAATGTTGAAGTACTCTATCGATCCGTGTCGAAAAATCAATACACTAAATACATACATACAATACAATAAAAGTCAATACAAAATCACAAACCCTTTAAATACCTATACCTACTTTACCTACAAATTGCGATAACAAGGGCATTCACCTCTATCGTCGGCACGACTGTGTAGGTACTTGTTTTCTCGAGAGCTCCAGTAAATACCTACTCTTGTCGAACGCTCTAGTGCCTTATCTCTAGATGATTCCGGAACATTCTACCCTCTTTATTAAGAGCTATAAAAGGGCGCCCGGCTATCGACACGAGTCGGTTTATTTTCGAAAGCGAAAGCGAACATATCTTACCGAAGTGAACCAAGAGAGTTATACCTTATTTTTTTTTTTTTTTTTTTATCGTGCGGAAATCCCTTCGGATACCCCCCCGCCGGCCAGCGGGGGCGGTTATGTCGGGCTTGCACCGACTAAAACCGCACGCCGTCTCGGGTCTTCAGACGCCGGGGTGTAAGGTTACCCATAGAGCATATCCCTCGCACCCCGGCTGACCCTGGGCCATCTCACCACTAACAGCATCGCTCATCCTGTCTCCTCTGAAAGCAGAGGAGTACGGAGAGCGATGTGTTCCCGCCACGTTGGGTATCGGCCGACGATCAATGCCAACCCTATGAAGGGGTGAAGGGGAAGCCATTGACCGCCGCCCAGGGTGTACCGGCCGCTCCGATTCCGTTCCCCCCGGACTGCAGCGGGATCGGAATCGGAGCGACACTCGAGGAGGTTACCCAACACACACCCCAAGAGAGTTATACCTGCGACTTAAGCAACTGCTGTGGACTACTGTGAACTGCTGAGCGACTGGAACTGTTGAAGAGTACTGTGTGTGCTAGTTATTTAGTTGTCTAGTTTGTGGTGAGCGAATAAACTTCTTCGTTGTATAAACGGCATTTAATTTGTACCCCGCGCACGTAACAATAATTTGGTGTTAAGTAATTATTCAAAACGAGACGACGGGCGGTTTTAATCGGTTCAAGCCCGACATAACCGCCCCTGCTGGCCGGCGGGGGGGTATCCGAAGGAATTTCCGCACGAAAAAAAAATAGAAAGGTAATCCCGACGTTTCGGTTGCTTTTCAGCAGCCATGATCACGAGAAGACCTAAAAAGCAACCGAAACATCGAAATAATAATAAAACAAAACCAAATAAATCACGATAAACATAACAACTCTACGCCTGTATCCCCGAAGGGGTAGGCAGAGGTGTATTACACACCCATGATTCGCCAATGAATTACAAATAAGTCAATGTAATAGGGGATGTGCCTATTGCCATAATAACATTTTAGCGATAATTAACATTTATTAATGCACACATAACTACGAAAAGTCAGAGGTGTGTGCCCGGGGCGCCTGGGGATCGAACTCGAGACTTCGTCTCAGCGGTCCGTTACATACGCCAGTGGGCTATCGTCGCTTTTCACTATAAAATCCGTAATAAATAGTTTTATTTCAATGCCTAACATTCGAGTTAACTTCCGACAAAAAATTTAAAGTTGTTTTGAAAGACAGTAAGTATAAAGAAGCGAAACCAGTGCTCCCAACTCGCTTTAGAATAACGTTGTCCGAAAGTAAACTCAGACGTTTTATATGTCGAGGTCGTCGGCGACAGCACAGCTCCGCTTGTGAACCATTTTATGTTATAATGTCATTGTTTCAACCATTTAAGGTCAATCCCCACTGATCCACAGATTCAAATCATTTTAAATTTTATCTACGTGGCTAAAAATTTATTGTCATTCGAAGGAAAATGAGATACAGCAGGCTGCTTATGTCCTCTAGCAAATACGTTCAGTAACAAATCCCGGCCCCTGCTCTTTTAGTAATAATAGACCCTTCCTCGTAAGTTAGGCTGCGTCGTGTGGCCCTACACACGCCTGCCAACTCACCGAAGCGGGATAAAACCCGACCCCACCAGGCGAGGCCGCGGTGGCGGCCAAAGTCCGCCGGCAACCCTGGGGTTATCCTTTCGAGGGCTTACCCGGGGTGCCCGGCAACGGGACATTTGGGGAGGACACCGTGCGGTTTTAGTCGAGACACGACATCACCACCCACGCATCCATCATCGGTATCCGAAGGGATTTCTGCAAGTAAAAAAAAAAAAAAGGCTGCGTCTCTGTTGGAGCGGAGCGGAGTTCCCATGTTAACTGAAAATTATGAGAAACGTTTATGTAATAAAATTATACGTAGTGGTGGTCGAGGACAGCTTTTTTTTTTTTTATACCACTAAGGTGGCAGACAAGCACACGGTCCACCTGATGGGAAGCGGTTACCGAGGCCTATGGACGTGTGCAATACCAGTGGCGTCACACTCGCGCTGCCGACCCTGTAAAGGAAAGGGGATGGGAAAGGAGTATGGGCTCCGGCACTCTCACTCACTAAACGGAACGCAACAGTTCAAATACTGTTACTTGGCGTCGATATTCTGTGAGAGGGTGGTGCTTCCCCGGTCGAGTCGGCCCATTCATGCAACGGCCAAAATGACTGTTGCTTGACTCTACCACCTACAAACCTGCAGCTCCGATGGTGACCTCAGCTTTTTGTTACGATGTCGTTTTGGTGTGGAGGTATGCGTCGTTTCGACTAGTCACTCGTAGCTAAGTTACTGTGCTTGTAGGTTAGGCTGTATGTCTGTTGGAGCGGAGCGGGGTTGCCTTTTAAACGGAAAATTGTGAAAACCATTTAGCTAGGCAGTGTAGAACCTCTCAACCTTAGGAGAGATTTTGCCTTTCTTTGTTTTCTACCGCCTATACAATGGGGTGTGTTCAGAAGAATTGTTTGATATGATGCCCACGGCCACATTCTATCATCGCACCGCTCGCCACGGAAAGCGAATTCATCCTCACACGTTGCGACCGGAAGCGGTGCGTACAGTGAGGTATGAAAGGCACTTTTTTCCGCACCCTCAGGCTGTGGAATGATCTCCCTGCTGTGGTTTTCCCAAGCGACTACAATATGGGGTTCCTCAAGAAGGGCATTAGAAGGTTTTTACAGGGTCGGCAGCGTGAGTGTGACGGCCCTGGTGTTGCAAACGTCCATAGGCCGCGGTAACCGCTTCCCATCAGGTGGGCCGCGTATTGGTCCAATACACCAAATATAATACCTAACTAAACATATAGAAGCGTGAGTAGCTTAGTTGATAAAGAGTAGGCCTTAAGATCGAGAGGTCCCGGGTTCAAATCCTGGCCATTACACTACCGACGTGAACCCACTCCTGACAAAGCAATTTATGATATTTTCGGAAGTTTACGCGAATGTCACGCATTCGCGTAAATCGAGATAAAATTCGTTAAAAAATAGTTTTATTTTAACATGCAATTTAATTTAGCTGGAAAGGTTACACACACTGCCAGTGGGGACGCCGTTTGACCAGACGGGTGATCAGCCCTTCTATGTGGGACCATTTCACCCATTTCCCCTATAACGACTGTCATACATATTCGTATGGCAACCGGGACCGACATTTTAACGTGCTCTCCGAGGCACGACCAGACCAATGCAAATACTCATATTCATGCATACAAATATTTGCACTGAGCGGGGATCGAACCCGCGCCTCCTGCGTAGCGGCCGCTTTCAATACCGCCACGCCACGGAGGCTGTCGCTGGAAAGGTTAACGGGGACCAGTAATTTCGGTTACTAGAAACCATTGAAAAAAATTTAGGTACCCAACTGAAATGTCAATGCTTCATATTATAAACAGGAGGTATATGTATAAAGTATTTATTGTATGTCAATAATTATTATGATATATGTTTTATGAAAACACACACACATAATGCCGCGAAACTAGCTATCATTGATATCTGTAATAAATATTATCTTATTTAAATAATTCCGCAGTTAAGGAGCGCTCCGAACTTACAAATGGCTTTCTTACATAGAGAATAGAATAATTGTGGAGAGGGCATCTGTGTGTATAATAAGTGGCAAAAATCTTGACAATGTAGCCACTCAAGTTGCGCAGTACGCCTCTGTGGCGTACCGTGCATTCGACTGCTACGACGCTTACCCGGGGTGCCCGGCAACGGACACTTGGGGAGGACACCGTGCGGTTTTAGTCGAGACACGACATAACCACCCCCGCTGGCCGGCGGGGGGGTATCCGAAGGGATTTCCGCACGTTAAAAAAAAAAAAAAAAAAAGGGGGCGCTGGTTCGATTTCCGCTCAGTGCAAATATTTGTACGCATAAATATGTCTATTTGCATTAGTCTGGATGTTTCTATGTATGAGCGTCCGTAGCTTAGTACTCAAGGAGTCAACCCTACGATCGAGAGGTCCCGGGTTCGAATCCTGGCCGTTACACTACCGAGGTGAACCCACTCCTGACACAAACGATTAAACTTAGCTGGAGGGGTTAGGGGGGATATTAGAAATTATGGTTAATAATATTCTTTACAATAAAAAGTATGTAAGTATTGAAATAAAACTATTTTTAACGGATTCTATCGCGATTTATTTGATGTTCTTTTATATTTTACACTAGCTGACCCGACAGACTTCGTACTGCCTCAATCGATGACAAACCTTTTAAACCTTCTCTGGGCCTCCACAAATAATTCAAGACCAAAATTAGCCAAATCGGTCCAGCCGTTCTCGAGTTTTAGCGAGACTAACGAACAGCAATTCATTTTTATATATAAGAGAAGATTGATCCCGACGTTCTTAGTATGTTATGACGTATCTAAGTATGTTTAAGTTAAGAACACAACAGAAGCTAGTTAAACTATGCTTACTCTTGGTCTAGAGAGTGTTGTGTAGAATGCTATAACATATATATTTATCCGCGGCATAGCCGTTTGTTGGTGGCTGAACTCATCCATAACCACACGCGCGATCTTGACCAAATTCACCACGGTGATAGTGTGGACACTGAGGAGTGTTTTGAAGCGAGATGGTTCATGTCCGATGTACCATTGAGGAATAATCACCGAAAAACAGTTTGACGAGCGCGCGGCCTTAGCTAAGCGCGTGACCTTAGTAAGATGTCTTATTTTCAAGTAAGAGTCCTGCTCGCTCAGCTCAATTTATTTCAGTCGCACCCTGCACTGAATTCCTAGTTTATTTAGTCTATGCGCCTGCTAAACAATGGACGAGGCTCTGTCGCAGACTTTCCTCTCATGGTTTGTTAGGTCAGACGGCAGTAACTCCCGGAAAAGCCGATATACTACTAGCGGCCCCCCCCCCCCAAACCGGTGCAAGACGGGGACACCGTGGTTCACAAACCCGAAGCTGCCATCTCGAAACCGGAGATGGCCCAGGGTCAGTCGGGGTGCGAGGGATATGCTTTATGGGCAACTTTACACCCCGGCGTCTGTAGACCCGAGACGGCGTGCGGTTTTAAACGGTTCAAGCCCGACATAACCACCCCCGCTGTCCGGCGGGAGGGTATTCGATTTCCACACGAAAAAAAAGGGTACGAGAGTGGAACCCCAGGCTTCAAAATACAAGCTTCGGATGCAATCGGGACTAAAGATGTGATGATCATGATGACGGTATATTATTTTCGTAGCTGAATGTCACATAATTCGTCAAGATACTTGCCCGACGCCATTTTGATTTGAGTAATGCGCAAGGGCAACTGTTTCGACTGCCTATTTGTTACGGCAGTTAAAGCCTAAAGTGGATAAGCTGAACAGCATTCCAATAATTATGATTATAGTTCGAAAAAATATGTATTTTACACTTTTAGTTGTAAATATATTTATCTGACGATAACGCCCCCACCTTTCACTCTATATAGTGTCAATAATGTTGAGCTTGTGGCTCAGTGGTGACCGAGTGGGTTAGCACATTGCTAAGTTAAGAAATACTAGCTGTACAGGTTGTACAAGGTACCTCAGGGTGGTCAGAGGTAGTAAGGTAGGAGTAAGGAATCAAAAAAGAAACACGTAAGCGTTAGGGTTTTTTTTTTTACGTGCGGAAATCCCTTCGGATACCCCCCCGCCGGGCAGCGGGGGTGGTTATGTCGTGTATCGACTAAAACCGCACGATGTCCTCCCCTAATGTCCGTTGCCGGGCACCCCGGGTAAGCCCTCGAAAGGGTACCTACCCCCTAGGGTAGGTAAAGATTTAATGAACTGCATTTCGCTTCAAACTTAATATAGTGCGGCGCGGTCTCGCTAGCGTGATGTAGAAATAATAGGCTTTAAATTAAACTCTGGTACAAAATATGCTTAGTCTCTAAAGCTAGTTAACGATGGCTTTAACACTAGCCGGTCAGTCTTAGGATAGGTGTCTCCATGCCGGGGTGCGACTGGTTGGATCACCTCCAAGTTTGGTGCACCCTGGGCAACGTGGGCGAAGACGCATCATTGATTGCTCCTCTGGAGTAGCTGGCGTCAACGTCAACGGCCAAGAGTCTGACCAACCGGCCCTTTTCAGGGCCAGCTGATCCCATTGCACGAGGGGGTCGGGGTATGGCGGGCCTGCAAGACCCGCGAGGGGGCGTGGTCGCTCCAGGTACCCCTCTGCTGTTATCAGAGGGGACACTGCGAATGGCCCAGGGTCAGTCGGAGTGCGAGGGATATGCTCTATGAGTAACCTTACACCCCGGCGTCTGTAGACCCGAGACGGCGTGCGGGTTTAGTCGGTTCAAACCCGACATAACCGCCCCCGCAAGCCGGCGGGGGGGTATCCGAAGGGATTTCCGCACAAAAAAAAAAAAAAAGGTGCCTCCATGCCTCGGAGAGCACGTTGAGTTATCGGTTGGGTATTATGCTGACTGTTGTATCTTATAATGTCCTAATTCTCCTTATGTTATCCATAGTTATTGTATACTATACTCCACAATGTCCAAAATGTTTTTTTCTTGTTAATGTTATTGTTACATAAATACGGAGGGAAATGTGCTGCTTACCCCATAACACAGAGCTATAAGGCTCTATTTTGGGAAGCAATGACTTAACCCTTAATAACTGAACTACCTAGACATGTCCCAGATATTCGAAATCTCTGATATATTATATACGTCTCAGGGCGACGCTGGAGCCATCTACTGTAATTCTTGCGAACTACGAGAACAATGAATAAATAAATAAATAATAATAAATATTCTACGACATTCTACACAGCGCTTTCTAGACCCAAAGTAAGCATAGTTTCACTAGCTTGTGTTATGGGTTCCAGAATGCGGATAAACATACTTAGATACTTTTTTTTTTGTAAATACATACATATTGTAAATATACAAAACCTAATACAGCATTGCTTTTATTTTTATTTTTAATAGCCTCAGCGACATAGAGAACGCCATATAAAACCGAAGCAAGCCGATATTAGTCGAACTCTCACTATTCTTCCCGACGAGCCAATGTACGTGTATATATGACGTTCAATGTCACCACTATAGATCCTACCTTTTAGGTAGATTTTCTTTAGAAAAGCCCTATTGCTATCGAGTTGTCGTCGACGTCGTCGTTGCCAATTTTCTGTCACGGTTTTGGGTATGAAGGAGATGAGCTATCGAGTTGCTGTTTTCGGTAATAGATTCGTGCTGGGGTGAACCATTGCAAGATAAAGAAAAAATCGCAAAAAATCGCAAAAAAAAAAAAAAAACGCAAAATCGAAAATCCCTTGTATTCGGCTGAGCTCGTCTCAGGAATTCAACTTGTTTTTTCTTTTTTTAACGTGAGGAAATCCTACTGGCAAAAATCTCAATATATACAATATTTAATGGGCGATAGCCCAGTACCCAGCCGCCACCAGATGCACACATCTCTTCATTAACGTACACACGCCTATGCGTGTGTACGTTTGTTTATGTTCACAGAACACCAAAGCGTTCCGGGGCCGTCTCGTAAGCCGCCGCCTGTCGCTGGTCGCTCCAGTCGGGCCTCTGTGAATACAGTCTCACCCGGCTGGGTCTGACCGCCAGCGACGTGAAGAGGAGCACGGCCCCTACGCGAAGATCAGAGGGCAGTACACCGGCGGGTGTACTGCCCTCTGATCTTCGCGTAGGGGCCGCTAGATAGCGACAGGTCCTGGGGGCGCCCAGGACCTGTCGCTATCTAGCGGCAGAGAGCCCGATCCCTCCGCCAAGGTGGCAAATCGCCCGAATGCGGACTCCTCGCGGCCCTCAGGGGTCGCCGAGAAGACTAACGTTGATAGCCCAGTGGCGTACGTAACGGACTGCCGAGACGAGGTCTCGAGTTCGATCCTTAGTCGCCCCGGGCACCTCTGACTTTTCGTAATTATGTGTGTATTAAAAATGGTAATCATCGTTTACTTAGTAATGTGCCCGGTATTATTGGGACCTAAACATAACTGGCGAATCGTGGGTGTGTAATACACCTCTGCCTACCCCTTAGGGGATACAGGCGTGAAGTTATGTTATGTTAATTTTCATATCAATTTCATAATCTTAAATTCTTCAGTCACGATGTAGTGCCAAAAAACTGCCCAGTATTTGTATGGTGAGCATTTAAATAGCGGTAACACACAGTAGGTATGTTCTGTGACGCCGTGTGTCACGCGGCACTTAACTAAACCGTAGTGGCAAACCAGACGTACGTGTCACTTACAGACCTCCCGGCACAAGTGGGTGGTCATGGACCAACCAGGTTTGCAGAAGGGACGGTAATTTGCTTATAGTTTTTGCCTAAGCATTCGATTAATTGCGAAATAAGTTACATAAAGATTAGCATCGTCATCTAAGCACCTATAATTATTGCATTCAAACCTTTAACTTAGAGTCCCGGGGTTTGCTTACCTAGTTTTTTTTCTAGTTCTATTTGGTTTTTAATAGGGCAACTGTCGTCTGACACCCCCAACCCCAAAAAGAGAGTTAATTTCCTTTTTTAAAAGAATACAAGTAAGTACTAATATTCCCCTAACCCCTCCAGCTAAGCCTAATTGTTGAGTAGCTTCACTCCGGTAGTGTAATGGCCAGGATTCGAACCTGGGACCTCTCGATCGTAGGTTCGACTAAGCTACCGACGCTTCAACCTAAGGTGACCTCATTTCGACTTTTATTATTTAATAAAACTTCAAGCATAGCTCGCTCCGTAGCTCGCAGAGTGACTTTTAGATTGTGTAGCCCCACTATTAGTGTCCACATTTCGGTTACGTCAGCCATGAAAGGCAAGACGCACTGATCGTTAAAACTTATTTGCACTTGGTTACTGAATGCGACCTATATCGTTTGTATGGTACAAGATATTTCCTACAGCAACTTAATGTTCGTCCCTTAATCTTGATACGTAACCCTCAATGCGCGAATCCGACTCGCCCTCAAGGGTTTTTTTTAGACTGCTACGAGCTTTTATCTAACGCTCAAAAATCGCGTTGTATGAAGTTAATAGTTGGCACTTACACTTACGTCCAGTAGGTAAAATACTACACGAAATTTCTGTCCGCTCTGCGTCGCATCTTTGCCGCTTCCATTATCAAAAGCTTTAAGATCGAGATAACGGATGATTCATAACATGACTTTTTTTACTTAATGTATCTGCCATTAGGCCGTGTCCTAGCGGGGTGACGGGGCGCAGGGTTCCGCACGTCTGTTGACAAAACCTTCGTATGTTACTTGCTGGGTCGTTTGTGTTTGTATTTATATTTTATAGCTGTTGCCGCGTTCCGGCAACACACAGGAATATAGTTCTCGAGATAAAGCCGATGTGCTACAATCTACCTTCATCCTCAAAGCGATTTTCCAATTGTATATAAAGTTTGTAGTTTAGAGCCCGAGGTTCACTTATTGTTTTTAATTAGTATATCTGCTTTTCAGGGAGCTACTGCCGCCTAACTTCTTAACCCCGAGAGGTGCGCCTGCGCCAAAGCCTCGTCCGTTGTTGAAGCTCTTATACGTGGCTAAGCCGTTTGGTCAAGACTGTACTCCTCCGGAACCACAATACCGATCTTGACCAAATTTTGCCATGGTGATAGTGTAGACACCGCTGAGTGTTTAGAGGGGTCAACTGTTCAAATACAATGTACCATTGAGGAATAATCATCGAAAAACAGTTTCACAAGCTCATCAAATTCCCCCGGAAAGCCAAAATATTCACATGAATAGATAATAGTGTTATTTGGCAAACAATTTTTTTTTAAGAATTGCTTTTTATTTATCTAGGACACGTCAATTTGACTTCACCTCGCCTGATGGTAAGCTGAAGGTAAAGTCTCAGGAAAGAGGGTCACCATTACATACACGTACCATGTTAACAATGGTGGCACTCAGCTTGACGGCCTCATCAGAAGAGGATTGTCGTCGCAGCACCGCGTGACACCCACCGGTCCCACTAGTGCTGCGACCACAATCCCCCTGCCCGGCTATGCACTTGCTGACCCCTGAACGCAATCAAACCGAAATTGGATTACTATGGAGGGTTTTTCGCAATCGTGCACGGTGGTACTGTGGTGTCTGAACCTCATTTCACACCATGATGCGGTTACCTGGCCATTATGTGTCAGAGTTTAAAAATAAATACTTTGTATTTCAAATTAGCTGAGGGAAGAAAAAACAATTGCTCCGTGGAGCTGCTTTCGGCTGGGCGGCTGACAGCGGGCGACTAGACGCGCCGCCCGGGTCCGCCGGCCGAAGAGAAGATAATAGTGCAATAAATATTTAGGCTCAGTCCTTGAGCGGAGTTCGCGATTCCCTAGTTCGAAGTAATATAAAAGTATACGCGTAAAAACCTCCCTAAACTCGTTATAGGAAGCTTTTGTTGATATAATAAATGCCCATATAAATTTCTTCCTCTGTGTTTATCTTATTATCAACACGAGGTATTGTGGCGTCCAACCCCCGGACGCTACAACTGGTGGAGTCGTCGGTTTCCATACAGCTGGTGGTGGCTACAGCTACAATTGGTGTGGAGGAACGCCGGTTTCCATACAACTGGTAGAGGTGCTGGTTGCCACAGGAGCTAGTGGTTGCTACAGCTGGTGAAGCGCTAGTTTCCGCAGAAGTCGGAAACGCCAACATTCTGCAGTTGGCAGTGAATGGATCGATCCCGTACCGTTTGAAGAAAGACGTCGTGCGACAATTGGAGCGACGCATTTATCAGTATCGTTGTTTATTTTGCTTTTATGTGCTTTTATGTGATATTATGTGCTCAACGAGAAGATGGCTATGATGGTGGCTTGTTCCAGAATGTTTCAAGAGCATTGATAGTTGTCTGCGGGTCAATAGGGCCAATAAGGACTATAAGTCTTAGTAGAATTATAATTCACGTAGTGAATAACGTGTTATCTTGAACCGACTAAAACCGCATTACGTACTAACGTAACTAGTAACTAGTAGTATTTTATTATTAATATGTGTTCTCTGTTTATTTCATATTGCTGCGCTGCTGAAGATAAATAGATTTGTTTTGTTTTTTATGTTCGTGATGTTCTAGCGTAGGAGTTAGGCAATTATTTTTTGTACAATATTGAGAGTTTGATCTAAACTTTGTAAGAGAGTCAAATCGTTCTGGACATAAGCGCCGACGATGATTGAAAGTTAGTTTTCGATCAGACTTTTCTTTATAGAGTAAGTTCTTTCTCTTTAGTGTTGTTTTAAAGAATAATTTAGTAATGTGTAGGCGACATAAATAATTTTATGTCATCTTTCTTTTTAGTTAGGTAGGTCTTAAAAGTACTGTGTTACTAAGTCCTTTCAGGGCAAACCTTAAAATGTATCGGCAAGTGATACCAATAACTTTTCTTTGATGAGGCTGATTGTGGTCAGGTTTCTTTTAACCTGGGTTTTTTGCCTGGCCAAGAATGAAGCAATTTTTCTTTGTTCGTGTTTTTCAGTATTTCTTACAGTTTAATTGCTATAATTTGAGATTCTACTATCGTTTACTAATTATTACAAAGATTGCTTCGTTATTCCCATTGTAAGGGACAATTCGCATAATTTTTTTTTTGTGTCCCAGATTTAGAATGCCTAGGGAATCAGGCTGTCACATAAATGACCATTAAGGGCGTAGCTGATGTGGTGTCTGAACCTCATTTCACACCATGATGCGGTTACCTGGCCATTATGTGTCAGAGTTTAAAAATAAATACTTTGTATTTCAAATTAGCTGAGGGAAGAAAAAACAATTGCTCCGTGGAGCTGCTTTCGGCTGGGCGGCTGACAGCGGGCGACTAGACGCGCCGCCCGGGTCCGCCGGCCGAAGAGAAGATAATAGTGCAATAAATATTTAGGCTCAGTCCTTGAGCGGAGTTCGCGATTCCCTAGTTCGAAGTAATATAAAAGTATACGCGTAAAAACCTCCCTAAACTCGTTATAGGAAGCTTTTGTTGATATAATAAATGCCCATATAAATTTCTTCCTCTGTGTTTATCTTATTATCAACACGAGGTATTGTGGCGTCCAACCCCCGGACGCTACAGTACCCACCCGGCCGAATTTTGTGACAAATTTGTGTCATCAAATTTCTACCACCAGTACGATATGTCTTCTCCTCGTCTGATGGTAAGCTAAAGGTAAAGTCTCAGGAATGGGGGGCACCGATGATGTTACAATGGTATCCCTTAGCTTGACGGCCTCATCAGATGCTTTCCCATGCCCCGCTTCCTGGGACTGTAGGAAGAATCAAACACGTGTTCTGGTAAAGAGTTCCAAGTCTTGATGATGCGGTAAAGAAAGAAGGTACGAGCGACTTAGTTCATGATGGAGTTGTTTGCGCCGTGTGAGGGTGACATCCCAGGCTTGTACGTGTTGTCCTGTAAAGGAAAGGAGACGGCTAAACTAAATTGACAAACGAGACTTTGGCTCAGATCGACGCGTCACTCCCATAAAATACAAGTAAAATCAATTATGAAAAGGGGGAGTGCGATCAGATCCCGGGCTTTGAAGGTAACTGGCATAGGAGCTCGGATGATGAAGAAGGGCTTTTGTGGCGTACGTAATGGACTGCTGAGACGAGGTCTCGAGTTCGATCCCCAGTCGATCTGGGCATACACCTCTGACTTTTCGTAGTAATAAAATAAGTAATAAATGTTAATTCTCGCTCGCTTAATTATGTGCCCGGTAGATGGCAATAGGCTCGCCCCCTATTACATTGGGATCTTAAGATAACACAACATTTTACTGGTGGTAGAAATTTGATGACACAAATTTGTCACAAAATTCGGCCGGGTGGGTACCACCGTGCACGATTGCGAAAAACCCTCCATAGTAATCCAATCTCGGTTTGATTGCGTTCAGGGGTCAGCAAGTGCATAGCCGGGCAGGGGGATTGTGGTCGCAGCACTAGTGGGACCGGTGGGTGTCACGGAGGTGCTGCGACGACAATCCTCTTCTGATGAGGCCGTCAAGCCGAGTGCCACCATTGTTAACATGGTACCTACGTGTATGTAATGGTGACCCTCTTTCTTGAGACTTTACCTTCAGCTTACTATCAGGCGAGGTGAAGTCAAATTGACGTGTCCTAAATATAAAAAAAAAAAAAAAAAAAACTGGCGAATCGTGGGTGTGTAATACACCTCTGCCTACCCCTTCGGGGATACAGGTGTGAAGTTATGTTATGTTAAGTGTTACTCATTATAGGTATATCTACTGCAGAACCTTTTAAGTTAAAGGTTCACCCTTTACGGATTTAAAGGTAATCGGTCGAACACCCTTTAAGTGCACGTAGTAGAAGCAAATCCTTTACCTTGGGCACATACCTACGGCCGGCCTTATCGACACTGTATGTCTGTGTGTCACCTTGGGATCCGAAACGTTTTAGCTTGTTTTGTACTCTTATCTCAAAAATGCGGGGCGAGCATTTTAATTTAGCGAGTTGTGTATGAAGTATATCTTGGTGGCGCTGTGATTCCCGGGTTAGGCGTGGCATGGTAAAGACTGTTACGTTGGAAGTCACGGGTTCGATTCCCGTAAAGTGCAAATATTTGTATGCTTGTATACCTATGTTTTTGGTGATTTAAGGGCCCACCAATACCAGCACTACCTGCTGATTAACCAACGAGGCTCTGGCGCAGGTTTTCTTCTCGGCGTTGCGAAGTCAGACGGCAGTCAGCCCCAATAAAGCCAAATTAAGAGAAAGAGTATTAGACCGGACTCCGCGCCCGGGACTAACGCTCTGATGATGATGACGACTCCTGGTATAGCAGTGTGCATAGACTACGGTAAGCGCTTAACGTAAAATGGGTCGCGTATACTAATTAATTTATATTAATTTGACATTATTATGAAATTAACATGCATGCTGAAACGAAAAACTTAGCCATATCAATAATCTATACAAATAAATTAAAATTTGCAGGTTAATGTATACACGATACTTATAACAAACTAGCTGTTGCCGGCGCCCCCCCCCCCCGCGTGGAATTCTGATTCCGTTCCCGCTGCCCATGGGAGGGAACCTATTCCTGGGATTCCTGGATGAGTGGTAGAGTCAAGCAACAGTCATTTTGGCCATTGCATGAATGGGCTGACTCGACCGGGGAAGCACCACCCTCTCACAGAATATCGACGCCAAGTAACAGTATTTGAACTGTTGCGTTCCGTTTGGTGAGTGAGAGTGCAGGAGCCCAAACTCCTTTCCCATCCCCTCCCAAACTCCTTTCCCATCCCCTCCCAAACTCCTTTCCAATACACTTTCCTTTACAGGGTCGGCAGCGTGAGTGTGACGCCACTGGTGTTGTACACGTCCATAGGCCGCGGTAACCGCTTCCCATCAGGTGGGCCGCGTGCTTGTCTGCCACCTTAGTGGTATAAAAAAAAAAAAATTGTAGCCTATGTGTTATCCAGGACTATAGTCTATCCCTGTACCACCTATTTCAGCTAGATCCGTTCAGCCGTTTTTGCGTGAAACGTACATACATACATACTCACAAACTTTCGTGTTTCTAATATTAGTCGGAGAAACATTTCCATCATACATTACATAACATTTGTGTAACACTAGCGGTTTTGGCTTGCTTACTTGCTTGATACTTATCTTCATATTTTGGAAAATTCACACAATATCTTTATAAATTGTAGCCTATGTGTTATTCTTATGTATAAGCTATACTATTGTTAAGTTTCATTAAAATCCATTCAGTAGTTTTGTCGTGAAAGAGTAACAAACATCCATCCATCCATTATATTATATTATTACTAGCTTTTGCCCGCGGCTCCGCCCGCGTAGATGTCGGTTATCGCGACAAAACATAGCCAAATTTCAGCAAAATCGGTTCAGTGGTTCTTGCGTGAAAGCGTAACAAACAAACTTACATTCGCATTTATAATAGTAGGGATAATAGGTATTAAAACAAATAACAAATGTACAATTTTAATTATTTTTTTGTCAGTCTGTCTATCTTTCTGTCTGTTGAAAGAGGTAATCTCTGGAACGGTTGGGCCGATTTTGACGGAACTGTCACTGGTAGATACGTAATGTTACAAGGTGTAACATAGATTACTTCAAAATAATTTGGGTTCCGTGCAAAAGAACTAAAACCCTAAAAATCACGACGAAATTGCGAGTTAGTTTATTTAAATAATAATAATTTGTTATATACCTTTATAGCGTTCATGTATGACTTCGCGGTAGCCTAGGGGTATGGGTAATGGACTGCTGAGACGAGGTCTCGGGTTCGATCCCAGGTTTTACCATGGCACACACCAATGACTTTTCGATGCTTTTCGAAGTTATGTGTGTATTTATCGCAGGTTTATAAGTGCCCGGTTAATGGCAATAGGCTCGCCACCTATTACATTGGGACCTAAACATAAACTGGCGAAATGTGGGTGCTAGCACCTCTGCCTACCCCTTCGGGGATATAGGCGTGAGTTTATGTATGTTCCTTTTGTGCAATTCTAGACTGCATTGTGGGACCCACAGATTATATTTATTTCTAGGAATTTTGCCACCTTAGCACAAAAAAATACGTCTTCCCAAAACCTGTTGTAGTTTCAACATTATTAATATTTAAATGTTTACCGACCTTGTCTAGGAGCTAGTAGTCGCCGTTTTGACGGATCATTTTTACACGATATTATAAAATAGGATTAGGTGAGTTTTGTACCACTAAGATAACAAACAGATTGAAGAACACAGCTTTGTGATTTAGAATTATAAAAAAATCTAGCGACCCGTTCTGGATTCAATACAATTCTTTATTGGGAAAACAAACTGTTTTTGACGTGAAGTTTCCAAGAACTTCATCTTACAACACAAAAGGCATTTACTTCCAAAGTCTAAGTTTACAGGACCAGCAGTTTAGGCTGTGCATTGATGAATATGTCAGAACAAGTTATTACGTGGGTACTTGTATATGTTCGAGGGGGCCATCTCCAAACCGGAGATTGCCCAGGGTCAGTCGGGGCAACCTTACACCTTGGCATCCCCCCGAAGAGCCGAGATGGCGTGCGGTTTTCGTCGGTTCAAACCTGATATAATCCGAAAGGATTTCCGCACGCAAAAAAGGTACTTGTATATGTCATCAGCCATCATCCTCCGAGTCAATTTCCAACTCAGTTGCGATCGGCTTTTTAGTCTAACTACGAAACTGCTGAACTTCGACATTTGATGACCTCTGTGGCGTAGAGCTTTCGACTGCTAAGTCAGAAGTCGCGGGGAATTCCCGCTCATTGCAAATATGTATATTTGCATTGTTCTGGATGTATAATATGTATTTATTTCCAAAAAAAAGTTTGATTATCCACATTCTAGAACCCATATGACAAGCTCTGCTTAGTTTAGGTCTAGATGTCGTTGTGTAATATGTCCTAGAATATGTATTTATTCATTTTCCGACTGCGACTGCCATCTGACCCCACAACCCACTATCGAAGTTCTGTAGTTAAACCTGTTGACGGACTTTGTAGGGCTCCAACTGCTCGTAACGACTGCCTAGATGTTCGTATGGCCACCGTGTTCGATGGCTTAGCGTACTCTCCGAGACACGGAGGGGTCTCAATATGTTAAGAATGGTCACCCATCCTACGACTGACCTGGCTACGATTGCTTAACTTTGCAGTGTGTTACCCTACTCGGTTACCACTTAGCCACAAGATAGAAAGATAGATAGATAGAATTTTTGGTTTATTCGTATTTTATGTGCTGCAGTACCGTTCATCCATCGAATCTTTAAACTTTTAAACTTTAACAATTTATGGATTCAATTAAATTTTTAAGCAATTAGTTTGCTTACTCTTCCTGTAGATTTAAATCGGAAAAAGAGAACATCTAGGACGGGACTTGAACCCGCGACCAGTCCTCTGCTATTGCTCTGAACGGAATGCTGTGTCTATGTGACTCAGTTGGTTAGAGCATTCCCCCTGTAAGGGACTGGTCGCGGGTTCAAGTTCCGTCCCAGATTTCTCTTTTTCCGATCTCACACTATAGGAAATTTATAGATTGTCCTTGTGTGAAGGTTTTTTTCATAATTTTGACCTGCAAGGCAACGCTGCAATCGGCTTGGTACGTAATATTTTTTTTTGACTTTTTCCATCGTGAAACTAAGTCAATCTTATTATCTCCTTTAACCAAGCTCCAATCCTGGTTACATCCAAAACTTGCACTGAAGCCCAGTGTTTTGGCTTTGACAGGACCGACTGATGTCTGACTCTCAACCCAGAGAAGTAAGCCCGCGCCAGAGCCTCGTCCGTCAGCCGTCCGGGCCCTGAAGAATTAAATATAATATTTGGTAAGACACCGTAAGTCTGGCTCCCAGACTGTACGACACACGAAAAAAAAATCACCAATCGTGTATTTTGACACATTTGACAGATGTCAAAAAGGTATTAAGATTGCAATAAATTGATTAGCATAGGAATCGACTCCTGATACTTACGTTCGAAACTTGTATTAGACATTGATTTATTCATACTGGTATCCCGTTTGACCACAATTTCACTCAATACTCAGTGACCGCACATTACGTATTATAGAAAATATACACAACTAAATTCGTGGTCCGTTTTGGTGAGTGTTTTTAAGTATTACATAGCGCTTTCTAGACTCTAAGTAAGCATAGTTTAACTAACTTGTGTTATGGATTCCAGAATGCGGATAAACATTCTTTTATACTTTTTTTTGTAAATACATACAAATATTGTCGGAAGTTTACGCGAATGTCACACATTGAAATAAAACTATTTTTTTATTCTATCGCGATGTATTTGATGTTATCCCCGTGACCATGGCTGCTGAAAAGCAACCGAAACGTCGGGTTCAATGTAAATAATAAAATAACATCAAATAAATCGGGATAGAATCCGTTAAAAATCGTTTTTTTTTAAATACATACATATTATACATAGAAACACCCAGACCAATGCAAATAGACATATTCATGCACACAAATATTTGCACTGAGCGGGAATCGAACCCGCGCCCCCTGACGTAGCAGTCGAATGCACTACCGCTACGCCACAGAGGCCGTCAAAGTATGCATAGCTTAACTAGTTTGTAATATGGGTCCTAGAATGCGGATAAACCTAATAAGGTCCACTTCACACGGCATAGCCCTGCACGTTTTTTTTAATTTGTTTTCTTAACGTGCCATCAGCCGGTTGTTCACCCGGCATTTCAATAGGTTAATGAATGGTGAAGCAATTAGCCTACCTGCTAACTTTTCCTATGCAATTGAATCTGACTTGTATCCCAAGACATACCAGGCCACTCAGAAAGTATTGCGAAAAAAAGTTTTTATATATGAGAGACTGGTCAGTTATAATCTATTTCTAAAATATGATTATTTATGAGTAAAAATAAGTACGTTCCAATTTCAAAATTTCTCTCTGCATTTTTTGCAATATAATTTCAATTATTGTGTCTCATTGAAAAATGGATCTGCGTCGGGAACATTTTCGCGCTATGATTTTCTACGATTTCAAGTGTCGCCTGAAACCAGACGAATCGTACGATAGACTTCAAATGGCATTCATGGATGAAGGCCCTTCCAAGGCGACCGTGTATCGTTGGTATAACGAATTCAAGCGCGGTCGACTGACTGGAGGATGAAGAAAGAAGTGGTCGCCCTTTGACGGCTGTTACGGAAGAAAACGTGCTAGCAGTGAAAAATTTAATCCAAGATAATAGACGAGTCACATATCAAGAGATTCAACACATTCTTCAGATTGGATCGGGAAGCCTTCACGAGATTCTACACGTGCATCTTCGTGTGAGAAGGATAGTTTCACGCTGGGTGCCGCACAATCTCACCGATGCTCAGAAGCAGGCCCGGGTGGAATGGTATCGTGATATGATAAACAAGTTTGAAGCAGGCGCGTCTCGGCGTGTTTATGACATCATTACAGGTGATGAGTCGTGGATTTATCAGTATGATCCAGAAACAAAACGCCAGTCGATGGTTTGGGTGTTTCAAAACGTATCAACACCTACCAAAGTGAAGCGATCTAGAAGCGGAGGGAAGATTTTGATTGCGAGTTTTTTCAATTTGTCTGGCTACTTGTTATCAATCCCTTTACGAAATCAAAGAAGCATCTACGCTGATTGGTACACTACCAAATGCTTGGCAGAAGTTTTCTCTGTAGTGAGCTACAAGCGACCAAACACAGGGCTCCGCGGGATACTACTCCACCATGACAACGCGCCCGCACACACCGCGCTTAAAACGAGGGACTTCCTGGACAGCACTCCGGTTAAACTCCTAGGTCACCCTCCTTACAGCCCTGACCTTGCACCGTGCGACTTCTTTTTATTCCCGAAAATAAAAAATCTGCTCAAAGGGATACAATTTTCGTCGCCGGAAGATGCGCTTTTCAACGTTTGAGCAGGCTGTAAACGAGGTATCTGCGGCGGATTGGAAAAAGTGTTTTGAAAACTGGTTCAAACGCATGAAACTTTGTATAGAGGCTGGTGGAGAGTACTTTGAAAAGATTTAATAAAAAAATATTTACCTATAGAACACTTTTTTTTAGTTTCGCAAAACTTTCTGTATGTATAGGACAGTTTCAGCGTTCCAAGACGTGTTCAGATCAATCAGTTGACAGAGTATTTTATTTCATAACGTCAGGAAGTTTGCACCTGTTCACTATATGGACCAACCAAAAAACCGATAAAAGAATTGATCAAGCAATAACGCGAGTCCTTTGAGGCCGTGATTGGTCCATAGGTCGCTGGTTCAGATCCGGCTCGAAGAACCAAAAAGATGTACGGTCAGAGACCTTTTAAATGATATAAGATCTTTACTGGGATGACTACTAGGGAGTACCGCGCCGAGGTTTCCTTGATTGAAATACATGTGTTCAGAATGACGCATTTATTGGCACTGACAGTACATAATTATGTAATAAAATGAATATGATGCGACACTGGCGGTGCTAGCGCAGCACAAAAGCTACGCTAGCGGAATGTTCGGGTTTGCTCGTACAATTGGTATAATATAGATTGGTTGATTGGCGCGCCTCCGCCGTCGCGCCCCGCAATACCACCAAAGACACCTAAAAATCACTTTCTGCGCAGCTAAGAGTACATTATCAAGTTGTTCGCGTGTCATTATACATCGTCGCTGGTGAAACAAGTTCTTTGTTTGTGCCTTGTTGCTGGATTCTTTTCTCCCAGTCTTTAACTATTGCCTTGTAGATCTGGCTGTAAATGCAACATTCATGTGATTACTTTGGGAATTAATTCATCAGTATTATTATCCTTACAGCAATTTCACTGTTGCGTTCGAAGTTTGTACTTCGGAGCCGAGGACCGCTTTTTGAGCTGAGAGTGAGACGAAGTCGAGCGAAAAGCTCTCTATAATCCACTAAGTGTATTTCGGTTGTGATGCTACTCCACCTAAACTAATCGACCAATTTTGACCAAACTTAGCATGTAAATACAACTTGATACCCAGAAGGTTTAGAAAAAATAAAATTGAAAATCGAACATACCATGGAGGAATAATCTCTCCAAAATCATTGAGCATTTTGGAGAGATTATTCCTCCATGGTATGTTCGATTTTCAATTGATGAGACCACGATGTTGGCGCCAAAATGTGCAACTTAACGATTGGCTTAAGACAGAAAAAGAAAATTCAATTGCATTGTGCCCCTAGTATATTTTATTATAGATTTAGTCCGTCAATTGACTACACCCCGCTGAATGGTGAGAAGCTGGGGTGAAGTCCAGAAGATACTGCCTCCATCCCAGATGCTGTCGATCCTAAAATGGTGGTTCCTACCTTGACTGCCTCAACAGATGCTTTTTCACATCCCGCTTGAAGAAATCGGTGTTATAAGAAGAAGAAGCACACACGTGTGCAGGAGAGCATTCCTACTCTATAATGTTCGACAAAGAAAGGAAGCACCGAACCGCTGAGTTCGGGACGGAATTGTTACTACCATGTGCTGGTGGCATCGCAGTCCAGCACGTGCCGTTCTGGATCGGAAGAGAGAATTCGGTTTTAGTTGAAAAAGCTCATCAGAACACTCGCCGTGGTAGAGGCGGTAACATACAGCCAGAGAGGCAATGTCTCTACGCAACTGCAGAGGTTCCAATGTGTTTGTAACCTCAGGACTCCCAATGATAGGGATGGCACGCCGCTGCAATCTGTCGAGAGCGTCTAATAAGTACTGTGCGGTGCGAAGCCATGCTTGAAATGAGAAATTTACTGGTATGTTGGCTTTTCTGGGGCCTCTGAACCCTGAGAGGTGCGTCTGCGCCCTCACCTGGTCTGTTATTTAGCTGGTGCACCGACTAGTAAGTGGGGTATGCTTGGGCCCCAAAGGTGTCAGTAGGGCCCTGTTAGGCCCTGTACCCCCTAGGCCTGTATTTTGTAACACTAATTAAATAAGAGTACTTCAATTTCTATTTTCTTAGAAAATCGATTCTTGCACTTCTATTCATTTCACTTATTTCTAGTTCTGACAGCTTTGATATACGTTCACTCAAAATAGACTTATTTCTAAAGAATATAAGCGACATTATTAACATTCTCACTAACCCCTACAGCTAAGCTTAATTACTTGTGTTAGGAGTGGGTTCACATCGGTAGTTATAATTGCCAGGATTCGAGCCCGGGACCTCTCAATCTTAAGGCCGACTCCTTAACCACTATGCTACCGACCGCTTTCGTGATGTTGTATTTCTTCTGATCACCAAGGCTCCATTGGTATAGTTGGACAACGTGGCAATCGTGAAATACGATTTTTTTCGTAGTGAGTTTTATAGGTATTGATATCCCCTTACCATCGGGTCATCATATGCTTATTTTCTTATCTCAGTATAGAACACACAGAACTTCGGAGCCCAGTCAACCTCATCTGCAAGCCGGTAAACCTGCTGATTGACGGACGAGGCTCCGGCGCAGGCGCACCTCTCAAGATTGGGTTCCTAAACGCCAGTCGCTCCCGTAAAAACCAAGAAGCGTAGTAGCAAAAGCCTTAGACGCAAACAGGATGAACGTTGGGTGACGATAATAAAAAAAAACAATTCAGTTCAAAACTTAATTTATTAGAATTTTACAAATTTATTTACAAAATGTATTTACAATGTACATTAAAGCTTGTCTTTAGACAGATAATTATAAATTATTATTAAAAAAGTGGTTCTTTTGTATATCCGCATAAAAACATTTATTTTGAGAGACCCGTGATGAGAACCGTGGTAACCTAGTGGTATGGGTAATGGACTGCTGAGACGAGATCTCGGGTTCGATCCCAGGTTTTACCATGGCACACACCAATGACTTTTCGATGCTTTTCGAAGTTATGCTTGTCGAAGTGCCCGGCTCGCCACCTATTACATTGGGACCTAAACATAAACTGGCGAAATGTGGATGCTAGCACCTCTGCCTTCCCCTTCGGGGATATAGGCGTGAGTTTATGTAGGTATGTATGTAACATTTATTTTCTACTTAGAACTGGCCTTATCGGGATCAAAATTTACTTCAGAGGGCTTGTCATGGTGTGTTAAAGTGTCTATGTGTTTTACAATGTACATGGTTCGATCCCTACTTCTCACCTTCAGGCAAGCCATATTGGTCTAAAAGAGACTCAGAAGGCCAAATAGACTTTCGTGGAGCTAAAATTGATCTAAAAGAATAAAAACATAACATAAATTCACGCCTGTATCCCCGTAGGGGTAGGCAGAGGTATATTACACACCAACGATTCGCCAGTTATGTAATAAAAACTGATCTCAGAAGAACCAGAATAGGCTTCCGATAAGCCAAAATTGGTCTAAAACACTGAAAATTGCCTCGGAGAAGTCAAAATAGGTCTCATGGGACATACATGTCGTCAGAAAAGCAAAAATTGGCTTCAAAAGAACTAATATACTATACCTTTGAGAAGCTATATTGCCATAACCATATTATTTTATGTTCGGTACGCCAGCATGCCTTCAGCTCGCCTGATGGTAAGCTAAAGGTGCTGTCTCAGGAATGAGGGTCACCATTACGGAAACCAATAATGTTACAATGGTTGCTCTCAGCTGGACGGCCTGTGAGCCGGGACTGACGTGTGCTTGTTAAAATCGTTAAGATGATGATTTTACATATTCTGGGTAAGGCAGAGACAACAGCCCGTCATCTACTTCTATCCTTACACACTTCACGAGCTGGTAAGAAGGTATATTATAATTTGTATGTTCGGATATTTTATTCAGAATGTTTGGCCATATAGGTCTGATGGTTTAAGATGGCATGTGTATGCCAAACTTATGTCACAGTATATGGCTGAATTTTTTTGCACGCACATCAAACTTAAACGGTGTCTGGCGGAGAGTTTCAACCATCCAAACTGTCTGGCTACTTAGAAAGAATTTTTAAATAAGTGGTCCAACATATTCTTATAAATTCACGCAGTTTACCAGTAGGTACCGCAATCGAATAAAGTCTTTTCTTAGAGTCGTTCGACGGAGCTAGACGGATCCACCGTGCTTGGTAAGCGAGATGAGGGGATACGAGGGGGCGTACCGAGTAGCCATACATTTGCTCGGTACTAATGATTCAGGGCTGTCTCATTTAAAATAACAATATTATTGAATGAAAACCTTAGGCGCGTTGAGCACTCTTTGGGTGAACAAATATCATGGAATACTCGTCATCATCACGTCCGTCATCGTCACGTCATGTCACGCTTTCCATATTCAAAATGGATGGATGGATAGATGGATTGATGGTGGTGATGATGATGATGGTGACGATGACGCGAGTGCCATGATTTTCGTTCACCCAAATAGTGGTCAACGTGCAGAAAAAAGTTTTCACTTCAATGTAACAACCCTGCCACAATGGTGTATTTTTAGACAGGCGGCATTTCGCGAGACATTAAAGGTGATGTACCACTGTATGTAGTTCCACTGTGCTATGACGGTTAAACAAATTATTGTATACACCTTTGGCATCTGTGATCAAAGTAACCACGGTCAAAGGTTCATATTAGACAAATGTTCCTGCCCACTATAGACACTAATATTCACAGTTGTATGTAACTCTTTCAAGCCATAACTACTGGTCGGATCTGGATGAAACTTGGCACAGAGAGATTTATCCAGGCGGTTGAACCCATGAGCAACAGCTAGCACACAAATAAAATTGGCCGTAATACTGTGACGTAAGGTTGACTTTTACGGGCTCTCACTGTAGGTATTACAAGCTTAAATATTTACAATAAAAACTGGCACATTTTCTGCATTATATTATATTATAGTAATCGTATATTTTTTACAATAAATAATAATTATTTGGCATCAAAAACATTTACAATAATTATCACTTTTCGTACTCGCACTTTTTACAATGAAAAATAGCTTTTATAACCATCAACGGAACATTCAATTCGGAACGTACAGTTGGCGTCAAAAATAGATTGTCATTCTCAAATTTTAAAAATATGTTTTCGATCTAAGTAAGTAACGAAAACGTTGTTTAACTATATACTTAATGGACTCTATGAAAATATTTAATATTTTGATTAAAATATATGATTATTTATTTTCTTTTCAGATTTTTAAGTCTCGAATCTGTGCAATCATCAACTACTTTTGACGCTGACTATACAGTAACCGGATTGGGATGTGGCACATCGGGAAGGAGAGTGAGAGTTCGGCAAGATCGGCTTGCTTCGGTTTTGTAGAGCAAAATCTCTGTTGCACAGCATCTCTCTTTTTTTTTTCATATTTAGGACACGTCAATTTGACTTCACCTCGCCTGATGGTAAGCTGAAGGTAAAGTCTCAGGAAAGAGGGTCACCATTACATACACGTACCATGTTAACAATGGTGGCACTCAGCTTGACGGCCTCATCCGAAGAGGATTGTCGTCGCAGCACCGCGTGACACCCACCGCTCCCACTAGTGCTGCGACCACAATCCCCCTGCCCTATGCACTTGCTGACCCCTGAACGCAATCAAACCGAAGTTTGTGACAAATTTGTGTCATAAAATTTCTACCACCAGTGAAGTCTCTCTGTCTTCAGCATGATATCTTTTTCAAGTAGTTAAAGTTTTTTTAATATTATTTCATACAGACATAATAGGTATCAAACTGTGTGACAGAGAGAAAGCTATACTCACCGAGCTTAGCCGGTCTCTCTTCCTCTCGACTTGCCATATCATGCTGGATGCTGCAGTTTATTAATTATTACAAATAAAAAATAAGACACTAGTTTAATACTTCAGTGAAATGCAACACTTTGTATTTCAATGAATTTTTAATGGTAAAGACTTGGAAAGTAATAACTAAATGTATAGGAACTTTTAGTCAAAAGTGTTAAGTTATTTTTCCTTAAGTATTACTTCATCGTTCAAATAAAACTAGTTAACGGATTCTGTCGCGTTTAATTTGTTATTTTCATTAGGTTTTCACGGCTACCGTTGTATTTAGAATATATTATACTGCTTCCGGGCTGTTTGGTCGTGTTCCATATGAAACTTGTGTTCCAAACGTTTCGTCGATCACGGCCCGGAACAGCCCGGAAGCAGTATATTCTATACTTGGTGTTATTCTGTTATTTACACAGATGTTTACAGCCATGGTCACGGGGAGGACAACCGAAACGTCGGGATCAGTGTAAATAATAAAATTATAACAAATAAATCGCGATAAAATCCGTTAAAAATAATTTTATTCAATATTCGCGTAAATTGCCAACAATATAATTACTTTGTCATAATAGGTCTTTACCTATGAAATTGCCGAAATTTTCTTACAAATTCATGAGTTCGTTATTCCTGTAATTTAATAGCTATTTCCATTATTTATATTTTGTTTGAAAGTTGATTTCAAGATTTTACAACTCTGTATTAAATTTTGTTTTTATTGGCCGCTTGATAAATTAATTCGATCTTCAAAAACAGTACTTCTTTCTTCAAGGAAAACGGCAATTTCATATGTAACGACCTAATATTTTAAGACAATTGAATAACAAAGTGCAAGTCTAACAAAAACTAAACCAAAGGCTATCTAAAATTAATTTCACACTTCTCGATTTGATTCAAAACTTTTCCTATCCTCTCGTTCAATACTTTTGCGTTCTTCTCCGGCAAAGAAGGCAAGATGTCCCTTATAACTATTGAGTTTTTCTTATGAAACATTTCACTTAATACACTACCTATATTTTTGTTCACAAACAGCCTTTTCAAGGAATCCACAGTCCTTTTTCTAAACACACACAAATTATCTAACATCAAACTATGATACACATTATATTTTTTCAAAAGCCTATATCCATGTAACAATCCTGACTCATTATCTAGAAAGATTAAGAGTCCACTGTCCATCTTTTGGGCCAAATTATGCGCTGGACCGTCCATTATATTGACATTCCATTGAAAGTTAAACAGATTATTGACTATCCTGTCTAAATTTGCTGTCAAATAATCAAAAATAATCAAATCTGACCATTGTGCTAACTCCAGAAATCGATTTATCGTTTTTTTGTTCAACTTAAGATCTATATGAGTAAAGTTTTTGTTTTCTTGCTTTCGTTTTAAATCTTTGCCTCGTAGCTTATCAAGCAGAATACGTTTGTTGATCTCTGTATCATTTTCTTTCATAGACATTGTTAGAACATCTATTTTATTCAAATGCCTGGTTGTTGGTCTAAATATATCTGGTATTGAAGCAGATTCTAGACTTGGTATGTATTGTGTTAAAACTACAGCTCGATTTGAACTCCATTGGGCTGAAGCGATATCGTTAGCTACATTTCTCCATAACTTATCTTTCAAATCGACAATTTTAACTACAGAAGGTGCTAAATTTGTCAAATTGAGAAGCCTCCCAACGTAAAAGCTGAATATTTCTCCTTGAATTTGATCTGTATTCTGTCTATATCTAACACAGGCTTGTATACCATCTTTAAATGTCACTAGCCTGTTCTGCATTCGTCCACACCCTGGTTCCATTTTGATAACCTCAGATTCTTCAACATATTTCTCCCAGATTTTTGCTGAGCTTTCACCATATCCTTGAGGCATAGAATTTTCTATTTGAGGACCCCAATATATATTATCATAAAGGATCGTTTCATCATTAGGTATAAAAGTTTTATTTATAACAGTATGTCTATCAGTTTTGGTATCTTTCAAAATATCCTTCATAACTTCTGTTAAACCTTTTGGGTATATATCTTTCATAAATTTATTGTCTAAACTAGTAAAAGATACAGCTGAAAATCTATTTTTCTCCGTTTTAGGTATAACCTTATCAGAATTTAGGCTTCTTTGATTCATATGCCTTTCTTTAACTATAATTTTTTCTTCATATTGTCCACTCATGAGGATTATTCCAATAGCTAAACCAAATACGAAACTAATGATTACGCTTAGAAAGCAGTAAGTTAATCCTTCTCTGCTTTTATTTCTCTTGTTATTAGTTCTGTCATTGAAGACTATGTGAGGCTTATGTCTAAAGACGAAAGGCATATTGGTAATATTAGTGTTTTTTTCATTTACTTCTTTTAAAGGTGGCATTCTGTCAGTATAAGCTGGAGGATTGATGTCTTCTCTTGTCGTCGTCATTTTACTATCTTCTCTATCTTCGATGTTCATTCACTGAGCACCGTCATTTTTTAATTCTGTAACAAGAAAAAAATTAACTTTATTTAAAGTGTCTTGTGTGTGTTTTTATGTTGAGTTATTGACTGCTTTGCTGAGTTCAGGTCTATCTAGTTTTTTCGGCGGCAAAGCCTAAGTTATTTGCTAGTTGGCGCACCTGTGGATTAACGGCTCTGATGCAGAATTTCCCTTCGAGGTTGGGAAGACAGACGACATTTGCTCCCGCAACAGTCAAGAAAGCCAAATCAAGAGAAAAAGTAGGAGAGCCGACCTCTCCTACTCTCCAGGACTCCAAAATACGACCCTTGGATGCAACCAGGACTAAAGCTGTGATGATGATGATGACTGACTGCTTCGTTGGACTCAAGTTTGCGCTTATATTTAATAAGATGGACAGATAGGTACAGTCATCGCCAGAAGTCGCTTAACAAATTCTAATCTATTCATCACCTTTTTTTTACGTACGGAAATCCCTTCGGATACCCGATACCCCCCCCCCCCGCCGGCCAGCGGGGGTGGTTATGTCGATCATGAACGGACTGAAACCGCACGGTGTCCTCCCCGAGTGTCCATTGCCGGGCACCCCGGGTAAGCCCTCGAAAGGATAACCCCAGGGTTACCGGCGGGCTTTGGCCGCCAGCGCGGCCTCGCCTGGTGGGGACGGGTTTTATCCCGCGTCGGTGAGTTGGCAGGCGTGTGTAGGGCACACACGAACGCCTCCGTAATGGCCTGCTTCTATAAGGACGGCGAGTCGGCCAACTACCGTCCTCAGGCCACGATCATGGAGGTCGGTAGTCCCGGGCGTAGATGAGTCTGACAGACTGCGTAACTCGAGGGGCAGGGTTCTCTCCCGCTCCCTGTCCGCCGTCTCTTTCGCGCGCATTACCTGCTCGCATGAAGGAGTGGTTGGAGAGGTGCCCATGGTCCCTCTCCAACCACTCCTTCATGATCGGCCTCACCGCCGCAATGGTGGATTCCCCCACCTTGGGTGCTCAAGTCGCAGCCTTCTATTCATCACCTTAGCTTAAACCTTTCATAAAATAATGAATAAAACGTAAATAATATTAACTTGGTCCTCTGGGGATTATGAAAGTACTTAAACATCCACTATTGGTGCATGTATTCCTATGTAAGAAAGGTTTGTAAATATTTTAGTGTTAAGTAATCAACTTTTGTCATTGACTGTACTCTTTGTTATTGGATACCTAACAAAGGATTATATACCAATTTTACGACACATTACACATCTTTATCTAGAGTCAAAGTAAGCTTAACTAGCTTGTGTTATGGGTTCTAGAATGCCGATAAACATACTTAGATACATTTTCTTGTGTAAATCAGTAACTTAAGTGGTAAAGGAGTCGGTTCCGGGTTCGAATCCTGGCCATAGCACAATTGATGTAAACCCACACCTAACACTAGGAATGTAGTTTAGCTGGAGGGGTAAGCGAAATACTAGTTTCGGTTAAAAAAAGGTTCTTAAAATAGCTTGTGTTACGGGTTCTAGAATGCGGATATACATACCTAGATACATTTTCTTTTGTGAATACGTACATATTAAAAATACCCAGACTAATGCAAATAGACATATTCATGCATACAAATATTTGCATTGAGCGGGAATCGGGAATCAAACTAGTGGTATTTCTATGAGTTGCGGTAACGAGATCAGTATTACACGCGGGTGAAGCCGCGGACAACAGCTAGTTTAAAATATACCTCATTATTTTCTTTCCGTATCCTTTTTACAAATATTTCAACATAAAATATCAAGAATATAGCTTTCTCACATCTGCCAGCCATCACGACACTTTTTTTTTAATATTTGTCCCATACGTACCATAACACAAATAATTATAAGTTACAAAATGGGACCACGCCTTTACTTACATAGAGCGGTTAAAACGCCCATCACTTAAACAGTAATAATTAGATTAGTATTTTTTTGTTACAGAGTGGTTAATACCGCCGCGGGCATTCTTGTCAGAGAGATTAATATTAAACAGATTGAGAATGGCGCTTTTTGTTACGTACTTTGTAAGCGATGACGATTTATTTAATACTAAACACACACATTATTATTTTGAGCACCTAATCGAACAACAAAAGACATGCTTTACGGGCTATTGATTAGTGTACAAAGGATATAAATGGTTCACAAAATATAATACAAATATAATATTTCGTTTGACATAATTGATTGATTTTAAGTCGAAATTGGTTACAGAGATGTTAAAATCCTATCCTATTCCTACTGATATTAAAAATGTGAAGATGTTTGTATGTTTAATACTCAATCACGGCCAAACGACTGAACGGATGTGTGTTTTTTATATTTGGTCCGTCAATTGACTGTATAGCGAGCTTAGTGAGGCGTAAGCGAGGAATAGAAATAACTAAGTCAGTATCAATGTTTTAACAAGCACTGTAATGTCTATAAGGCCACAAAAAGGTTTACGCATAGAAAGATACAACATGAAGCATAGTACATTAGCAAACACAGGGAGGAAACAGAGATTTACACAAAAATAGATAAAACACATAAAGTTTGCGCTGTACGTATAAAATTATCAGCAGCGGTCGGCGCCATTCGTGAGACGATATATTATATTTTATGCTATCGCCACAACTGTACCCCGCCTGATGGTAAGCTAAGGTGAAATATAGGCTACTTTTTATCCCTGGAATAGGTTCCCGTGCGTTGCGGTAACGGGATCAGAATACCTAAGACCATGTACCTACCCTACCTACGACGGTGCCACACCTAGTACTATATAAGACGAGCTCTTTCTTAGTTTTCTATGTTTCACCGGTGCTGCCGGGTCCATTGCGTCGTAGGAACTCCGCTACGCTACACTCGATGGAAATGCCAATGCGGATCTTTCGTGTCGGAATGCCAAAGCATGTTATTGGCCTATACATATCCGGCACATTATGAGGAAGATTCATCACTCCGTTACGAACCGATTTACTTGAAATGACATAAATTGGCATTCCGACGTCAAATATCCGCGACGGAAGATCCGTCAAGAGCGGCCTTCGGCCCAGATGTATATTTTAGGAGTACTCCTTGCAACGCATCAGGGCTCATGCCGTTTATGAAGAATCACTTGGCAACAATCACACAAACAATTCTTTACTACTTAATAACTAACAATACCAGTATATTTAAACTCTCGAACTAAATCAAAGTACTCGTCTCAAGAAATGGTTCATGTGTGTAATTAATAACCGGGAATTGAACCCACGACCTTCAGATCGAAGTCCTACTATCAAGTAGCAAGACCGTCAAATTAAAATGTTTCAATAAAATATCCTAAACCAACAGCTCTATACAAATACTCAGCTAACAAGACCTTTTTTTTTCTTATTGGGACCAACCGGGGAGAGACCTTTTGTATTTTTTTTAAATTGCGGTCGAATCAGGGTTCCCTACTAAATGGTTTCATTTATTTTTCTCTACGGGTGGTAGGAACCGAGCGGTTCTAGACGAACGTGGGTGTCGTACGGCGACCAAGGCATAGGGTTGTTTTCAGACAGAAAATATGCAGGATATAAAAAGATGTCCAGTTGTCGCCAACAGGCTAGGTCCCTATTACATCCGACTTCCTACTTATATTATGAAATGTGACAGTTTGTGATGATGTTCAGATTTCGTGACTCAATCACGCTCAAACGGCTGAACGAATCTGACTGAAATTTTGTACTGAGATAGATTATAGTCTGCATAACATATATGATTTTTATTGCTGAAACAGGTTCCCATGAATTGCGGAAACGGCATCAGAATTCCATGCAGGTGAAACATGAAAACAGTCGATTGCAATAGGCTAAGTCCCTAATATAGAAGTTGATGAAATTTTGATGTTAATATATCTACGCCCAGTCACAGTTTTTATTTTGGGAGGTTTTAGAAGCGTCGGTAGCTTAGTGGTTAAGGAGTCGACCTTACGATCAAGAGGTCCCGGGTTCGAATCATGGCCATTACACTACCGATCTGAACCCACTCCTAACACAAGCAATTTAGCTTAGCTGGAGGGGTTAGGGGGAATATTAGTAATTTCGGTTACCAATATTCTTTAAAGAAAAAAAAAAAAAAAAAAAGCAAAATAACAAAATTATAAATAAAATGACATTATTATTCACGTGAAAGATAACAGAACGTTGAAATATTTTTAATTCCTGAAGATTCTGGGGGTTGAAACCCCCCCTGACACGTGTCTTGGGTAGCCACATGCCAGGGGGGGGGTTATAAGGATATGATGTGGGTATAATTATGGGCAAAAATCTTGACAATGTATTCTAGATGCGCAGAACGAATTTTAGGTCTCTGTGGTGGTGAACGCGGGACGCGACGGCGGGGCGCACCACTCAACCAATCATATACATATATATAAATAAGTAAATAAATAAATATTCTACGACATTCTACGCAGCGCTTTCTAGACCCAAGGTAAGCATAGTTTAACTAGCTTGTGTTATGGGTTCCAGAATGCGGATAAACAAACTTATATACTTATTTTTACTACTTAAGTTAGTTAAAGTATGCTTACTTTGGGTCTAGAAAGCGCTGCGTAGAATATCATACAACTTATTTATTTATTTATTATTATTACTTACCTAATTTTTATACAGAGTTGCGTTTTCCATAGACAACATTAATATCATTATCTACCCACAGTACATTTGCTATTTACTCTGTACGGAACCCTGGGCCACCGCGCGCTCGCGCTTGTCACATAACCCGAGCATTTTATGCTTTCTAACATTTTATTGGAATTTCGTTAAACACGCAGGTTTGACATGCGCCCGCGCCGGGCGGTTTTGTATTAACAAATAAAAACTGTGTTTTAACTAATTTCTTATTGACTTGGACAGATTTTGAAGACTTCACCCAACAATTATGACGTCTACAATATAAATATTAGTCGCAAAGTGTCTATTTAACACTATTCTTAACGGGTTTCCTTTTTAATGCTATTAATCAATGCGAAGTCGCTGGTGCGGCTATGTCTTGCGGCGACCACCATAGCCTGTCGTCGTAGATAGGTAACAAAGGTCTAGCTATGCCGCCTCCGGTAGGAGGGGTAAACCCAGGAAGTGCCGGCATGACGCCGTAAAAAGTGACGTGCGTGCCAATGGTCTCACTACTATGTATGCCCAAGACCGTGCGAAAACGAGGAGAGAAGAAGAAAGCGTGATGAAAAGATCATGGTGAACTGTTTCTACAAGTTTGTGTTTTTTTTAACCCATTGTGTCCTAATGCTACGCAAAGGCATCCCCCAAATCTTTCCATATCTCTTCCTCCGCTATATCCCACCAATCTGTGGCAAAGGAGTCGATGTAGTCCCGCCAATCAAACTTCCATCTGGCTACCAAGGGTAACCAGGTAAGCCCACTTATCAGGTGGAATTCTGCAAACATGGACCACCCAATCGCTCTTCAGTTTGGCGGTTTTTGGCACATGTATGTAATGGCAGTTATTTTTAAGTGAAAGAAGCTGCTGTTTGAGCCTAAGAGGTGCGCTTGCGCTTGAACCTCGTCTGTCAATCAGCTGGTGTACCGGCTTGCAGGTGGGGTAGGCTTGGGCCCCAAACATCTCGTTGGGTGCCCATATTGGGTATATAAGTACCAGTTTAATTATATGTATAACATATGTTAAGTTTTATTAATACACATCCATTAGATCACGCGATAAGTTTGAGTGACGGCTTGTCCGGCCAGTTTTTTGTTTCGTACGTCAATATTTTATGACATTGAAATTTAAATGGACGCGAACAAAATTGTATGCTAGGTGAATCAGACTCATCATTATCACCCCTGCTTTAATCAGAGCCACATCCTTTGTTTTTTGGAATCCAGTGATAGCTTTCCACTTTTCTGCGCAGTCGGATAGACTCCGGTGAGTTTGCTTAGAGAATAGGGACACTGTAAGTGTAGTATGTGACTGTAGATACTTGGCGAAACGAAAATACGAAAAATATCGAGAATGTGCGGGTGGATGAAGAACTTTGTACCTCACGGACTCGACGACGGAGGACGTGCACCACTGCGCCAGTCAGCGAACCTGGTCGAAACGTCAGGCAATCCAAAGGTATTTATATACCTTTTTTTTTTCGTGCGGAAATACTTACTTTTTTTTTTTTTCGTGCGGTAATCCCTACACTTGATCGCGTTAATTCCCGTTACCATTATTGTAAAATACTAACCAAGTCAGTTAGCATTTTACAACGTTAAGCCTTCGGTCCCGGTTACCATAGGGTAGTCGGAGCCCTAAAAAGTCTGACAACCTGGATAACTGCAGGACTTCGATATCGCCAGTGGGTTGTGGAGGTCTTGTTATCATTTTTACTACCCTAAAGGGAATACATGTGTTTGACCTCTAATTTAGACCAGCTTAAAGAAAACCGGTAGATCCCGGTTTGGGGGGGGGGCGGGAGTTGTGAAGGTCATGTGGCAGTCACGTCATGGAAAATATTGAGTTGGGAGTCCCAAACGGGTTGGGAATAGGACCAGAGGATGATCTTAGCGTTGTTCCCGGCTGCATCCGAGACTTCTCCTAAGAGCCCAGGGTCTGGTTACTGCTTCTCCTCCTTATGATTTAGTTTATACCAGCTTTTATGGAAGCGTCGTCCGTCTGAGTCCCCAACCCTCTAAGGTGCGCCTGCGTCAGAGCCTCAGCCGTTAATCAGCAGGTGTACCGGCTTGCAAGTGAGTTGGCTTTTCCCCCAAGGTGTTGACGGGACCCCGTACCCCCCGGATCTGATATATTATAGTCAGTTATAAAGTCGAAGTCATGAGTTTTAAACATGAATATGGAAAGTCAATGCTTACTCAGAATGAAACAAGACATTTGTTTTGTACTTTTGTAACCTCTTCTGCTAGGTCGGAGTTCGCGGGTTCGATTCCCGCTCAGTGTAAATATTTGTATGCTTGAATATGTCAATATGCATTAATCTGGGTGTTTATATGTATGTATTTACATAAAAAAAATCTAAGTATGTTTATCCGTGTACTAGAACCCATAACACGAGCTAGTTAAGCTATGCTTGCATTGGATCTAGATAGCGCCTGTGTGGAATGTCCTAAAATATCATTATTATTTCATAAAAATACATAAAAATTACATTTTTACATACATTATATGAAAAAAAAGTATTATAATAATTAATACAATGTGCCCGGTAGATGGCAATAGGCTCGCCCCCTATTACATTGGGACCTAAAGATAACTGGCGAATCGGGGGTGTGTAATACACCTCTGCCTACCCCTTCGGGATACAGGCGTGAAGTTATGTTATGTTATGTATTACAATTAACTAGTTGACGCCCGCGGCTCCGCCGGCGCGGAGGTCGCTTATAGTTTTTGTTCCGGTTCTACTAGATCCATTACAATCAAAAATACGGCAGAAATTCTGACCAAGTCCTTTCTACGAGTATAAGAAAAACCGCGTGAAAATCCGTTCAGAAGTTTTTGCGTCCATCGCGAACCAATAGACAAGAACTAAAAAAAACAATTACAATTTTATAATTCTGCAATGCGTTAGATATGCTGGCATACCCTTCTCCAAGGGCACAGAGATAGATTCCAGTGTAGAATAGCACCTAGGCTTTTTATCCCGGCCCCCTGTGTCTGTCGGGATGCGAAGAATTACACCCCGGCGTCTGAACATTCAAAACGGCGTTCGGTTTTATTTGGTTCAAGCCTGCTGACCAGCAAGCGGGTATCCGAGGGGATTTCCACACGAAAAATCTAGTAGGGCGGAAATCACACAGTGATTGTCAAACTTCGGGCTAAACTTTGATATTTTTGTTGCAGTATTTTTATTCAAAATTACAGACCTTAGGCTTTATGCATATTATTCGACGCGTCTTTATATATTGAGCAATAAATATGAAGAAAATCAAATCAAATCAAAAGTCTTCGACGTCAAATACACAAAAAAATGATTTTTTTAGGGACAATTTGTATGGTAGGTACCCGAAACCTTGAACGTACAAACCCCAAAATCTAATCAGTTCTTCCCATTAACCAAACAAGATGATTGGCGAAAGAATTTTTTAAATCGGATAAGTGGTTCTTGAGTTATTGCGTAAACAGACATCCAGACATCCAGACGAACAGACAGACCGACACAAAAATGCTTAATTAGACTCGAGAAAAGTGATAAAAAGTGGGTGTAAGATTTTGTTTTTTTTGCGTGATTTTAAGACTTCGGTGTCCACCTGGTTGTTGGCCCGAAGTAAAAAGGCTTTTTATCCCGTGTAGAGGTTCCTACGGGTCACAAGAACGGGATCAGTATCACGGGGCCGCAAGCAAAACTTAATAAACAAAGATTACAATTCATCGAATGATTTGAAATCGATTCTCAATCGATAGATTGTTCCATCTCGATTATACAAACGTGAGTTTAGAATCTTATTGTTTGAGATTTACTTACATCCGGGTTCAGATCTCCGGGGTTAAGCTGTATTTGTTAAGGTATAGAATTGGATTGGTTGACCATATTTGGCGATTGCTTAACAAAACACTTGTATAAAGCCATTCGTGTAGGCTGAATAGAGTAGAAAGCACGATTTTGAACCCCGGATTTCATTAAATAGTATTCTGGGACATTCTACATATAACTTCACGCCTCTATCCCCGAAGGGGTAGGCAGAGGTGTATTACACACCTATGATTCGCCAGTTATGTTTAGGTCCCAATGTAATAGGGGGCGAGCCTATTGCCATCTACCGGATACATTACTAAGCGAGTGATAATTAACATTTTAACACATAACTAAAAGTCAGAGGTGTGTGCCCGGGGCGACTGGGGGATCGAACTCGAGACCTCGTCTCGGCAGTCCGTTACGTACGCCACGGGGCTATCGCCACTTTTTTTTACATTCTATACAGTGGTGTTTAGACCCAAAGTGAGCAGATTTGGCTAGTTCTAGAATGCAGATAAACAATCGGTAATTTAGTGGATAAGGAGCCGGTCTTACGATCTAGAGGTCTCGGGTTCGCATCCTGCCAATTACACTGCTGACGCGAAACCACTCCAAAGATAAGTAATTTAGCTTAGCTGGAGGGTTTAGGAGAATTATCAGTAATTTCGGTTACTAATATTAATCTTTAATATTTTTCTTCTAGGCAAACGTGATCCATCGTAGACCACATCGTCACTTACGACCAGGTAAGATAGAGGTCAAACATGAGCTATTCATTAAAAAAACCGGCCAAGTGCGAGTCGGACTCGCACACCGAGGGTTCCGTACAAACCTGTAGGTATATAAGGTAAAGTTAACCTATCACGACAATCGAGTCATAGTTATGGTATTTTATTGAAAAGAAGTAGTAACTTTGAAATTCACAAAAATAATTTTTATTATATGATGTAACGTTGTGGATTCTTTATAAATCTAATTAAAACAATATCCGTAAATTAATCGATATTTTAGTATGTTTCTATAATATATTACTAATTATCTATGGTTGTGCGAGCGAGATTGGACAGCACTAGCCCAGTTATAAACTGACGGCTCTTATATCGTTCCTTTCCTTGGTAACCTTCGCCGGGGAAAGTCACTTTGACCCCGTGGCCAACTGCTGTCGGCTCCGGGTAAGTTTTGAGATCAACATTTCCTACTTCTTTCTACAGGTGAAGACTTCCAGCGGTGCAGCTTATTGCCTGCTAAAATGCATGGCTTAATATATTTTGTTTTATTCTGTGTGCTATTTCAGCCATACCTAATTAGTGCCACGAGGCCGATGACCCCTACGGTCAGAGGTCGCGGCACCAGCTTGTGCTGCCCATTTATATTCTTTTTAGTTATAGCTTCTAGCTACGCTGCATTGCCGCTGGGAGATTCTCTTCACCTGCTATTTTAGCGGGTCACTTGGACGTAATTGCCTAGTGACAAACTGACCCGCACTTTTTCTAATTCCAGGGTCTTCGCACCGGGCTTCGCACCATCATAGCGGTAGCGAGGCACACCAGCGGAGACCCTGGCACGCCGGCAACACCACAAGCCACGTGTCCACTAGCTAAGTGCATACTAACATCTTGCACAACGGACCGAACAACGCCACGGCAGAATATTTATTATGAATCCATCCCCTGAGGTTCATTTACTCAAATACCAGATATAAATTTATGTAACATTCTATTCACGATTATAATCTCATACTATACATTGTAATCAACCTTTTATTTAACTCTGCTCGCCCTAGCCGGAAGTAGTCTCAATTACATCCATCACTTAATTAATTTTCACAGTGCATAGTCACCTTAACTTTATTGCAACTCCATTTAAAATCTCTCGATAAAAACTTATTAACCGTTACATTGGCGCCTTACAAGGTATTATTCTGCCGTAGGTATTGTGTGTTTGGTCCGTAAGTACTTTATTTCTTCTTATTTTCCTCTTTATTTTACCAGTGTGGTGATTTTTTTCACCAATTTTATTGTTATTTTTCATTTTAACTAAATGAAGGTAGTTGAAAATAATTATTAATTTCAATTTTTTTATAATTAACTGAATAATGCATACTTTTTCCATTATATTGGTGAAATTACTCATTTATTTAACTAATTACTTGTGTTAAATATAACAACAAGGCTAATTAACATTACTTTTTACAAATATTTTGCATTTTTAACATCTAGACTGGTTTAATACCTCTTATGGTCATTTTAACTGCATATTATACTATTATACCCACTGGTAAATTAAGGATCTATTTGCTTTTGTTTTCTTGGACTTGTTGATCTCACCCGGTATCTACTTATTTTAATTCCATGTTTGAATAGGTGTCTGTCACACACCCAGTCAGTGAATTTATACTTTTTATACTTGCTTACCTTTTAATTGCATTATAATAACATATATTAAGTTATTATATCAACCTATTGCTGGTTGAAATTTATCTTTATTTTGAAATATTAATACTATTTTGTTGTATTATACACAAATAGTTTATTACTCACTGACAGGTTACATATATACTACTTGATTTTCCTTGATTTGAGTACCTTATATTGAAGTAAATTACTTACTAAATTTTTGTCAATCTCGCTCATCGCACCATAGCTTTTATTTTTACTTAACTTTGGGTTACCTTTTAAATTTAATACTTACTCAACTGTTTTGTAGTCAGTGTTGCTTGTTATCGGATTTCTGTATCCAAATTAGCTTTTGTATTTGAAAAAAAAATGAAAACAATTCTTTGAAAAAAAATACAAAGAATAAAAGATCTCCATACAACTAATAAAATCTTTGAAAAGAACAACAAAGATAATAAATACTTAAATTTGTAGACTTCGTCTTGTTCTGCATATTGTTGGATTGTTTTGTCTGGTATAGTTTAAAGTCATTAAAATCATTACCGCTTATATAAATTGACCGTTCAAAGTCAGCAATGCATTAGCCATTTCCCCCGAGTCCTTTTAAAATGACTTGTGTAATAATGGAGCTTTTCATAACTTAATATAGGTAAAATAATCAATATATTTCATATAAAACATTTTTAATCAAACATAATACAATACAAGGACCTAACCTAACCTAATAAATTTATTAATTAAATAGCAACCTAACTTCTCAACTATGAACAACACTTGTTTTGTTCTAATAATCACTATTGTTGTAAATATATGTAAATATTTAATAAACTTTGCTTATTACTTAAACAATATTATACACAATTGTGGCAAACAAGTATATACCTACACATACTTGTAACTAAAACTTGCATTTTATAATTATTGCACTGTGGTAATACACTACCTATATCTCAATACTACAATGGTCGTAATGATATTTGTACCTATAAAAGGTTCACCAGTAAAATTTTTAATTTCATGTACCTACCCAATTGTAAACATCTATCGAAAACTTTTTATAACTTGAACAACTCATGTATCCTGTTGGTAGACACGGTCTACAGGTCAATTATGTCTTCTTACTAAATAATGTAATACTTTTCAATTGTATTACATCTTTGGTTCGTATATTTGAACATTTTATTTCTATCAAAAGTTGTTTTGAAATTGTTTGAAACTTAGAATTGTCAAACGTCATATGGTTCTTTTTTTTTTTTTTTTTTTTTTTTTGAAGATTTTTGGCTTGGTTACAAGACCTTTAAGCCATGTCATATGGTTCTGACAATCAAAAAGGTTGCCAGTATACTAAAATATAAAATTACTACTAGTTATTGTTTAAAAATTTGTCTTGTTTTTTTAAAAACAAAATAAAACTATTCTTTGATGAATATACCAACTTTTGGACTTTTTTACTTAATATTAAATATTAAAATCTTTTAACCTATTGGTTAATTCTCTATAATATTGTAATACTTTTCTTAGGATGACTGTTCCCTTTTGTTTGTTTTTTTGAACAAAACATTAAAATTTATTCATTAGTGAATAAATAATATTTATTTTGGACTTGCCCCAAAATAATTTACTATGTATATTTCAACTTATTAGTTTTTTAACTTCGTAATTATTTTGCCTGTTGCAATTTTTGTATGATTCGTTGGATCAACCCTAAAATGCTTTCATGGTCATTTTGAACTTGAAAAATATTTTTTTTTTTTACTTTTTGCCACATAATATAAATATAAACATAAACGACTACAAAATTTTAGAGAAACTACACCTACCGTGTTGAACCATGGGTTCTTAATTTTTTTGAAATTTTGTAAATTTTTTTGAACACTAGTTGTTCAAATTGCAACTGATGTTTGCATACATACTCACTGATGTGGGTCAAATAATAAACTATTTTACTTTAAATAATAACACTTTAATAATACATTGACTTGGTCATAACTTTAAAAGTTGTTAATTATATTTTTTCGACAATTGGATTGTCTTTGTTTTAAATCATATTACCCTACCACTACTATATATTTTCGTCTTCTTTTCTCCTCTCTTTGAGATGGAACTTTGAACTTCATGTTCGTTTTCTTTTATTATTAGGCTTTGCCTAGTAAAGGTTGTTGTGGGTCGGTTGGCGTTTTAAACCAACTGATGTTGTTTTTGGGTCCGTTGGCGTTTTAAACCAACGGATACCTTATTTTTATGGTTTTGTACCATTTGTGGGTCCGTTGGCGTTTTAAACCATCGGATACCTTTTCTTGGAGCTGGGATATTCAACCAGTATCTGGGTATTGATCCTTATGGTTTTATACCATTATTATGCTGAGCGGTCGTGCAAACTCAGTTCCAAAAACAAGCCTTATTGCATATCTTTGTTATGTCTTCTTCCGAGCGGTTTGCAAACTCGTGAAATAAGCCTTATTGCAGATGCGGTAATGTATACATCTAAAAGAAGCCCTATACTAAAAACATAACACTTTATCTTTTATAGTCGAAAATATATAGTGGTATTTATTGCTCTTTTTCTTCCCATTGAAATTGGTGTCTGTGACATTTCAATGTTTACCATCTTGCTAGATTTACGTCTGAGTCTCCAGCGCCTATTATCCTGGAAACTCTCTTCGGAAGGAAGCGTGTGCTACATTATTTAAGTGGTAACCGCAAAGTATGGATGAAAATGATAGAGGAGGTATGTAAGAAAGTATGTATGTGTAAGCGTAAGTCAAGCATTGTATTGAGCAGACCAGTATCGGGTTTTTGGGTAACAAAAACCCTGAACTAATTGAGGGGGTATTGTAACGTTGTGGATTCTTTATAAATCTAATTAAAACAATATCCGTAAATTAATCGATATTTTAGTATGTTTCTATAATATATTACTAATTATCTATGGTTGTGCGAGCGAGATTGGACAGCACTAGCCCAGTTATAAACTGACGGCTCTTATATCGTTCCTTTCCTTGGTAACCTTCGCCGGGGAAAGTCACTTTGACCCCGTGGCCAACTGCTGTCGGCTCCGGGTAAGTTTTGAGATCAACATTTCCTACTTCTTTCTACAGGTGAAGACTTCCAGCGGTGCAGCTTATTGCCTGCTAAAATGCATGGCTTAATATATTTTGTTTTATTCTGTGTGCTATTTCAGCCATACCTAATTAGTGCCACGAGGCCGATGACCCCTACGGTCAGAGGTCGCGGCACCAGCTTGTGCTGCCCATTTATATTCTTTTTAGTTATAGCTTCTAGCTACGCTGCATTGCCGCTGGGAGATTCTCTTCACCTGCTATTTTAGCGGGTCACTTGGACGTAATTGCCTAGTGACAAACTGACCCGCACTTTTTCTAATTCCAGGGTCTTCGCACCGGGCTTCGCACCATCATAGCGGTAGCGAGGCACACCAGCGGAGACCCTGGCACGCCGGCAACACCACAAGCCACGTGTCCACTAGCTAAGTGCATACTAACATCTTGCACAACGGACCGAACAACGCCACGGCAGAATATTTATTATGAATCCATCCCCTGAGGTTCATTTACTCAAATACCAGATATAAATTTATGTAACATTCTATTCACGATTATAATCTCATACTATACATTGTAATCAACCTTTTATTTAACTCTGCTCGCCCTAGCCGGAAGTAGTCTCAATTACATCCATCACTTAATTAATTTTCACAGTGCATAGTCACCTTAACTTTATTGCAACTCCATTTAAAAACTTCTATAAAAAACTATTTAATCGTTACAATGATGTAACTAAAAATTTACGGTTTTCGCAATTTTTCCTTTATCTGTACTATAAGACGTTACTTCGTACCAAATTTCAAGATTCTAAGTTCACGTAAAGTACCCTGTAGGTTTAGATTCCCGTGCGAGGTTTGAAAATTTGCGGAAATTTGCGGCATAAACTGCTGTATCTTTTGATTGCTTTGGCTTAGAAGTTTGATTTGTTCACAGCTTCAAGCGACAGTAGACATGAGTATTAGATATAAATTTCAGTTTGATACCTCCATGCGTTCCTGAGAAAAACGGTCTTGACAGACGGACGGACGGACGGACGGATAACGAAGTGATCCTATAAGGGTTCCGTTTTTTCCTTTTGAGGTACGGAACCCTAAAAGGGAACTATATTATATCATGCATTACAAATATTTGGACTGATCGGGAACCAAACCCATGACTTAGCAGTCTAACGCTCTACCTCTACGCCAAAGTATTGTATAAGTATTATCTGTCGAATAATCGTCTGTCGAAGTAGTGGTAATTCGAAGGTGTGTATTGTTTAATAGTTGTCTGTCGAAGCAATGACGATTGTCGATTTGTCTATCTATGTGTTTTCGAAGTTCGCTGCATGTCGAAATATTGTACTGTCTAAATTCAGTCCGTAACTCCATCAGACCCCCCAACCCCAAGAGGGAAGCCTGCACCAGAGCCTTCTCCATCAATCTATCAAATCAAAATTTTTCCTGGTGGTAGAAATTTGATGACACAAATTTGTCACAAAATTCGGCCGGGTAGGTACCACCGTGCACGATTGCGAAAAACCCTCCATAGTAATCCAATTTCGGTTTGATTGCGTTCAGGGGTCAGCAAGTGCATAGCCGGGCAGGGGGGTTGTGATCGCAGCACTAGTGGGACCGGTGGGTGTCACGCGGTGATGCGATGACAATCCTCTTCTGATGAGGCCGTCAAGCTGAGTGCCACTATTGTTAACATGGTACGTGTATGTAATGGTGACCCTCTTTCCTGAGACTTTACCTTCAGCTTACCATCAGGCGAGGTGAAGTCAAATTGACGTGTCCTAAATATTAAAAAAAAAAAAAAAAAAACCGGCTTGCAAGCGAGGTTGCCTTGGGCTCCATGCTCCCCAAATAACTTTTTTATTATTCGCCCGAAATTACTGGTATTCCTGTTAACCCCACAGCTAAGCTAAATTGCTTGTGTTAGGAGTAAGTACACGTTGGTAGTGTAATAGCCAGGATTCGAACCCGGGACCTCTCGATCTTAAGGCCGCCTCCTTAACCACTGATTTACTAATATTTAGAACTGTGTATACACAAAAATATACCCAAAATATACAAAAATATACCTAATGAGTACTCATTAGGTATATTTTTGTAGCCATATTGAATAAATTACAATTATTGTGCAGATATTTTTTTATTAGCTGTCTGATTTAAGGTCAAGCGTTGTCAACGACGATCGACTGTCAAAAAACGAACTGTCATTGGATTTAACGATACTTATTGTCAAAATTTGAAGATGTACGCAATTAAAAATAATTAATTGGACTCTCTGGCTTTCACGCTTATAAACTATTGTTGATTTAAGAATTGTAATTGCGAATATATTTTATTGGTTACTTTTTTGAGCACTCTTATTCTAAAAAGTGTGTGTAGGTGGGTGTGCCCACGTGTTTCCAATTCTATAAACTGGACGTGAAGAAGCGCCTATGGAGGCTGTCAAACTTGACATCGCTATTCTATATTACTACTGTTTAGAACAAAAATTGTTTCGTTTTTATCCCGCTTATTTGGCATACAAGCACATGGCCCAACTGATGGGAAGCGGTTACTGCGGCCTATCGACGTGTACAATACTAGGGTGCGTCACACTCGTGCACATCCCACATTAAAGTCGCTTGGGAAAACCACAGCAGGGAGATCATTATACAGCATAATGTGTCATGATTCCTGGGTGAGAATGGAATGTTTTTTTTAAAATTTTAAACGCAGATACTATATGAATTTTGACATCTATTTACATAGACACAGCTCTCGTTCTCTGTCATCTCATTTATGTGACAGCTAGGGTCTTCGGCATCCAAGCCAACCTTAACAGCGAGCTGACACACCTGCTGATGAACGGCGCGGGCTTTCCTTAGCTTAGCAGCAGTCGCTCCCGAAAAAGTCAACATTAGCGCAATCAAGAGAAAGAGTAAGAAAAGCCGACCCTGGCTCCGAAGTACAAGTTGGGGATGCTACCGGGACTGATGGTGATGATGAACTATGTTTACTCGCATTCTTGAATTTATATTACAGGCTATAAACTATTGTGTACAGGGTTGACCATTGTTGATAACTACAGGATGGATTTTTATTTACATTTCAAGGATTCCCTTTTATTTCATTGCCCCCGCTGGCCGGCGGGGGGGTATCCGAAGGAATTTCCGCACGAAAAAAAAAAGGTACTATGTTTGTTAGAGAGATAACATTCTATACAGCTCTTTCTAGACCCAAAGTAAGCATAGTTTAACTAGCTTGTGTTATGGCTTCCAGAATGCGGAAAACATAACATAACATAACTTCACGCATGTATCCCCGAAGGGGTAGGCAGAGGTGTATTACACACCCACGATTCACCAGTTATGTTTCGGTCACTTATATCCTTTTTTCTGTAAATACATACATAATTATACATAGAAACACCCAGACCAATGCAAATAGACATATTCATGCATACAAATATTTGCACTGAGCGGGAATCGAACCCGCGCCCCCTGTCGTAGCATTTGAATGCACTACCGTTACGTCACAGAGTACGACAAGAATGTGGTCCTTATGATTGACCCTATGCCATAAATGTACAGGATACTTATAATTTTTGCCGTTTTTAGCCTTTTCGATTGCCTACCGAAAGTGGCAAGCGAGGTTTCGAAAACCTATAAATGAGATTTGTTTCTTTTTTATTCCCCCTAAGCCGTCCAGCTAAGTGCTTGTACTAGGAGTGGGTTCACGTCAGTAGTGTACTGGCCAGGATTCGAATCGTTGACCTCCCGATCGTAAGGCCGACTCCTTAACAAATAAGCTAGCGACGGTTTGTTTCTTATTGAAAATATAGAAAAGATTCCTCTGAGTAAAATTTGCTATTTCTTTTAGGGTACTTTCCCTGCGGATGCAGTTCACAAATTCCACCCTGTATATAGGCTTCATTCTTTAGATTTCACTCTGGTAATTGGTATTTGGTTTAATGGTATTTACATCATATATTTTTTTAGTTTTATCATTTACTTATTTTCGAAGTTACAGGGGGGGGGGCATACATTTCACCACTTTGGAAGGGTCTCTCGCGCAAACTATTCAGTTTAGAAAAAATGATATTAGAAACTTCAATATTATTTTTGAAGACCTATCCATAGATAATTAGATACACTTTTTTGATGGTTTGGGTTTGATGAAAAAAAAATTAAGAGTTTCTATTCTAAATATGGGGAAACCCCCGATATTTATTGTTTTTTTTTCTATTTTTGTGTGATAATCTTAATGCGGTTCACAGAATACATCTACTTACCAAGTTTCAACAGCATAGCTCTTATAGTTTCGGAAAAAAGTGGCTGTGACAGACAGACATGACGAATCTATAAGGGTTCCGTTTTTTGCCATTTGGCTACGGAACCCTAAAAAGTAGACTACTAAATGATGTCACTTCACTCGGCTAGTTCGCAGTCGTATACCTAAACACAAACAAAGAAACCACACACAAAATGGTCGGTTCCAAATTTTACCCTCAATGTTAGACACGGAATTCGAAATGATTCAACAAAAACATATATTGTGACTGTCACGGTGACTCGCGGCCTAACGATAGTTAATTCTCGTGATTAATGATATGGATCGATGGACCATAGATCGGGGAACTGTAGACAGGCCACTTGATTTATCCTCCGAGCCTTTCGAGCCTTCCTTCCGAGCCTCTGAAAGCTGAGTTTAGACTCGGCTTTCAGAGGCTACTTTCCACTTTGATTAGTGCGAGTGCAGGTGCGTAGTGATTAGTACAAACACGTATGGACCGCAGTTGATTAGTGCAAGTGATTAGTAATCAGCGTAGTAAAGTGGATAGAAGCGTGTTCTATTTTTTTGCGAGTAGCCACGTCCCGCGCGCCCTTCCTTCCCCTTCACTCGCAGCAAGCCTGCTACTAAACACGTTTGGACATGTTTGTTTAGTAGTTAGTGTTTAGCGTACCTGTACGCTCGCTTGTAAAAAAAATTTAAATTTTTTAACTAAGCGCTGCAACTAAACAGTGTTGGACACTACTCACACTACACATTTGAACGAATCACTTACAACAATCACTAATTTCTAAGCGTCTGCACTCGCACTAATCAAAGCGGAAAGTAGCCTTTTAATTAAAGAACAGCCGTATCCCACCAGGCGAGCGTAACCCTGGGGTTATCCTTTCGAGGGCTTACCCGGGGTGCCCGGCAATGGACACTTGGGAAGGACACCGTGTGGTTTTAGTCGGTCGGATTCCGATCCGACACGCCCGCCCCATCGTCGGCACCGATGAAGTGAAGCCCGAGGGGGTTTCTACAAGCTAAAAAAAAAAAGGAACAGCCGAACTTCGATATAGCGGTAGTGCATTCGACTGCTAAGCCAAAGATCGTGGGTTCAATTCCCGCTCAGTGTTAATATATATGTACATTGTTCTGGGTGTTTCTGTGTACAATATGTATTTATTTACAAGTATTTAAGTATGTTTATCCTTATTCTAGAACCCATACGACAAGCTCTGCTTAGTTTGGATCTAAATGGCGTTGTATACTTTGTAAAAAAAAAACATACAAAGTCGGGTACATCAATGGATGAACTGGGTATCCCCATACAGCCTAAGGTAGTAGAATGCAGGCTAATGCAATAAGACATATTCATGCATACAAATATTTGCACTGAGCCAGACTCAGAACCCCCTACTTCTGACGTGGCAGTCGAGCTCCGACTGCCACGTCATTAATTAATCGCAGAAGCAGCTTGTTAGTTGTTGATAGTTATAAATACATTTCTACCTATCATCGCATCTACAATTCCAGTCTATGGTGCAGTGACGATGGTCGGGGATCGCAGTACAGATAAATATCATTGTTCCATAGATGCCTTTTGGTTTGAATCTATGTCTTTTTATCCACACTCTACCATTTATGGAGTTGTTAGTTTCGTTGGTTTCGAACCTGGGACTTTATATTGTTGGTATTATATCTTGACACTTATAACGGGATTAACCTTATAGCTGTTTAAATTTTTATTTCCCGGACCTGGACATTTTATAGAAATAATAGTAATAAAGTAATAATCATTTCAGGAGCCTCGCGGTAGGCAGTTGGGTCAAGGGCTTGATGCAGAAGGCAGTACTCCTCGACACGGCACGTATTGTGAGGAGATTCCTCTCTCTGGAGCCCTAACCACCGGTATCTTGGTCCCTGTACCCGATGCCGATGGCCCACAATTTTTTTATTTTTTTATATTTAGAATGTATTTAAAAATATAATTAAGTCTTTGGTTTCAAAGTTGCATTTCAAACAATTGATACTCCTCCGAGACCGTTTGACCGATCTCGACCAAAGGACAATGCCCATGTCAGTATGGAAATCGGTTGCACACTTTTTTTTGCTATGTCACATAAGTATAAACTGCATTAAAAAGCCTGCATTAAGTATTATCTGAAATATAAACGCATATTGTAACAGAACTTGGGGTTATTGAGAAATTAAATGATTACAACGAGAAAAACAACAACAACTAGAAAATATTGTGACACTGACTATTGAACTGACGTTTGAGTTTTCTTTTGGAATGTTTTAAGACAGGGATACCATGTATAAATTAAGAAAAAACTACCACTGAAGTATACATGATTTTACAACTTTAACTGATTATCACTAATTAACTACGAATACATACACGAAATATTAAGATTACATAATTGAATGTCACATTGCGAATTATTATCACGTATTATTATTTAACCATTTTATTTTAAAAAGATTGGTATATTTGCATTCTACCACCAATGGTTTATTTTAAATAATGGTAAAAATTAAATTAAAATGGAAACGATTATTCATTCAAGTTTTATATCTTTATAATTTAAATTCAAACCCCAAGTTCTATAGAAGCGATTTAGTGTTGAAAAGTCATACTATAATCAATATTATTTTTTAACATTTGAAATATCGACGCGAACGTCTAAAAGCGCAACCAAGAATGGGCATTCTCCTTTGCCACGGTGATCAAGTAGACATTACTGAGTGTCGTAAGGGTGTCCCGATCGGTCTTACCATCGAGGAATAATCACCGAAAAACCAAATCAATGGAAAAAGTCGACCGGTCACGTTGACCTATTGTTGGATAGGCAAATCTCGCTACGCTTAAGTTTCGGTTGATTGCGAAGCTGGTAACCGTCCTAGTTTATAAAACATAACATAACTTCACGCCTGTATCCCCAAAGGGGGAGGCAGAGGTGTATTACACACCCACGATTCGCCAGTTATGATAAGGTCCCAATGTAATAGGGGGCGAGCCTATTACCATCTACCGGGCGCATTATTAAGCGAGCAATAATTAGCATTTATTAATGGACACATAACTACGAAAAGTCAGAGGTGTGTGCCCGGGGCGACTGGGGTTCGAACTCGAGACCTCGTCTCAGCAACTTGGTCCCTGTACCCGATGCCGGTGGAGTACTGTTTTTATATTTATAAATATATGTATTTTTATGTATATTTAATAACTAGCTGATGTCCGCGGTTCTTAGTCATATCTCCGGTTCTACTTAACTAATTGCAATCAAACATATGGCAGATTTTAAGTCTGACCTAGACCTTTCTAATAGACAAAACCGCAACAAAATCCGTTGAGTAGTTTTTGCGTCCAGCGCGAACAAACAGACAAGAATTCCAAAAAATATATTTTTGTGTTCAAAATCGTTCACTTAACATGAACCATTTTTTTTTAATATCTCCAAGATATTTAGAGAAGATTGAAAAGTATATATAGATAATATTCAATGCCAATATACATAAAAAAGTGGCCAAGTGCGAGTCGGACTCGCCCATGAAGGGTTCCGTAGCAGTAACTAACATAATAATACTTTATTTTAAATTTTATATTTGAGTTGATTGAATGAAAGTTAAATTGCGTTTTACGATTTATGACGTATTAAAAAAAACTACTTACTAGATCTCGTTCAAACCAATTTTCGGTGTAAGTTTACATGGTAATGTACATCACATATTTTTTTAGTTTTATCATTCTCTTATTTTAGAAGTTACAGCGGTGGGGGGGACACATTTTACCACTTTGGACGTATCTCTCGCGCAAACTATTCATTTTAGAGAAAAATTATATTAGAAACCTCAATATAATTTTTGAAGACATATCCATAAATACCTCACACGTATGGGCTTGCTAGATGAAAAAAAAAATTAAGTTTCGGTTCTAAGTATGGGGAGCCCTCAAAGTTATTGTTTTTTTCTATTTTGGTGTGAAAATCTTAATGCGGTTCACAGAATATATCTACTTACCAAGTTTCAACAGCATAGTTCTTATAGTTTCGGAAAAAAGTGACTGTGACATACGGACGGACAGACAGACAGACATGACGAATCTATAACGGTTCCGTTTTTTGCCATTTGGCAACGGAACCCTAAAAATCATGCCTACAAATATTTGCACTGAGCGGGAATCGTAGCCGCGACCTCTCAGCAGTTGAACGCTCTACCGCTACACCATACAAGTCGTTATTATATCATTCTAATATATGTAGCCGTCTAATTAAATTAATTACAAAATTATTATGCTAAATACTTTTAATTAATTTTGTCATAATATATGCAAATTGATAATTAATTAATCCGTATTTATTATTTGAGGTGTTTTGTACGTCATCATCATCATCAGACCGTGTCAAAGCGTCATTTTCTTTTTAACCCCCGACGCAAAAAGAAGGGTGTTATAAGTTTGACGTGTCTCTCTGTCTGTGGCTCCCTTGCTCGCGAACGGATGAAGCGATTTCAATTTAGTTTTTTTTTGTATGAAAAGTGAGTTACGGGCGATTTTCATCAAAAATGTCTAAAAACATTTTTGATGAAAATCGGTTGAGTCGTTTAAAAGTTGTGGGGGGTGAAAGTGGGGAAGAATAACCGGATGTCTGCAAATATAATCGAGTGGGGTCTCAAATCAAAGCGCATCACGTGCACATTTTTACTTTTTAAAGCGAACTCAGGTTATTGTGTCGGGGGGGCGAGCGAGGCTCTTATACGCGGGATAGCCGCTTACAAACTCGGATACTCCTTTGCAACCACAAATCTGATTTCAACCAAATTTGGCATGGTCATAGCGACAATCTAGGGGACGGTTTTGAGACCATACAATTAAAAAGCGGACATACCATTGAGGAATTATCAACGAAAAACAAATTTAGCATTGAAACTAATGGATAAAGTTCGCGCGCGCAAAAATTTAATATTTCAGAAAAAATAAATGCTCGCTCAGCTCAATTTTCTTGCGATCGGCTAACTGCATCGCATCCCTAGTTTATAAGTTTGTGCATTTATAAAAGTTAATTACCGCTCGCTTAATAATGTGTGTGTTAATATTGTACGGTAGATGGCAATAGGCTCGCTCCTATTACATTGGGACCTAAACATAACTGGCGAATCGTATTACACCTCTGCCTGCCCCTTTGGGGATGCAGGCGTGAAGTTATGTTATGTTATGAGGGTAATCTTCGGAACCTAGAGTGGTAGAGTCAAGCAACAGTCATTTTGGCCGTTGCATGAATGGGCCGACGCGACCGGGGAAGCACCACCCTCTCACAGAATATCGACGCCAAGTAACAGTATTTGAACTGTTGCGTTCCGTTTGGTGAGTGAGAGTGCCGGAGCCCAAACTCCTTTCCCATCCCCTCCCAAACTCCTTGCCCATCCCCTCCCAAACTCCTTTCCCATCCTTTCCTTTACAGGGTCGGCAGTGCGAGTGTGACGCCACTGGTGTTGCACACGTCCATAGGCCGCGGTGACCGCTTACCATCAGGTGGGCCGTGTGCTTGTCTGTCACCTTAGTGGTGTAAAAAAAAAAACCACTGCACTTATTGGAAAAATTCCTTCACCATTTGAAAGGTAAATTATCCCCGAGGCGGAGCGAGTATAAGTAAATAAATAAATATTATAGGACATACTTTTACAAATCGCCTTCTAGGCCCAAACTAAGCAGAGCTTGTCATATGGGTTCTAGAATGCCAATAAACATACTTAGATACTTTTTTTTGGTAAATAAATACATATTATACATAGAAATACCAAGACAAATGCAAATATACATATTTGCAATGAGCGGGAATCGAACCCGCGACCTCTAACTTAGCAGTCGAATGCTCTACCGCTACGCCACAGAGGTCGTTACACGTAATAGTAATGGACGTTGTGGTTTGCAATAAAATATATTTTCTTTCTTTCTTTCTTATTCTTTCTAAAGTTACATACAAAATTGGGAGTCCAGGGTTCGCTCTCTTACTCGTACATTATCGGATTATCTTGATTTTACGGGAGCAACTACTGGAAACAAAAAAAATTGCTCAAGGCGCCCTCTTGATTACAAATTCCGCCACAACACAGACTTATTTCCTTTTTAAAACATTTTTTCCCCAATCAGTATAGAATCTTCGGCAGCTTTCATAAAAATGGATTGGCAACATTGATAAATGAACGTTTACAATACATGTATAAAAAATATACACTGATATGAACGATGTACAACACAGTTGCCTTATGGCGATTAAAAAAAAACTGTTACATATGACCATGAATGATTTTGTCTTGCTTGACGCATTTTCGGTAGGGTCTGCAGAAAAATCAATGAAATCTTTTGTTATTAAGTATTAATTTTAATGAGAAAACTCGACATATAATATATAACTTTTATATGTAGTTTGATTATTTATCTCCCGAATGCTAAAAAGGTACTTAAATAGATTAGTTTTTAGGAAAATTGTGTACATACAAACATATCGTATACAGAGAACCTTTTAGTTTATAGAGTTGAATAAAATATGTTACTTTATCTTATGGCACCTGAGTTTCGCAGTCTGCGGCGAGGACGCCGCTGACTCATCTACGCCCGGGACTACCGACCTCCATGATCGGGGCCTGAGGACGGCAGTTGGCCGACTCGCCGTACTTACAGAAGCAGGCCGTGGCGGAGGCGTGTCTTGTGTGTCCACACACGCCTGCCTACTCACCAACGCGGGATAAAACCCGACCCAACAAGGCGAGGCCGCGTTGACGGCCAAAGTCCGCCGGTAACCCTGAGGTTATCCTTTCGATGGCTTACCCGGGGTGCCCAGCAATGGACACTTGGGGAGGACACCGTATGGTTTTAGTCGGTCCGATTCCGACACGCCCACCCCATCGTTGGCACCGATGGATTGAAGCCCGTGGGGGATTCCACACGTTAAAAAAAGCCTATGGCATATATAATAAGCTGTTTTATATTCAAAAGTACTTAAATATAGGTGCAGTCCAAGTTTGACCCTAGTGGCTACCTGGTAAGATGCTCGCCCACTATTCCGTAGGACCGAATTCATAACTTCATAAAATATAACTTCACGCCTGTACCCCTGAAGGGGTAGGCAGAGGTGTATTACACACCCACTATTCGCCAGTTATGTTTTATGTATTATGTTACGAATTCAGAGATTTGTGGTATTTGGGTTTTTATTCACCTCTGCCTATCCGATATACAAGTGTGATAATATATATACACATCATTTCTAACAATAGTCCAACTACCATAACAGCAGTTTATTACTTCTATATTATAACGCAGCAGCCGGGCAGGGGGATTGTGGTCGCAGCACTAGTGGGACCGGTGGGTGTCACGCGCTGCTGCGACGACAATCCTCTTCTGATGAGTGCCACCATTGTTAACATGGTACCCTCTTTCCTGAGACTTTACCTTCAACTTACCATCAGGCGAGGTGAAGTCAAATTGACGTGTCCTAAATATAAAAAAAAAATGCGGATGTGGGTAGTCGCCAGTGCTTGACCTATCCTTAATTAAATTTTCAAAACTAACATGCATATAAATATTGCATTGAGCGGGCACTGAAACTGTAACTTCAGAAGTTACAGACGAAATGTCGACCACCACGCCAAAGGAGACGCCGCAACGTTGGAACCGGTGTAAATAATACACTAGGAATTCAGTGCAGGGTGCGACTGAAATAAATTGAGCTGAGCGAGCGGGACTCTTACTTGAAAATAAGACATCTTACTACGGTCGCGCGCTTAGCTAAGGCCTCGCGCTCGTGAAACTGCTTTTCGGTGATTATTCCTCAATGGTACATCGGACATGAATCATCTCGCTTTAAAACACTCCTCAGTGTCAACACAATCACCGTGGTAAATTTGGTCAAGATTGCGCGAGTGGTTACGGAGGAGTTCAGCCACTAACAAACAGCTATGCCGGATCTAATAACACAAAGTAAATCGCCATAAAATAAGTTACTAAACTTAATTTATTTCAATGTATATGGCCCGTATTTTTGAACAATAGGTACTCAGTCATGTGTGCGAGGGATATGCTCTATGGGCAACCTTACACCCCGGCGTCTGTAGACCCGAGACGGCGTGCGGTTTTAGTCGGTTCAAGCCCGACATAACCGCCCCCGCTGGCACGCGGGGGGGGTATCCGAAGGGATTTCCGCACGAAAAAAAAAAAAAAAAAAAAAAAAGGTACTCAGTCATGAATTTCGAATTGAAACTAGTTGTAAGTACATCTTCTTCTTCTAGAACTAAACTTGAGTGGACGTTTTATGACTGTAAATCGCCAGAACATTCATAAAATCTGCACTCAAGTTTAAGTTTAGAATATCTAACATCTGTACTCGGAACTAGTTTCGGTGCCGGTTAATAACTAATACTCAAATATATATAAGTCTGACTAAGACTTTTCTAATAGATAAAACCAGACAAGACTGGTGAAAGAAATTTGAAGACACAAATTTGTCACAAAATTCGGCCGGGAGGGTACCACCGTGCACGATTGCGAAAAACCCTCCATAGTTATCCAATTTCGGTTTGATTGCGTTCAGGGGTCAGCAAGTGCATAGCCGGGCAGGGGGATTGTGGTCGCAGCACTAGTGTGATCGGTGGTCACGCGGTGCTGCGACGACAATCCTCTTCTGATGAGGCCGTCAAGCTGAGTGCCACCATTGTTAACATGGTATGTGTATGTAATGGTGACCCTCTTTCATGAGACTTTACGTTCAGCTTACCATCAGGCGAGGTGTAGTCAAATTGACGTGTCCTAAATAAAAAAAAGACTTCCAAAAATATATTTTAGAGATCAAAATCGCTCACTTAACATAAATAATTTTTTTGTAAATATTTTCGAGATACTAAGAGAAGATTGAAACGTATAGATAGATAATATGCAATGCAAATAGACAAAAATTCATGCATACAAATATTTGCACTGAACGGGACTCGAACGCTCTACCGCTACCATACAAGTCGTTATTATATTATTCTAACATATGTAACCGTCTAACTAGTTTCAAGTCGAGATTCTTGACTGATTATCTTTATAGAATACGGGCCTAAAATGTATGGACTTCTCTTAGCATATAACATAAGATAAACTCACGCCTATATCCCCGAAAGGGTAGGCAGAGGTGCTAACACCCACATTTCGCCAGTTTATGTTTAGGTCCCAATGTAATAGGTGGCGAGCCTATTGCCATTAACCGGGCACTTATAAACCTGCGATAAATACACACATAACTTCGAAAAGCATCGAAAAGTCATTGGTGTGTGCCATGGTAAAACCTGGGATCGAACCTGAGACATCGTCTCAGCAGTCCATTACCCATACCACTAGGCTACCGCGGTTCATATATCAATTTCAAATTAGGTACAAAAAATTCGATGTCGTTATTTCTGCTGACGGTACATCGGTATCTCAGTTGGGAATTTTTCGAATACCGCCCCAGTCCCGATGCTATCTACCAAAAGGTCCAGGCTTCGATTTCCAACCGGTCCATAGACGTCTCTATAACATAACTTAGTTTTTATTTAATTTTGTTAAATCATAAACTTTATTTTATTAAATTACTGCGATAGAGGGGCGTGTAGGGACCTGTCAAGTTCTTCGAAGACCAAGCGGACCTCATCTGCAAGCCGGTACACCTGCTGATTGACGGACGAGGCTCTGGCGCAGGCGCACCTCTCGGGGTTGGGGAGTCAGACGGTAGCTGCTACCGTAAAAGTCAAGTTTTTTTTTCGTGTTTGATCCGTTAATTAGACTGCACCTCGCCTGATGGTGAACTGAGGTGAAGTTCAAAAAGTAGTGGCCACTATTCCAGAAGTCCTCTCGGCTTTCCTCTCGGAGTTAGCAGGTCAGACGGCAGTTGCCTCCGTAAAAGCTGAATAAGTCAACCAAAAAATGGAAAACGACTTCCGGTTCGGTGGTGGAACCACCCCTAAGATGATGATTGGTAAGTACAACATTAGTTCTGTGATCTCTGCCTACACCTGTGGGTGGCACAGGCGTGTATATATATATATATACATATATACACGCCTCTGTGGCATAGCGGTAGTGCACTTGACTGCTACGACAGGGGGCGCGGGTTCGATTCCCGCTCAGTGCAAATATTTGTATGCATGAATATGTCTATTTGCATTGGTCTGGGTGTTTCTATGTATAATATGTATGTATTTACAAAAAAAAAAGTAAATAAGTATGTTTATCCGCATTCTGGAACCCATAACACAAGCTAGTTAAACTATGCTTACTTTGGGTCTAGAAAGCGCTGTGTAGAATGTCGTAGAATATTTATATTTATTTATTTATTTATTATATACTTAAAATAATTCAACTTCAGTTATTTAACACGTTAAGCTGTGTCAGGTTACTATTATTGTCTAGCCAACACTAAGTTTTATCTCTAATCCCCGAATTTACGGCAAATTTTATTTAATTTACCATGATTTATGTGAAACTTAAAGGAAATGACAAAATTTTTAAAATGAACAAATTTGTAGTGGACCCGCCAATATTTATAGCTAGTGTTGGGCAGGTGATGGCCGAACGCCGAACTGTGAATTTAAAGGCCGAACGCCGAAACACGCTTCTACAAAAAGCTCCCTTCTTTCCCAAAATTTTAAAGTCTAATCAATAATAAATTTTACCAAAAAGGCTTTTATAAATTCAAGAATATTTAGACGACAAACTTAGAATTAACTTTTTACTCTACTAGGCTACTCAAACAAAACATTGTAATTGGATGAAGTAAACATGTTTGTAAATAGTCTAAAATAATAGCCCGCTGAGTTTCTTACCGAAATCTTCGCAGGATCTTACTTCGCTTTTCGAACCGGTGGTCCATTTCCTAAACATTTATTTTTTTGGCATTTCAGAAGTGCCGTTTTAATGGTTAGACTTCGAGCGTAACCCTTTTGTAATGTGTGAAAACTAAAATCTGTATGGTTTTCGAAGGATAAAAATCCTAATGGAAACATCCTTCATTTTCGAAAACTTGTAATGCGTAGGGATGAAAGTAATATTGTATGGAAGGCTATAGGTATTGAAGTAGATTGGATACAAAGGAAGAAGATACCTAAGAGATGATGGATGGACTGTGTGAAATAATATGGCAGGAAAGGAAGTGAATACTGGTGGGAGAAATTTGATGACACAAATTTGTCACAAAATTTGGCCGACCGTGCACGATTGTGAAAACCCTCCATAGTAATCCAATTTCGGTTTGATTGCGTTCAGGGGTGAGCAAGTGCATAGCCGGGCAGGGGGATTGTGGTCACAGCACTAGTGGGAGACGACAATCCTCTTTTGATGAGGCCGTCAAGCTGAGTGCCACCATTGTTAACATGGTACGTGTATGTAATGGTGACCCTCTTTCATGAGACTTTACCTTCCGCTTACCATCAGGCGAGGTGAAGTCAAATTGACGTGTCCTAAATATAAAGAAAAAAAGAATGTTGAGATGACTGCTAGCATTAATGGAAAAGTACACATATTGTTTCAAAAAATATGGGATCACCCTCCGAGCTTTTCCCAACTCAGTACGTCATCCTAAAACTGAACTGGCTCGTATTGTTTAACCTTCCAATCTGGTAACATACTCGATTACAACAAAGCCACGAGGCCCTCTAAACTTTCGTCGATATAATAGTTTAATTTAAAAACCGCCATGTCCCCTCACTAGCAGTGACTCCGAGGCCAAATAACCGGATTGTAAATATTTGAATATTGAAATTCGACCATTCCTAAGACATATAACTTTAACAAATATTAGCAATGGCTATTTCGATTGCTATATATTTTCAATAAATTCTTTAGTTTGACTTCTAGATAGAATGAAAATTGATATGTTCAGATAAAATATTTTAACACCAAGGTTTTTGTAAGCGAATTATTATTATCGAATAGGTATGCTAGTTTGGACAAGTAAAACAAATGATATGTTCAAATGTGGTACCTTTCTTCCCCTCGGATACCCCTCGCCGGCCAGCGGGAGCGGTTATGTCGGGCTTGAACCGACTAAAACCGCACGCCGTCTCGTGTCTTCAGACGGCGGGTTGCCCATAAGGCATTTTCCTCGCACCCCGACTGACCCTGGCCCATCGCCGTTCCGAGATGGCCCCCTAAAATGTGGTACCTTGATGAAGTATAAGTGGCGAGAAACATCTTGAAAGTTCGCGCACGAACCAACCAAAAAACCAATAGAATGGTTGATCAACCAATGGAGCGAGCCGTTTGAGTTCGTCATTGGTTTAATATAATCCAAGATTGGTTAATTGGCCGAACTACTAGCAAGCGGCGATAGCCCAGTGGTGTACGTAACGGACTGCCCTACGAGGTCTCGAGTTCGATCCCAGTTCGCCCCGGGCACACCTCTCTGACTTTTCGTAGTTATGTGTGTATTTAAAATGATTATTATCGCTCGCTCAGTAATGTGCCCGGTAGATGGCAATAGGCTCGCCCCCTATTACATTGGGACCTAAACATAAATGGCGAATCGTGGGTGTGTAATACACCTCTTTCTACCCTTTCAGGGATACAAGCGTGAAGTTATGTTATGTCAACTGTAAACGGTTTCTCAGACATCTTGACAATGTACTATTGTCAAGAAGTCTGAGAATCTGGCTAATCCCGCTTTGTACAGTGTTCTATCTTTCAATTTTAACACCAGTGTGCCTATATTAAAGAAGCTTTCTTGTGAGCACTTTTTCGGCGATAAAATGAATGTTTGAGGGACAGATTGATTTCTGTACTCATTCTATTTTGGTCTCTGTTTTTTGTATATTAATTCCTTTTCTTTTATTATTGTTGTTTATTTTTTGTGTTTTTTTTTATTTGCTATTGTTTTAAGTACCTAAATCGGTTGTTTCTACTGCCATTTCTTGAAAGCTAACACTTACACGAAACATCTACATGTGAAAACTTGTAACTGGCCCTCGCATGCTATATTATATACCTTGCTCATTATACTAGCTGTAAGTTTTCCGAAAATGTAAAAATAAAATAAAATAAAATTTAACGCTTTACAAACCAAACTGCAAAGTGAGAGTCCTGAGGTCACTAACACCCACCCCCTCTTTGCGTAGAGATATTGCCTCCTTGGCAGTATTTCACCGCCTCTACCATGGCGAGTGTTCCGAAGAGCTGTTCCGATTAGTTCCACCCTCTCCTTTCCTATACAGGACAACACGCGCAAGGCTGAGGTATCACCCTCACACGGTGCAAACAATTTCATCAAGAAAAAAGCGGTTTAGCGCCTCTTTTTCTTGTCGCACCATCAAGACTTGGAATTATTTATCAGCACACGTGTTTCCTACAGTCCCGGGTCTTTTGGTGTCTGTAAAGGTAACCTTCTTAATCTTGGCCGGAATCTCACCCAAGAGCTGGGTTCTGTATAGTAAGATATCTGACCACATACCTATTCACAGCTCCGCACATTTCCGTCTCATTGTAAACGCACTTAATGCGGCTCTTTATGACTACAATCTTCACTGATAAGCCCACGGGTAAGCCCTAAGCCCGTGGGAATTTCGGGATGAAAAGTGGATAATATAGCATGGTGAAAGAATTTTTGAATTCGCTTCAGTAGTTTCAGAGTTTATCGATTACAAAGAGTCATTTCTTCCTATTTATTAACCCCCGACGCAAAAAGAGGGATGTTATAAGTTTGACGTGTCTGTTTGTCTGTCTGTGGCTCCGTAGCCGCGAACGGATGAAAAGATTTCAATTCAGTTTTTTTGTATGAAATGTGAGTTACGGGCGAGTGTTTTTAGACATGTTTGATGAAAATCGGTTGAGTCGTTTAAAAGTTGTGGGGGGTGAAAGTGGGGAAGAATAAATATAATCGAATGGGGTCTCAAATGAAAGCGCATCACGTGCACATTACAAAATAATATGTTCAATGAAAATCGGTTGAGCCCTGTAAAACTCTGAGGGTAATATACCCAATATCTGCAAATATATGTGTCGGGGGCTTTTTTAATTTTTAATTTATATATTATAATATTACTTTTATAATATTAATTTTAAGCTGAAGACAGGGCGCTCATTAGGTGAGACCTATGTCCAGCAATGGACCAGAATAGGTTGATGATGCATATTACTTAGTTTAGAGTGGAGACAAGCAACGCGTCGCTCCTACAACGAACATTAATATTTATAATGTGATTTAAATAATTATTTATTTCGTAATAAGATAGACTTCTACACATATAATAAAATCGTAACGAGGTGAAAACTGTACATTGAATATTTTTTCAAATAAATAACTGCTATGTGTTCTAGGTACGATACCGATGCCAAAAAGCGATTTTTAGAAATTTGGTCTGTTCGTCTGCTTTTATTATCGATATCCGAGCATCACTTGAAAACCGCTGAACAGTTTCAGCTCAAATTTTGCACGAATTTCTTCTAGGGTATGGTCATAAACTGCACTATATATCATCACACTATTATAAGTGTGATAGGAGCAGCAGTGTAAAATCAACCAAATCAATTGATCATTCCTTTATTATGACAAACCAGATCATCACGAATCATCACCATAAAAAGCGGCGATAGCCCAGTGGCGTACGTAACGGACTGATGAGACGAGGTCTCGAGATCGAACCCCAGTCGCCCCGGGCACACACCTCTGACTTTTCGTAGTTATGTGTGCATTAATAAATGATAATTATCGCTCGCTTAATAATGTGCCCGGTAGATGGCAATAGGCTCGCCCCCTATTACATTGGGACCTTAACATAACTGGCGAATCGTGGGTGTGTAATACACATCTGCCTACCCCTTCGGGGATACAGGCGTGAAGTTATGTTATGTTAGATCATCACGAAATTCTGAAGTTCTATTGAACTCGGACATGATCGCACTATAAAATCATCACGCTACAGCTAAAAGGTGATGAGCAGTAAAATGGAGTTACCTACGTTTAAAAGATAGTCGATTAGAGACTCAACCCCTGATAATAAATTTCATCTCGCTATTATATTAGGGAACCGGGTAGAATTAATGTCTGTTACATATAAATCTCTATTTCTTCATGATAAATGATTGAAAATATAACTTTGAAATAGGTAACCTAATACATGTTGGGTTCGAAACTGCAGAAGTAAACATACCTTGATCTATTTCGAATTTAACGCGGACGAAGTCGCGGGCAACAGCTAGTATGTTAAAATTTGAACCAGTAGTTCCTGAGATTAACGCAATCAACCAAACAAACAAACTCTTAGCTTTATATATTCATTAAAGTATATAGGGCAGTTTCACTATCCAAAAACGCCGAGGCATAATTTGCAACAATTAAAATGGTAACAATGAAAATTGCGCGCGGTCCGTGGTTCGAGTTTCGACGTAGCAAAACGTATAATTGTTGCGATCGGTTTCTGAGAACGAATGGGACACATAAGAAACAAAGAAATTCCTTTATCATTAAGTTGAAGTTTGGTCTGTTTTTGCTAAGAAACATATCGGCATGCGGCCAGGACTCGAACACCGAACGATTCGTTGCATGTACCTAACAGGCGAAATTAATACAATTTGAAATCTGAAGACGGTTTTAAAATTCTGTGTCATCTAGGTAGAGACGGGTTCGATTCCTGCTCACTGCAAATAGTTGTATTTATGAATGTGTTGTGTATTTTCTATGTATAATATGTAGGTAAGTTAAGTATTTACTGAAATAAATGTATCTAAATATGTTTATTGAGTGGGAAATGATGTTTTTTTTTTTAATATTTAGCACACGTCAATTTGACTTCACCTCGCCTGATGGTAAGCTGAAGGTAAAGTCTCAGGAAAGAGGGTCACCATTACATACACGTACCATGTTAACAATGGTGGCACTCAGCTTGACGGCCTCATTAAAATGTAAAAACTAAGTTTAGACTGAATTAAACGCATTTATATCTGAATTCATCGGTGAAATTGAACCAATATTTGCGACTCCCACTTTGTTTAAAGCACTGGTCGCAATATAAAGCATTTTTTTAAATCTTCTAAGACGAATCAATTAACAATTTCCCTTCCATTCATGTTTACATCGTGACACCGAACTTAGGACCCTGAAATGCGTAGGGTCACGACCCAATACAATAGAAATCGTGCGACAGTGTATTCTGTTTCCCGATAGTTTTTTTGACCCTTGACACGGTCGGGTCAAAGAATTATGAGATACTAAAGAATTTTTATTTGTTTGAATGGATTTTTGACCCGTATTGTGACGGTAGTGTTGGACTGCTATATCAGAGGTAACGGCTTTTACTCCCGTTTAGTAAAAATATTTGTATGCACGACTAGGTTAGCACATTGCCAGTTTAAGCCCCACTAGATAGGTAAGTTTCAGGATGGGTGACCATTCTTAACACATCGAGACCCCTCAGTGCCTCGGAGAGCACGTTAAACCGTCGGTTTCGCTGTCGTTAATGGGTCGCTAATGGGTTGAGGAGGTCAGATGGCTCAAGGCAGTCTCTTCAAGGACAATATCGAAATTCAGCCGTTTCGCAGTTAGACTGAAAACCGTCCCCGACTGATTTGGGACCAGACTCAGAAAAGAATTTACCTATTGTATACATAAACATAACTTCACGCCTGTGTCCCCGAAGGGGTAGGCAGAGGTGTATGTGTAATCTCTCGATTCGCCAGTTATGCTTAGGTCCCAATGTTATAGGGGGCGAGCCTATTGCCATCTACCGGGCACATTACTAAGCCAGCGATAATCAAGATTTTTAATACACACATAACTACAAAAAGTCAGAGGTGGGGGAGGGCGACTGGGGATCGAACTCGAGACCACTGGGCTATCGCCGGTGGTATTGTATAGGTCTGAGTATTTTCAGTGTAATAGGCGGAGTCATGTATAGAAATGATTGTAACATCATTCAATATTTCCGTTAGTTTGTGAGAATTTTTGGTAGATGTCTCCAGAGACGCCCCATACGTATGTAGACGAGAATTTCGGCTACCCAGGAGGTGCCCAGGTAGCTCAGTTGGTCAGAGTATTCCGCCTAGAGAGGACAAGGTCGTTTCAAGTCCCATTCTAGATGCTGATTTTTTCCGATTTAATTTTTTTTTAATTAAATTTTTAAGCAATTAGTATCCTTACTTGTCCTATAGATTTAGATCGGAAAAAGAGAACATCTAGGACGGGACTTGAACCCGCGACGTGTCCCTTACAGGGGGAATGCTCTGACCAACTGAGCTACCTAGACCCAGATATTCTAACTTTAAACTTTTTTGTTGTAGAGGTAGTGAATGCAAACTGTTGTCAACGAGTTCGATTCCTGTGTCAGGTAAAAATGTTATTGGAAGTTTTCTGAATTGCCTAAAAGCTTAAATATATCGATGAAATTACATAGGCCTCTGTCAAGATGCACCATACCTCCCGATCCTCCAGCTTGTGCATCCAGTCTATCCCAGCTAACTTTTTCAGGTCATCAGTCCCTCTGGCACGTATTTTTGGGGCCCAACCAAAAGCTTTGGGGCCCAAGTCAACCTCACATGCAAGCAGGTACACTTGCGGATTATCCAGCGGAGGCCCAGGCGCAGGTTTTACTCTTGGGGTTTTTTTTTAAAGTGGGTGTCCCATCTTTTAATTCTATGACCCCCCACCCCCAGTTCACCGTCGCCTTTAGCTTGCGAGTCTTGCGAGGCCCTTTTTAACTATTATTTAATTGTTCACTAATAATTTTGAAGATAATGGTAAAGAAAATGGAATATACGTCTTTTTAATTTTACTAGTATTTTTTTTTTTATATTTAGGACACGTCAATTTGACTTCACCTCGCCTGATGGTAAGCTGAAGGTAAAGTCTCAGGAAAGAGGGTCACCATTACATACACGTACAATGTTAACAATGGTGGCACTCGGCTTGACGGCCTCATCAGAAGAGGATTGTCGTCGCAGCACCGCGTGACACCCAGCGGTCCCACTAGTGCTGCGACCACAGTCCCCCTGCCCGGCTATGCAGTTGCTGACCCCTGAACGCAATCAAACCGAAATTGGATTACTATGGTGGGTTTTTTGCAATCGTGCACGGTGGTACCCACCCGGCCGAATTTTGTGACAAATTTGTGTCATCAATTTTCTACCACCAGGTATCCAAATAGGGAAATACGTGTGAGTGTGCTTGTTTTATGTGTGCGATGGTTCTGCAGTTTTCTTCTCGGGGTTGGTAGCTCAGACGACAGGCGCTCCCATAAAACCAGTATAAGCCAAACCAAAGGATTGACTCCTTCACAGGCAGCGGACCATGAGCGGAGGTGAAAGTCTCTAGTCATGATGATGAGTCCATCTGGTTTGGTGACATCACACCTTCCGTTTGCCAATTCGCGTAATTCTTGAGCTGAGCGGAGCGAAGCTCTTATACGCGGGATAGCCACTTCTTTGTCGTTGTATTTCTTTTCTCCTGCTTGACCGATCTTGACCAAATTTACCACGGTGATAGTGTGGACACTGAGGAGGGTTTTGAAGCGAGATGGTTCGTGTCCGATGTACCATTGAGGAATAATCACCGAAAAACAGTTTCACGAGCGCGCGGCCTTAGCTAAGCGCGCGACCGTAGTAAGATGTCTTATTTACAAGTAAGAGTTCCTCGCTCAGCTCAATTTATTTCAGTGGCACCCTGCACTGAATTCCTAATTAGCTTACCTATTACATGACTACAATACAAAAATATATGCAAGTCTTGTCGGCTTCCCTATAGAACGTGTTTATCCAACACCACTTGTGGATAGAATTTAATCTTAAATTGAAAATTAAAACCTGTTGTCTAATGACTGGTACATACCGACAGGTTGAACGCAAACTAGTGAGATGTGTCAATAATTACTACACGCGCGGAATCTGAATTATTGGCTATAAGTAATTTTTTACGAATCTATACCCGTGCAAAGCCTTTTCCCGGGCCGTTAGTTCAAACGAGCATCGGACCCATAACCCCTGACTTCTGAAAAGTATTTCATTCTTAGCAAACCTTAAAAGTCAATTAAAAATTTGAGCTAATTAAAATTAGATAAGATTATAAACCAGTGGAAACCTGTACCATATAACTTATACCCGGCAAAATGCTGGACTGGTTTTCTATAGTGTACTTAGCAAAGTTTATCTATGTTATACACTTTTGTTTATTGTTTGTTTATTTAACACTAAAAGCCTAATAATATTATAAATGTGTGTGGTTATATAAGTGTTTAGATGTTGGTTACTCAAATATGAATAAATGATTGAACGGATCTGACTGAAATTTGGTACAGAGATAGATTAGAGTCTGGAATACATGAAATGAAACATATATTAGGCTTCTTTTCATCTTTGGTATAGGTTCTCATTCGTTGCGGGAACGGGATCAGAATTCCACACGGGTGGAGCTGCGGGCAGCCAGTAAATTTTATATTTCTTTTAACCCCACCACACTTTTTTAAGCGCGTTACTGACAGAATTTAATCGCAACTCTTTGTGATCGTTTGCTTCCGTTCCGTTGGTGTGCACCCGTCACAATATTTAATAAGTTGTTAATAAGCAAACACAATAATTAAGTGTTCGGGGGAACTTTAAGATATTATCTCTTGTATCTGATACCATATTCAACTTGATTATATTAATTTTACGAGGCACGTTTGATACGCGTTGATTTTATTTATTACATACATAACATAACATAACATAAACTCACGCCCATATCCCCGAAGGGGTAGGCAGAGGTGCTAGCACCCACATTTCGCCAGTTTATGTTTAGGTCCCAATGTAATAGGTGGCGAGCCTATTGCCATTAACCGGGCACTTATAAACCTGCGATAAATACACACATAACTTCGAAAAGCATCGAAAAGTCATTGGTGTGTGCCATGGTTAAACCTGGGATCGAACCCGAGACCCTCGTCTCAGCAGGCCATTACCCATACCACTAGGCTACCGCGGCTTTTATTTATTATTTAATAATTATTTATTTTCTGAATGACTTACTGAGTAGTTTTTTTTCTATTTATATACACACTCCCGTGTATTCTGTGCCTCGGAGAGCACGTTAAACCGTCGGGCCCGACTGCTACACGAACATCTGTGGCAGTCTTTAAGGGTGGTTGGAGCCCTAAAAAGTCCGTCTAACTACTTTATTAGGGTTCCGTTGCCCATTGGAAAAAAACGGAACCCTTATAGATTCGTCATGTCTGTCTGTCTGTCCGTCCGTATGTCACAGCCACTTTTTTCCGAAACTATAAGAACTATGCTGTTGAAACTTAGTAAGTAGATGTATTCTGTGAACCGCATTATGATTTTCATACAAAAATTTAAAAAGAACAATTTTTGGGGGCTCCCCATACTTAGAACTGAAACTCAAAATGTATTTTTTTCATCTAACCCATACGTGTGAGGTATCTATGGATAGGTCTTCAAAAATGATATTGAGGTTTCTAATAATAATTTTGATGTGATTTTAAGACTTCGGTGTCCACCTGGTTGGTGGCCCGAAGTAATACTTTTTTTTATTGTAAATACATACATACATACAAGCCGCGGTAGCCTAGTGGTATGGGTAATGGACTGCTGAGACGAGGTCTCGGGGTCGATCCCAGGTTTTACCATGGCACATACCAATGTTTTTCGATGGTTTTCGAAGTTATGTGTGTATTTATCGCAGGTTTATAAGTGCCCGGTTAATGGCAATAGGCTCGCCACCTATTACATTGGGACCTAAACATAAACTGGCGAAATGTGGGTGCTAGCACCTCTGCCTAGCCCTTCGGGGATATAGGCGTGAGTTTATGTTATGTTATGTACATACATATTATACATAGGAACACCCAGACCAATGGAAATAGACATATTCATGCATACAAATATTTGCACTGAGCGGGAATCGAATCTAGCCTTACGCCACGCCACAGAGGCGGTCATAAATAGTTATTATTTGTACCTATGTACTGTTAGATATTATTTGGTAGTGTGTACCTATAACATAGTCCCTCTTGTTAGTCGCGTTTCAGTCTAGTCAAAATATTACGCAACGTATTGTGAGGCGGTGAGCAATCGCCCAAGTATCTAGGCTGGCTGCTTTATTGCCTAACCAACTTTCGTTCTGGCGTATAAACTTTGTCAAAAACAGGAATATCAGTATGTAGTTTAAGTTTGAATCAATATTTATGGCTGTTAGGCAATAATATTGACAATCTATGAGAGAAACGGTAGAAAATACGACTGCTAAGTCAAAGGTCGTGGGTTTTATTGTGCGCGTGAATATGTATATTTGCAATGGTCTTGGTGTTTATATGTATGTATTTACAAAGAAAAATGTTACCGGAGTATGTTTATCCGCAATCTAGAACCCAATCTGTTCCACAGTTTTAGCATGACAAGGTAATAAACATAGGTAAATAAATTCAGGGGTGCTTGGTTGGGGACCTCCACGCGGTGCACCCTGGGCAACGGAGACGGCAGCGCCTCTCTCCTAGGGTGGGAGAGACGCTGCCGCCTACGGACGGTCCTGTTGAGGGCTGTGCGGAACCTTTCCACGTGACCCTCTGACTAGCAGATGGCACAGTGGAGAGCAAGTAAGGGGGCCATCACGTAACCGGAGATGGCCCAGGGTCAGTCGGGGTGCGAGGGATATGCTCTATGGGTAACCTTACACCCCGGCGTCTTAAGACCCGAGACGGCGTGCGGTTTTAGTCGGTGCAAGCCCGACATAACCGCCCCCGCTGGCTGGCGGGGGGGGGGGTATCCGAAGGGATTTCCGCACGAAAAAAAAAAAAAAAGGTACATAAATTCATCCTCGTAAACTTTCACATTTCTAATAATATAAAATCACGCGTGGAATTCTGTTCACGTTCCCGCTTCCCATGGGAACCATTCCCGAGTAAAAAAGTAACCTATGTGTTATCCAGATGTGTATTCCAGACTATAATCTATCCGCGTGCCAAATTTCATTCGAATCCGTTCAGCCGTTTTCGCGTGAAAGAGTAACAAACAAAAATACATTATCACAAATAGGATTAGCAGGAAGGATTTATAATATTAGGTAGGAAGACAATAATATTGACTATAAATAATACATAAATAAATAAAGAAATAAATATTCTACGACATTCTACACAGCGCTTTCTAGACCCAAGGTAAGCATAGTTTAACTAGCTTGTGTTATGGCTTCCAGAATGCAGATAAACGTACTTATATATATTTTTTGGAAATACATACATATTTTACATAGAAACACCCAGACCAATGCAAATTCAGATATATTCATACATACAAATATTTGCACTGAGCGGGAATCGAACCCGCGCCCCCTCTCGTAGCAGTCGAATGCACTACCGCTACGCCACAAAGGCTGTCAGGACCCCACCAAAGGACCAAGGTGGTGGAGACCAAGATATTTGGAGCCGATCTTGGAGGCTCAGGCGTAGGCGCACCTCTCGGGGTTGGGGGCCAGACGACAGTCACTCCCGTAAAAGCCGAGATAAACTAAACTGAAAGCTTACTCCACCGACCGAGATATCCGCTGGTATAAACCTTAAGAGGAAAGCGAGCCCAAGAGCCTCGTCTCCGGCAGGTGTTAGGCCCCGTACACCCAAAAGGACACTGTGGCGATACCACATATACCCAGCGCCATCTAGCGACAACAAGGTGAACTACTTGGATACTACTACATTAATACCAATCCTGAATCGCGAAAGTGAAGTTCGCGCGCTGGTATAGCATACTATATACAACATCCCAACGACAACCGTTGGGCCGCGGCCCGCCAGGCGTGATCCCCTTGCCTGGTCGGAGGATCCTCCCTTTGTGTTGGAGGAACATCACACCCCGTTCCTCCACAACACCAACACTTAGGTGGCAGACCAGCACACGGCCCGCCTGCTGGAAGCGGTTACCGTAGCCTATGGACGTGTCACACTCGCGCTGCCAACCCAATAAAAACCTTCTAATACCTTGAAGAACCCTTGTAGGCTTTTTATCCCGGGTATATGTTCTTGTGGATACAGGATGCTGGTGGTAAACAGTGGTAAACACATTGCAAAGTTAAGCAATCCTAGTCAGGTCAGTCTTAGGATAGGTGACCGTTCTTAACACATTGGAGGTCCCTCTGTGCCTTGGAGAGCACTATAAACCACATCGGTCCCAGTTGCCATACGAACACTTCGAATTTCGATATCACCAGTGGCTTGTTGAGGTCAGATGGCACGATTCACGGAAATATAGAAGTTCAGCCGTTTCGTAGTTAGATCGAAATGCTGACCCTAACGGTTTTAGAAAAGGTTCCGACGATGATGAGATTCTTGTAGATAGCGGGAACTTTATCGAAACGGGACCAGTATTTCACGCGAGTGAAGCCTCAAGCAATAACAGATAGTTATAACATAAATAAATTAATACGTCAGTTCATATTTATGAGGCTAACAACTATATCTTTCTATTGCGATTGAAGCTTTTATGAATCCAGACCGTACCTTTTTTTTTCCGTGCGGCAATCCATTCGGATACCCCCGACTAAAACCGCACGCCGGGGTGTAAGGTTGCCCACAGAGCATATCCCTCGCACCCCAACTGACCCTGGACCATCTCCGGTTTCGAGAGGGCCCCGCCGGGTTTGGGAACCACGGTGTCCCCGTCTTGCCCCGGTTTGGGGGAGGGGCGCTAGTCGCCCCACCGTCCCGGCCTGCTCCATAGGTCTCTCATGTTAATTCGTTTTCGTTCATCTGTCGTGTAAAACCGCGAAATATTTACGACGCATTTACGTATTTTACCCGTAAAGTGTGCAAAGCGAGTGATAAACGTCTACTCGAATAATTATTATACTAATTGGAACTTCACATCACTGTCACATCTGTATCTTAACTGGTGTATGACTCCCCGCACACCATTACCCTCCCCCGTGTACTCCTGAATAGTGACACTATATTTGTTTCATATCAAAGACTATGTATAAGCGCAGTAAATATCTTGAAAAAACGTCGGAAACTTCGCGCGTGCACTATACGGGCCAACCAAAGAACCAATAAACGGGTTAACCAAACAAAGACGCGAGCCCTTTTTCTTTGAGTGCGGAAACCCCCTTTGGGCTTTACCTCACCAGAGCCAGTGATGAGGTTGGTATGTAGGCCTCGTAGGTGGGTATGTGGTTCGGGATGCGAGGGATATGCTCTATGAGCAACCTTACACCCCGGTGTCTTAAAACCCGAGACGGCGTGCGTTTTTAGTCTGTTCAAGCCCGACATAACCGCTTCCGTTATCCGGCAGGGGGGTATCCGAAGGGATTACCGCACGAAAAAAAAGGGTATGTAGGCCTCAAACCGATTAAAATGGTCTTTCGTCGTCATAGACCGGCCTTGGCCATCAATATTGGTGGCCCTAACGTGCTGTTTGGGGATCAAAATTCCCCCTCCCTGTTGAGTGGCGCTGACATTGCTACATAGGACGTATTATTAGTTTGCAATCCTCAGAGGACAAAATTAATATATTTCAGTTAAGAGAGGTAGGACATGACGGTATTCCCGTCCAACTGAGCAGTCCGACTCCGCCCTACAGAATACCGCGGCCATAATAACCTCGTGTTGTGTTCCCGGCGGTGAGTAGGGTAGCCAGAACTCACTGAGAGTTTTTGTGCTGTCAGAGGGAAGAGTCTTCCTTCTGACAGCACAAAAACTAAAAAAGAAGGGAGAGGCGGGAGTAGCCTTTGGTCTTCCCGGAAGACTAAAGGCTATTCCTGCTTTGCAATTTCTTTTTTTTTAGGGTCGGCAGCGCGAGTGTGACGCCCCTGGTGTTGCACACGTCTATAGGCCACGGTGACCGCTTCCCATCAGGTGGGCCGTGAGCTTGTCTGCCACCTGAGTGGTATAAAAAAAAAATCCTGTTTTGTTTATAACTTCATGCATGTTTCAAGAGCTAAGATGATCCATAAATTAGAATTTTTAAGCTAGTGTTATCGTTGACTGTACAATAAAGAGTACAATACTTATCTACAGCGGCTCGATTCAGTAAAATTATGTTTTCACTCCTCTTGCTCAAAAAGACCGTCATTGTGGCGTACCAGAGTGAAGAAAAAATAGCAATTCAATTTAATTTTTGTGTGTCAAATGACAATGAGCCTACAAAAACGAAAAAGTCTTTAGTCATAAGTAGAATAATCATGAATAAAGACTCGACTTACATATTACTGTTTCATAAAAAAAGAACTTCATTTTAATTTTGAAAATGGAACTAAAATCGGCGATCTCTGGTAGAATGCATGCAATGTGTGGCGGCTACAGAAGAAACAAAAAAAAGACATTGGCGCGAAATCTTTATAATTTTTCTCTATTTGCTAATTGAATTGGTAGTGACCGTAATTAATTTTACAATAGTGAAAATGTCATCGTCTAGTGAGAATGGAGACCGTAATTTACAAATAGAAGAGAAAGGAAAAGAAATAATTTTCAATCTGTTGCCGTCAAGGTCAAAAAGCATTTTTTTAAATACTTACGAAAAGTTAATAAAATAAACTACACATTTCATATTGTATTGGATTGTTTAATTTTCTCGCAATCGTAGTGAAAGGTATAGTGTAACACACGGCGCTAAAACCCATAAAATCTCGGTTTCTATTTACTCCCTCGATACAGCTCGGGAGTAAAACTACCTCGTATATAATGGGTCATTTTAGCTCCTTGTATAACAATCTACTATTTTTAAATGTATGATTTCAAAACTAACGAACATTAAAATCTCAAAATCTAATTGCAAACGAAATAAACTATGACTGGTATTAAATATTTAATAACCTCACTAAAGTGAAGGTGAGTTTTTGGTTTGACAGATCATACTGAATACTAAAATATTTTTAGGGATTTTCTTTAGAAAAGCCCTATTGCTATCGAGTTGTCGTCGACGTCGTCGTCGACGTCGTCGTTGGCAATTTTCTGTCACGGTTTTGGGTATGAAGGAGATGAGCTATCGAGTTGCTGTTTTCGGTAATAGATTCGTGCTGGGGTGAACCATTGCAAGATAAAAAAAAATCGCAAAAAATCGCAAAAAAAAAAACAAAAAAAAAAACGCAAAATCGAAAATCCCTTGTATTCGGCTGAGCTCGTCTCAGGAATTCAACTTGTTTACAGTTTTTCTTTCTAATCAAAGAATCAAAGAATCAATTTCGTTTATTCAGTTTAGGCACATAAAGAGCACATTTGAAAACTTGGCGGTGATGAATCGGGCCCCAACTACTTTGGCGTAAAGAACATAGGTATAGACAAGTGACGCCGCTAGTAAGGGCATGTATACGAACCGGTTCGCGGCTCAAGTTTATGTAAGTGCTAGACATTGTTGCTCCTTGATCTTAGGACCTCACAGTTAAATGCGTGGACTTAAATGTGGATAAAACAAGTACTGAACATAAAGGAGTTTCGGTAGATAAGAAGTCTGCCTTACGGTCGAGAGGTCCCTGGTTCGAATCTTTGCCATTACAGTACTGACGTGAACCCTCGCTCCTACCATGGCGAGTGTTCTGATAAGCTCTTCCAATTAGTTCCACCCTCTCCTTTCCTATACAGGACAACACGTGTTAAATCTGAGGTATCACCCTCACATGGTGCAAACAATTTCATCAAGAACCAAGCGGTTCGGCACCTATTTTCTTTGCCGCATCATCAAGACTTGGAACTCTTGGAACCACCTGCTTTACCACTTAGCCCTGACTTAGCCTCTAGCGTCCTGTATCCACAGAACATATACCCGGGATAAAAAGCCTACAAGGGTTCTTCAAGGCATTAGAAGGTTTTTACTGGGTTGGCAGCGCGAGTGTGTCGCCCCTGGTGTTGCACACGTCCATAGGCTACTGCTTCCAGCAGGTGGGCCGTGTGCTGGTCTGCCACCTAAGCGGTGGTGTTATTCTAGCCTTTTGGGTGTACAGGGCCTAACACCTGCTGGAGACGAGGCTCTTGGGCTCGCTTTCCTCTTAAGCACACGTGTTTCCCGGGTACTTTAAGCGGGGTGTGAAAAAGCATCTGATGAGGCCGTCAAGCTGATTGTAACATTATCGGTGTCTAATAGTGATCAGCTTGAAAGTGAATTGAGCAGTGACTTTATCTTACCATCAAGCGAGGTAAAGTAATATTGCAGTGTCCATTATAAAAAAAAATAGAAAGAAAAGAACTCCTAACACAATCAATTTAATTTACTTATAGTTACTAATATTCTCCCCAGCAGAAGCAGGCCGGGACGGTGGGGCGACTAGTGCCCCTCCCCCAAACCGGGGCAAGACGGGGACACCGTGGTTCCCAAACCCGAGGGGGTCACCTCGAAACCGGAGATGGCCCAGGGTCAGTCGGGGTGCGTGGGATATGCTCTATGGGCAACCTTACACCCCGGTGTCTGTAGGCCCCAGAAGCCGTGCGGTTTTAGTCGGTTCAAGCCCGACATAACCGATATTCTTTAAAAAATAACTCAAACCTACACGAAGTTTTGTATGATATTGCCGGCAGTTCACGCGAATATCCCACATTGAAATAAATAATGAAATAAACATAACATAACATAAACTCACGCCTATATCCCCGAAGGGGTAGGCAGAGGTGCTAGCACCCACATTTCGCCAGTTTATGTTTATGACCCAAAGTAATAGGTGGCGAGCCTATTGCCATTAACCGGGCAGTTATAAACCTGCGATAAATACACACATAACTTCGAAAAGCATCGAAAAGTCATTGGTGTGTGCCATGGTAAAACCTGGGATCGAACCCGAGACCTCGTCTCAGTAGTCCATTACCCATACCACTAGGCTACCGCGGCTTAATAATGAAATAACCCAAAGTAAATCGCGATAGAATCCGTTAAAAATAGTTATATTTCACGAAGTTCTGTTTTCGATTCCCGCTTTGGGCATAATAACAAAATCGAATGGGAATAAACGAATTCGTTAACGTATTTTTATGAAATTATGTAGAATTAGCTGTCGCCTGCGGCTCCGCCCGCGCAGTATTCTGATCCCGGTCCCGCAACCCATGGGAACCTATTCCCGATATAAAAGTAGCCTATGTGTTATTCCGGACTATATCCTATGCCAAGTTTCAGTCAGATCCGTTCAACCGTTTTTGCTTGAAAGAGCAACAAAGATACATACATACTCACAAACTTTCGCGTTTTAATATTAGTAGGATATAGTCTGGAACAGTATGTGGGCTACTTTATCCCGAGAAAAGGTTCCCGTGGGTCTCAACGGGAGTATTTTATGCGGTTGGAGCCAAGGGCAGCATTTAGTACTTTTACAAATACAAATAGAATAGGTCTACCAGAATCTCATGGCTTTTTTTTTTTATACCACTAAGGTGGCAGACAAGCACACGGCCCACCTGAAGGGAAGCGGTTACCGCGGCCTATGGACGTGTGCAACACCAGTGGCGTTACAGTCGCGCTGCCGACCCTGTAAAGGAAAGGGGATGGGAAAGGAGTTTGGGCTCCGGCACTCTCACTCACCAAACGGAACGCAACAGTTCAAATACTGTTACTTGGCGTCGATATTCTGTGAGAGGGTGGTGCTTCCCCGGTCGAGTCGGCCCATTCATGCAACGGCCAAAATGACTGTTGCTTGACTCTACCACCTCACAAAATCATTTGGTGTGGGATGCAACATCTGCCGACATCCTTGCGCCTTTACATCATCCAAGAACTATGATTTCCGCCTGCACTGCTGCTGCAGAGATCCATGCGTAAATATACTAATTTAATTTCGCAAATATATATTTGAACCGTCTGGTGTCGTGTGCCTAGCACCCGTTTATTATATAAAGACATCTCAAAGCGTCTTATAGAAGCTACCCGGGTCCACCAAGGTGAACCACGAGAAAAAATAATTTTCCGTGTTCCACTAAGGTGAATCATGGAAAGAAATAATTGCACGTGGTCCACCCAGGTGAACTTCACTGGTGAACCACTAGCAATAAACGATTAAAATGTATTCTTTTGAAAATTACTTTTCAAGGAAAAGCGGCCAAGTGCGAGTCGGACTCGCCCATGAAGGGTTCCGTAGCAGGAAGTAACATAATAATGCGTTTTTTAATTTTTATATTTGAGTTGATTGAATGAAAGGTTTCGAATCGGTTTACGATTTATGACGTATTAAAAAAAACTACTTACTAGATCTCGTTCAAACCAATTTTCGGTGGAAGTTTACATGGTAATGTACATCATATTTTTTTTTGTTTTATCATTCTCTTATTTTAGAAGTTACAGGGGGGGTAGAAGAAGTAAACAGACCCCGGGCTCCAGGGCAGAAGCCACGGATGGCACCGGGGACAACGCTGAGATGATGATGATGATGATCAAAATAAATAAAAATAATCTTTGTAAGTACCTACTTAGATGATTCCTTTTTAGGGTTCCGTTGCTAAATGGCAAAAAACGGAACCCTTATAGATTCGTCATGTCTGTCTGTCTGTCCGTCCGTATGTCACAGCCACTTTTTTCCGTAACTATAAGAACTATGCTGTTGGTGGTGGGTGTTTGGTAAGTAGATGTATTCTGTGAACCGCATTAAGATTTTCACACAAAAAAAGAAAAAAACATTAAATTTTGGGGGTTCCCCATACTTAGAACTGAAACGCAAAAACTTTTTTTTCATCAAACCAATACTTGTGTGATATCTATGGATAGGTCTTCAAAAATGATATTGAGGTTTCTAATATAATTTTTTTCTAAACTGAATAGTTTGCAAGGGAGACACTTCCAAACTGGTAAAATGTGTGTCGCCCTGTAACTTCTAAAATAAGAGAATGATAAAACTAAAAAAAATATATGATGTACATTACCATGTAAACTTCCAACGAAAATTGGTTTGAACGAGACCTAGTAAGTAGTTTTCTTTTAATACGTCATAAATCGCAAACCGCAATTTACCTTTCATTCAATCAATCAAACATAAAAATTAAAAAAAATATATGTTACTTGCTGCTACGGAACCCTTAATGGGCGAGTCCGACTCGCACTTGGCCGCTTTTTTATTTACTTTGCCATCAATTAATTATGAGTTTTCTTTTATATAGCAGATCATTTTGGTACAGTAATTTATTTAAATGAAATACACAGACATGATAACTGCTAATTTGGTTTCCATTTATATTTTACAATCTTATCCATCCTAAATTCCTTTCTGACATATTTATATTAATTTTGTGTACAAAGCCACATGCCACTCTATAGGAGAATATGTCTTAAATATATATCTAGACTATATATAAAAATCAATCCCTTGGTTTCGCCATAACTTAAGAATGATTTCATTAATAATTTCATTAAATTTTCTAATAGGTAGTGGGGCCATCTCGAAACCGGAGATGGCCCAGGGTCAGTCAGGGTGCCAGGGATATGCGCTATGGGCAACCTTACACCGTCTGTAGACCCGAGACGGCGTGCGGTTTTAGTCAGTTCAAGCCCGACATAACCGCCCCCGCTGGCCTGCGGGGGGGTATCTGAAGGAATTTCAGCACGAAAAAAAAAAGGTACCTACTACTGGGATTAAGTTTGGAAGTGGACAGTTACAAGCGGAGATGAAGACCTGAGTGGAGATGTAAGGACCGTGTGGAAGATGATATGGCTGGGGAGTGAATGTTGAGATGAATGGAAAAAGAACAAATGTGGCGTTAACCCCAAAAAATATGGCATTGAGGTTCTTACAGAAAGAAAAATTACGAAAATTACGCAAAAAATAATTGTTTCAGGCAGGCAGAGTCACTAACTACAGCTAGTGTTATATAAAAAAAATATTTTAGAGACTATTGTATAATATTAGTTTAAAATAAGTTTATATTTATTTTGTAGTTAATCATACTTTTAGATAGTAAATTCGACCTTATTGCCGCTGTAAATAAATTAAATTTCGATATATTTAGATAAATACCTTTTATATTTTTAACTGTCAATTTTGAATTTAAAGTGTAGGTATAAATATCTATTATACAATTTATTAATTTTTTCTCCTTGTATGTATACGTTTTATTTATTATTGTGATAAAATAAACTATTTATTAATAACATTTTGTCAATGAAGGGCCTAGTGACATTCTTAATTATAATAACCGTTATTCAAAAATGTATGCCAAAGTAACCTGAAATTTTCTTGTAACAACAATTTTTTATTTAATTTACACAAAATGATAATAAAATTATATTAAAATTACAAATTTATAAAATAATGCTTATTTTTTACTAAAATAGTGGTATAATAATTAAAACAAACCTTATATTTTCTGCTAAAGAAATTCCAATTCAGATATTTTCGTAAACAAATTGTCACAACACAAACACACAAGTTAAAAATCACTTAGTTAAATAGAGTCGTATATTATCAAACAAAATTTTAATAATAAAACCGAGCGACACAACCCCACGCCACGAGAACTCACTCGAAACTAACTACGATCATATTTAAGACCATGAATAAAGACATGCGTTTATCCCTCTCACACTTGAAAAAAAATTCAAGCCAGAACGAGACGGGTATAATGGCATGCATTATGGTTGACTAAGTGGATGTTTTTTTTTAATTTCTTTGAAAGATCTATATGATCTATAGATCTTTATAGCAACCGTGAGTTATGCCCGCGTTGTGAATCCATTGAGTAGGACATCGGAGATTTTATTGTTTTTTTTAATAGTTGTTTTTTTTTAATTTTATAGAGATGGTCGTGTGTGTTGTATTAGTTTAATGTATGTGTGCAGTGAAGACTTAATTAGTAATGGTAATTACGGATTAATTAGGCGTCTAGTACGTAATTAATTTACTAGTAGGCAACCGTACGATCAATTGACTGCTGGGATTATTAATTAATTGTTGGTCTTGCTAATTAATATTAAGAATAAGTGTCAGTTTATCGGTAATACAGTTATATGTATCTTATAAATGTGAAAGTTTGTGAGTATAGCTGGATATTTGTCATACTTTCAAGCAAAAACGACTGAACAGATTTGGATAAAATTTGGCACAGGGATAGATTATAATCTGGATTAATAATGAGTCGTGGCCTCCGCCAGGCTATGTGGGTTACAAATATCTGGCCATGCCGCCCCGGCAGGAGCGGTAGACCCAAGAAGAGCTGACTTGACGTCGCGGAAGGTGACATGAGTGCCAATAGTCTTACTAGCAAGATCGTGTGAAGTGGAGGGGGAAATGCCGGAAAGCGAATCCCTTTTTTTACGTGTGGAAACCCCCTCGGGCTTCACCCCATCGGTGCCGATGATGGGGTGGGCGTGTCGGACCGACTAAAACCACACGGTGTCCTCGCCAAGTGTCCATTGCCGGGCACCCCGGGTAAGCCCTGGCTCCAATATTTTTATTATTAGTTATTAAGTAAGTAATTATCTCCAATAGTTACTTATCCAAATCGTTAATTACCATTCCAATACTGTTCATCATGAAATCGAATGCGTTCATTAAATCGGAGGGTCCCTCACCCCCTTGTCTGCCCCCTCCCACCCCCGCTGCGGGTCCCGTCGGAGGCTGTTGTCAAATTAACATAGCTCGGGTGATGGATCCCGCACCTGGGTCGAGTAAAGCTGTGTTCATAAAAACATCCTTCAAATTTATTTGAGACTTTAAGTCAAGACTGTAAGCTTTTCTGAGAACAAGTACTTGGTATGAGTTATGGCGGTGGTTTTAATCTCGGTGTTGGGAGATCAGACGACAGTCGCTTTCATAAAAGCCGTATCCGGACCTCGGGTCCCATGGTGAAAGCTTCAGATCTATGCAACCAGGAACCTTGATGATTTTGCTTCTTGCGGGTACTTTTTTTAATGAATGATAGTCTCACGTTTGAACTCTATCTCACCGGGTCTTAAGTGACGATGTGGTCTACGATGGATCACGTTTGCCTAGAAGGAACCTATTCTCTCGAGACTTGAAGATTCCGAGGTTATAGCTTTCCGGAAACAGAATCAGGCAGGCAATTCCACTCTCTAGCTGTACGCATAATAAATATGTCGCCGAAACGTTTCGTGCGTATGAGTGGAATATCCACCATGCATGTAGCGGTGGCGCGTCGCTGTGCGTCTGGTCGTTCGTTGGTGGAAAGGGCTTGGAGGTATCTAGTTGGGCAATTCCAGTGCACACTCTCCGGAATGCATCCGATAAAAAACCGATAGGCCTGCAACTTTGCGTCGATGTTCAAGGCACTGAAGCCGTTTCTCGACGAGTGCATCGTTGTTAATGAGCCTCTTGGCCCGTCTCTCTAACGTCTCCAGCGCTTCTAGGTAGTATTTAGCTGAGCCATCACATAAATACGAGCAGTACTCCATACCGGATCGAACCTGCACTTGGTACAAGATGACAAACTAGAGTTTTTAAAGAACTTAAAAAAATCCTATAACCACTGCTTCATAAAATTTGTGGCTCATTTTGAAAACTATAATATATGCAACGAGTGCTACGACATTCTACACTTTAAAGTTTAACTAGCTCGGACATGTGGGTTCTAGAATGCGGATAAGCATACTTAGATAAAAAAAAAACTGTAAATACATAACATAGCATATAACATAACTTTACGCCTGTATCCCCGAAGGGGTAGGCAGAGGTGTATTACACACCCATGATTCGCCAGTTATGTTTAGGTCACAATGTAATAGCGGGCGAGCCTATTGCCAATAATAAACATTTTTGATACACACATAACTACGAAAAGTCAGAGGTGTGTGCCCGGGGCGACTGGTTATCAAACCTGAGACCTCGTCTCGGCAGTCCGTTACGTAAACCACTGGGCTATCGCCGCTGATTAAAATCTGTAAATCTTGTAAATTAATCTGTACATAAAAACACTCAGCCCAATGCTAATTCTCGGTACACTAACAATATTCGACAGTGCATCAGTGTGCACTCACCCTAGATCATCAATCATTCAACCGATTCCCGATTCATTGATATAATTAGATTTGGTGAATATAAATACCAAAAAAAGTGCAAAACTTGCAAAATTTTCATCCTGACATTGTGTTCGGGGCTCGGACAGCGTGACGTATATTAATGATATTTTTGATGGATTTTTAATAAAAAAATTCTTTAATAAATGTTTGAATAATTACATTTTTTATTATATTTAGCTACAGTTTTATAATACGTAATAAAGTAATTAAAGTTAGCGTGGATTTTTATATTACATTTGGAAGAGAAATTATTTTTTAATCTTCATACATACCTTTTTTTTTGTGCGGAAATCCCTTCGGATACCGGTTATGTCGGGCTTGAACCGACTAAAACCGCACGCCGTCCCGGGTCTACAGACGCCGGGGTGTAAGGTTACCCATAGAGCGTATCCCTCGCACTCCGACTGACCCTGGGCCATTCGCAGAGTCCCCTCTGATAGCAGCAGAGGGGTACTTGGAGCGACCACCCCCGCGAGCCTTGCAGGCCCGCCATACTCCGACCCCCTCGTGCAATGGGGTCAGCTGGCCCTGAAAAGGGCCAGTTGGTCAGACTCTAGGCCGTTGACGTTGACGCCAGCTACTCCAGAGGAGCAATCAATGATGCGTCATCGCCCACGTTGCCCAGGGTGCACCAAACTTGGAGGTGATTCAACCAGTCGCATCCCTCTTCATACATACCTATAAAAGAGTGTAGACATAAGTATTAGAGTTAACGGGATATTTACCATGTGGTTCTAAGAATGTCCGATATTTCGGCACTGTTGCAAGCGCCATGATCACGGAGGAACTGAAGAGGCGGTTAACGGTGAACGAGTTTAAGAGTAAATATATCGATCTACCCTCTTTCGTGCTCGTCTCTGACGCGCAACACCACTACCACTGGTCTCACTACACACTCGAACTCGATCACGATCGCGACACACGACGCTTACCGTATCTACTCGCGAATTGGTTTTGGCTTGTTCCCGGTTATTTTTGCACAGACGGACCACTGGATGCCAGACGTTCGGCAATTGAAACCCATCCTCACGATTGAAATTTCTGTGTTTTTTGATTTCTATCGCTTCCCTAACCAATCTTGGTATGTAGTGGCGTTCTGTCGAGAGCATCTGAGGGTTATGTAACTCGATCCAGTGGTCGGTACCGGACTCCAATAGGTGTTCAGCGATTGCAGATTTTTGCGGTTCATTGTTTTTGACTGCCCTGATGTGTTCTTTGATTCGGCACGTGACCGTTCTTTTGGTTTGTCCTATATAAGAACTGCCGCAGCTACAGTCAATCTTGTACACTCCCGGCCTGTCCAGTGGAAAACTATCCTTGGGTGTGCGTAGATATTGTGACAGCTTTTTAAAAGGAGTGAAGATAGTTTTGACGGAAACCTTCTTCAGGATGTTAGCGACCTTATCTGTCACTCCTTTGATGTAGGGTAAAAAAGCTGGATGTCTTTCCACCTTATAGTCAGGGAGCTTGTTCGAGCGTCTGGGTGGTCTGATCCGTCCATTGTACCCATTCTTCTTTAGAACGCCGCTTATGTGGTTCAACTCCTTGTCTATATGTTCCTGGTCACATAGGTTATATGCGCGGTCAGTAAGCGACGTCACCACCGAGTTCAATTGGCGCGGATGATGATGTGAGTCGGCATGTAGATAGCGGTCAGTATGAGTGGGTTTCCTGTACACAGAGTGGCTACATGAACCGTCTTTTCGAACACTGATCTTCACATCCAGGAAAGCGAGGGTTCTTTCTTTTTCCATCTCATACGTAAAACTCATTTTGCTATGGATATTGTTGAATTGAGCCACGTAGTGTTGTACAACATTTTCACTCCCTTCCAGTATACAGAAAATATCATCGACATACCGTTTCCAGATTTTGATGCTAGGGGCGGTAGTAATGGCTAAGGCTTCAAAATGCTCCATCCATATGTTTGCTACAATTGGAGCTACCGGACTGCCCATTGCTACTCCATCTATCTGTAGGTAGTACTCGTTTCTGTACACGAAGTAATTTGTGGTCAAACAATGTTGCACAAGGTCGGCATATTCCATAGCAATCCCGTTTTCCGTAATTTTGCGTTTTATGACCTCCATACAGTCAGTAACAGGAACATTTGTGAAGAGTGATTCGACGTCAAAACTGACCATCACTTCTTGTTCTTGCACGGTTGTTTGACGCAAAATTTGTACGAAATGTTTTGAGTCCTTCACAAAAGATGTCGTTCTCCCTACTAAAGGCTGTAAGATGCCAGCCACATGTTTGGCAAGTTCATAAGTTGGTGAGTCTATTTGACTCACGATGGGCCTTAAAGGTATGTTTGGCTTGTGAACTTTTGGCAGACCATATAGTTTGGGTGGTTGAAGGTTTCTAGGCCGTAACAGGTATATCGTTGCCTCTTCGCCGATCGCCTGTTTGTGTTCCTTAATTAGTTGAACAGTGTTACGGTTCGTCCTAGCGGTTGGATTGTAGTTGACTTTTTTGTACGTATTTTCGTCACTTAATAAGTGCCGAATTTTTTCATCGTATTCAGTGACGTTCATAACTACCGTGGCGTTCCCTTTGTCTGCCTTTAAGACTAAAACCCTCTCATCATCCCGTAGGTCACGAAGTGCGCAGCGTTCTTCGGGAGTCATGTTCGACTGTGGGAGCTTTCACAAAAAAAGCTGTCACAATATCTACGCACACCCAAGGATAGTTTTCCACTGGACAGGCCGGGAGTGTACAAGATTGACTGTAGCTGCGGCAGTTCTTATATAGGACAAACCAAAAGAACGGTCACGTGCCGAATCAAAGAACACATCAGGGCAGTCAAAAACAATGAACCGCAAAAATCTGCAATCGCTGAACACCTATTGGAGTCCGGTACCGACCACTGGATCGAGTTACATAACCCTCAGATGCTCTCGACAGAACGCCACTACATACCAAGATTGGTTAGGGAAGCGATAGAAATCAAAAAGCACAGAAATTTCAATCGTGAGGATGGGTTTCAATTGCCGAACGTCTGGCATCCAGTGGTCCGTCTGTGCAAAAATAACCGGGAACAAGCCAAAACCAATTCGCGAGTAGATACGGTAAGCGTCGTGTGTCGCGATCGTGATCGAGTTCGAGTGTGTAGTGAGACCAGTGGTAGTGGTGTTGCGCGTCAGAGACGAGCACGAAAGAGGGTAGATCGATATATTTACTCTTAAACTCGTTCACCGTTAACCGCCTCTTCAGTTCCTCCGTGATCATGGCGCTTGCAACAGTGCCGAAATATCGGACATTCTTAGAACCACATGGTAAATATTCCGTTAACTCTAATACTTATGTTAGTGACCATGATAGTTTAAATACCTATAGAGTGTAGACATGGTCTGCAGGGCCCTACCAACACCCTTGAGGACCGCGCCAACTCACCTGCAAGCCGGTATACCTGCTGATTAACGGACGAAGCTCTGGCGCAGGCTCAGCTCTCGGGGTTGGGGGGTCAGATGGGAGTTGCTCCCCTAAACCAAATATGGAGGAGCAGGGAAGCGAATCCCGAACTCCATTAAAGTATGAAAAAAAAGTGGTAACTGTGTACAGATACAGGGTGTATTTTTCCCAAAACGGGTTTAATTCCTAGCTAGGTAGATTGGTTTTCAAAATCCAAATGATGCAGCTATAGTTTTCACCAAATAGGGCTCACCACAAAAACAAAACACACCCTGTATTATTACACCATTCTATAGTGCCGCTGATAAGGAGCGAATTCTGGGAAGCAATTACATACGGCAAACTTAAGGAAATATCTAAATACCAAAAAAATACTTTTTTGGGAGCTTCCAGGTTTTTGGCAAGGATTACCTAAAAGTTGGTAGTTTTGGTAAAAGTCACCACCGACGAAACGATGTTGGCGATGTTCATAATGACATTTTAACAATATTTTCTAACACAAATCAGCACTGCTAATTTAAGTGAGCTGTATACTATACCTGGGACTACCGACCTCTATGATCTTGGCCTGAGGACGGCAGTTGGCCGACTCACTGTCCTTACAAAAGCAGGCCAAGATGGAGGCGTGTCGTGTGTGCCAACTCACCGACGCGGGATAAAACCCGACCCCATAGGCGAGGCCGCGATGGCAGCCAAAGTCCGCCGGTAACATTGAGGTTATCCTTTCGAGGGCTTACCCACGGTGCTCGGCAATGTACACTTGGGGAGGAATCCGATTCCGACACGCCCATCCCATCGTTGGCACCGATGGGTGAAGCCCTTGGAGGTTTCCATACGTAAAAAAAAGCTATATACTATTTTTACCTACCTTTAGCTCCTGATTCGGTACTGACAAATGGCCGCCGGGACAAGCTAGGAGATACGCATACACTTAAGGTACATACCCACACTACATTGTCTCATACATTTTATCCTTGTAAAAATCAGCGAGTTCTGGGGAGCCCTGGATCTTACTTTTACTGGTGGTAGAAATTTGATGACACAAATTTGTCACAAAATTCGACCAGGTAGGTACCACCGTGCACGATTGCGAAAAACCCTCCATAGTAATCCAATTTCGGTTTGATTGCGTTCAGGGGTCAGCAAGTGCGGGGTGCTTGGTTGGGGACCTCCACGCGGTGCACCCTGGGCAACGGAGACGGCAGCGTATCTCTCCTAGGGCGGGAGAGACGCTGCCGCCTACGGCCAACTCCGACCGAGGCGAGGACGGCCCTGTTGAGGGCTGTTCGGAAGCTTTCCACGTGTCCTTCTGATTAGCAGATGGCACAATGGAGAGCAAGTAAGGGGGCCATCTCGAAACCGGAGATGGCCCAGGGTCAGTCGGGGTGCGAGGGATATGCTCTATGGGTAACCTTACACCCCGGCGTCTTAAGACCCGAGACGGCGTGGGGTTTTAGTCGGTTCAAGCCCAACATAACCGCCCCCGCTGGAGACCCCCCGCTCTCCAGCGGGGGTGGTATCCGAAGGGATTTCCGCACGAAAAAAAAAGGGGTCAGCAAGTGCAATCCTCTTCTGATGAGGCCGTCAAGCTGAGTGCCACCATTGTTAACCCTCTTTCCTGAGACTTTACGTTCAGCTTACCATCAGGCGAGGTGAAGTCAAATTGACGTGTCCTAAACATTAAAAAAAAAAAAAAATTATTTATTACTAGTTATTCCCCGGTTTCGTTCGCATAGAATTCTAATCGTGCTTCCGCAACCTATGGGTACCTATTTCAGGGATAACAAGTAGTCTATTTGTTATACTCGACTAAATCTATTCATGATATTGTCGGAAGTTTACGCGAATGTCACACATTGAAATAAAACTATTTTTATCAGATTCTATCCCGATTTATTTGATGTTGTTTTATATTTTACATTGATCCCGACGTTTCGGTTGCTTTTCAGCAGCCACGGTCACGGGGAGGTCGGGTTCAATGTGAATAAAAAAATAACATCAAATAAATCGCGATACAATCCGTTTACTATTACTATATAATTTCAGCCAGATTCGTTCAGTTGTTTGAGCGTGATTGAATTACAAACATCTTTAGAAACTTTAGAAATTATTATAAATAGAATATCGAATATTTATTTATTATCATTAAATAAGTTACTGTTCTTGTCATGGCAACATTCCTTTCGGATGTCTCACGCAGGGCATCGAAGCTCGGACCTTTGATCCTTTTAACAAAAAAACATTAATAAATCTTTTGTAGATGTTTATCGCACTTCGTCTAACTAAAGATGTCCTTTTTTGTTAAAGAAAAAGGATAGAAAAATATTTTGTACTCCATTTGATTGTTTGTTAGTTTTTGTACCACTACGGTAGCAAATAAGAACTCGTGTTTCTAATGTTAAGAGGTTATCGTTTTTTTATTATACCACTAAGGTGGCAGACAAGCACACGGCCCACATGATGGGAAGCTGTTACCGCGGCCTATAGACGTGTGCAACACCAATGGCGTCACACTCGCGCTGCCGACCCTGTAAAGGAAAGGGGATGGGAATGGAATTTGGGAGGGGATGGGAAAGCAGTTTGGGAGGGGATGGGAAAGGAGTTTGGGCACCGGCACTCTCACTCACCACTCAAACGGAACGCAACAGTTCAAATACTGTTACTTGGCGGCGATATTCTGTGAGAGGGTGGTGCTTCCCCGGTCGAATCGGCCCATTCATGCAACGGCCAAAATGACTGTTGCTTGACTCTACCACTCACAAAATCGTAGCTTATTAATATTTTCTTTTACAACCTAATCAGTAGTATTTCCGTTAGACCTCTACAGCTAAGTTCAATTGGTTGTTTTAGGACGTGGCTGGGGTTCAAACCATCAGCCGGTATTCAGAGATTATTGAAATTAGGTCTGTCTAACTCATTTCGAAAACGGCCGTGACTATTATGTAAACATGTATAGTTATATGGGTGGTATGGCCGGTACGACGGCTAATTGACAGACGAGGGTTGGGAAATCAGAAGGCAGTCGCTTCCATAAAAGCCAAATCAAAAGGAGGAGAATGAGGAAGTGTACTCCGGGGAAGGTGACGCCTTGGATGCAGCTGAGAACAACGCTAAGATCATGTAGAATATACTGCTTCCGGGCTGTTTGGCCGTGGTCCATATGAAACTTGTGTTCCAAACGTTTCGTCGATCACTGCGGTCGACATCTTCAGTGGTACAGGTCCGGGCACCGACGGGTGCGTAGGCGGCGGCGGAGACTTCTCTGCGTCTGATGTACGGCCTTGAGTCACTGGCATATTTTTGACGTGGCACTAACAAAGTGCAATAAATTATAAAAAATTCTTATAGAAGCAGAAGAAGAAGAAAATAATCTTAAAGAAATAAAATAGTCATCTCTAGTAGTACAACCTCGGTGGCGCAGTGTAGCGCATTCGACTGCTAAGTCAGAGGTCCCGGGTTCGATTCCCGCTCATTGCAAATAAATATATTTGCTTTGGTCTGAGTGTTTCTATGTATAATATGTATTTATTTACAAAAAAAAGTATCTCAGTATGTTTATCCGCATTCTAGAACCCATATGAGAAACTCTGCTTAGTTCGGGTCTAGATGGCGGTGTGTAATGACCTAGAAGATTTATTTATTTAGTTTATTTTTATTTCATTGTAGTTTATTTTCCACAACCTTTAGAATCTTGTCATTTTGTCATTTCCCAGTAATCTCAATATTTCCTAGACAAAATTTGTTGCGGCGGATACTGTGGAAGCTGTTGTGGGGGCTGATGTTGCCCTTGGATAACTATCTACACCTGTTGCACAAAGATTTGCTAGTGTACAGCTGCGGCCGAGATCTCTTCGTCGCAGAAGCCTGGAAGGTTTCATGTCTGATGGGGTACGGCCCCGCATTTCTGTGGTCGCTTCCTTGCCGTTCTTGGGAAATATACTCCTTCTCCTATACCTTGCAATCTGCTAATCTACTTGGTTACCTCTAAGCCGCGAGCCCCTCATAACGAGGATAACTAACTTCACATATGTATAATACTCGTAGTATCAAACTCCTCAAGGTCAGTAAATCCATATCTTCACACCGGAATGAAACAAGTTTAAACAGGAACCCTTTCGCTGTGGCGACTTGTTCAAACATGTCGGAAACTAATTCTATAGGTACCTACCCGAGGGAGCCATCTCGAAACCGGAGATGGCCCAGGGTCAGAAGACCCTAGACGGCGTGCGGTTTTAGTCGGTTCAAGCCTAACCTAACCTCCCCTGCTGGCCAGCGGAGGAGTCTCCGAAAGGATTTCCGCACGAAAAAAAAAGGTACCTACCTACACTTATTTATATGACTCTCTGTGGCACAGGGGATGATTGCGAACCAAGTTTGATTCCTGGGTCGGATAATTAATGTTATTCACCATCATCACTGCGATCCAAAGCTTGCTCTTGCCCGTTGTTATTTTGGCTTTTATGAGAGCGAATGCGCCCCCAATCCAGCATCCCCATTGCCAGGTACACCTGCTAGCAGAAGAATGAAGCCCTGAAGATGTTAATACTACTATTATAAAATTTGGATGGATGAATGTTTGTATCCAATTACGCCAGAACGGCGTCCAGCCAGGATCTAAATGAAATTTAGCACAGAGATAGATAATAGTCTGGAATAGCACATAAGCTACTTATTATCCTGGAAATAGGATCCTGTGGGCGCGGAATTGGAATTAGGAGGTACTACACGCGTAAGTAATTTAAAGTAGAAATTCCGCATAAAAACCAAACCGTCGTCGTAGACAAAACCGTAGGCGTAGCGACCATTTAACATAAATAATATTGTTTTTTTTTTAATATCGAGCACAGTTGAGCCATCACAGTGACATAGGACAGATTATGAGTCTGTGACCGAAAAAAAGAAAGGTATTATTGAACAACAGACGATTACATTGTAAACTGACCTGCCCTAATCTGTGACGTAAAAAAACTTCGGGTTCACGTAAGCTGAACGTGTTTTAATAAGTTCCGTAGATTTTAGAAACACTAAATCAAATATATCTTTAGTCCTGAAGTTCAAAAAGTCAGTGTTTGTAGCTCCACCAAGGCTTTCGGGGCTCATAAGTGTTACTAGTCCCTAAGTGTTACTTTGTGATCTCCTTCGCGTTGGTCTCGGTAGTATCAGGGCTTCTATCTCGGAGCCCGGGGTCCGCTAACTCCTTCCCCTCATTTTTAATAGGCTTCTATGACTTTTATGGGAGTGACTGTTGTCTGACCTTCCAACCCATAGAGGAAACCTTGGTCAGAGCCGGCCACAGTCTCGTCTGTCATTCAGCAAATGTTCCAGCTGGTAGATGAGGCTGGCTTGGGCCCCGAAGATTATTAGTTCTTAATGGTGAACATGTCTATTTATCGATCTCGATCATATCGGCTTCTGAACCAAAAAATCCTCATCAAAATCGATTCATCCGTTCGGTAGCTACAATCCCACAGACAGACACGTCAAACTTATAACAAGCCGTCATATTTGCGTCGGGGGTTAAAAAAAAATTGCCCACCAATATAATTCTCAACCTCATGGTCAGTTGCTTACTAAAATAAACAAATGCGTACCCAACAGATACAAGTATCCGTCTACATACCATAGATCAAAAATTCCCAACCCTTCGGGGACCCCAAAAAAATGAGTGACTCAGAAACCCCGAGGGCCCAAAATAGATAACTACTTATTATGATAAACGATATGGGAAAAAAAAGTAGACGGATAGTGGACACTTCACGTAAGGGCGAGGGTTTGGTGGCGAGCGGAGTGATAAGCGGCCGCGGAAAGATAAAATAGAACCTAGGGCATTATGCGAATTAGGGCACGCCGTAGTAGCAGCGGTAAGACTCAGAATAGAGGACTGGCTAGAGAGGCGACACGGGAGCCTATCATCGTACCGGCTGACGTACCGTACCGGAAAGAGCCAACGTCTGAGTGCTACACTGTGATGCAAGCGAGGACACGCTGGTGGAGTGTTCGTCGTGGGAGTCTTGCTCACGGCGATACTGCCGCTGCCTCCATCTGCAGGCAGGAGGCGAAAAGCATTCTCGAGAAGGAGGCGGCGGAGGGAGTGCGGGAGAGACTCAGGTCTCTCCAGATCCGTAGAGCCCGCGAGGAGGCGACTCAGACGTCATAGGTCGCTCAACGACCTCCGTTCTCCATGAGCGCATGATTGATATGTTGGCCTCGTCCGTAGTTTAGCAGGTGAAGTCGACTAGGGTCTCTAGGATGTTGGTAAGACCCTCTACACTACCATTTTATCATTATCACGGCATCTAGAATGATAGCCTTCGATCTTTAGAATTCACTTACAGCTATCTAGCGAGGTGAGGCCATTATAACGTGACCTACATTAAAAAAAAACACGAAGTCGCAAAAAAAAACGCACAGATTTTTTACAAAAAATAATTAATGTCGTCGCTCTTGGCCGCACTGTGTTCTCTACCTAAGACGGAGGCTCAATAAATCAGCGCAGTTACAAAGCGACTGGGGCGAGCTTGTTGCGTCTTTACTTAAGGGGAAGTTATTGCTACTTGGTAACTTTTTGAATAAGTATCCTACTGAACGTAACTCAGACCTTCCATAAGAGGGATATTTACAGAATATGAAATCAAGGAGTACCCTTAAAATTTGTTTTTTTTTTATATCACTTGGGTAGAACACGACCCACCTGATGGGAAGCGGTTACCGCGGTCTATCGACGTGTACACATCATGGGCTTCGCAATCACGTTGCCGATCCAGTAAAAACCTTCTAATGCCCTTCTTGAAGCACCCCATATTGTAGTCGCTTGGGAGAACCACAGCAGAGAGATTATTCCCCAGCCTCAGTTTGCGTGGAATGAAATTCCTTTCACACCTCACTGTGTGCACCGTTTTTATCTACTGTCTGCCAGACTAGTGTCGCCAAACTTTCACATTACGCCGCTTTAGCAATACGTGCATTATGCGTACTGCTATAGAGTGGAATGTCCTGCCTGAGGCTGTGCTTCCAGAAAGCTAACCTTGGAGTCATCAAGTCTAGAGTGAACAGGTTACTTCTAGGCAAGCGTGCTCCATCGTCGAACTCATCATCACTTACCAACAGGTGAAATAATAAATAAATAAATAATGTAGGACAAAGCAAACAACGCCATCTAGACCCAAACTAAGCAGAGCTTGGCGTATGGTTTCTAGAATGCGTATAATCATACTTAAATACTTTTTTTTTGTAAATAAATACATATTATACATAGAAACACCCCGACCAATGCAAATGTACATATTTGCAATAAGCGGGTATCGAACCCGCGACCTCTGGCTTAGCAATCGAAAGCACTACCGCTACTCCACAGAGGTCATCAAAATAGTGGCAAAACGCAGGCCTATCGACAATTTTTTTTTTTTTGACTTATAACATCACACTAAACCGTGACGACCAGAATCATACATTTTCTGTTTTTATTTGACCTCCATACATCTGCTGATTGACGGACGCCGAGTGGATGTAATCAATATGTTTATGTTTACAATAATCACAAATGCTAATACCTACAAATCATTCACGTACATTTAAACGTACTTATGGTAAGAAAATATATTTTCGTGTGTGGGTATGCCCCTTAACGCGCCTGTTAAGACATTCCATTGACGAGAGGGCCAGGGGGACATACTTAACGATTCAGTCACATTTGTCCACTAGAGCCAGGACTCCTTTTAGTAACACGTGTACGACAAATGTAAACTCGTGTGAAATACCCCTTTATTAGAGCGGATTGACACTTAAATCTGTTTGTTAAGTGATAACGTTTAGACTAGATTCGTATGTTTAGATATTTGATTAATTCTTATTTCTATAATTTTTTTTTTTGTTTATAGATGATAGGCTCACGTTTGACCTCTATCTCACGTGAAGATGTGGTCTACGATGGATCACGTTTGCCTAGAAGGAACCTATTCACTCGAGACTTGAAGATTCCGAGGTTGTAGCTTTCCGGAAACACAGACTCAGGCAGGCAATTCCACTCCTTAGCTATACGCATAATAAATGTGTCGCCTAAACGTTTCGTGCGTATGAATGGAATATCCACCATGTAGTGGTGGCGCGTCGCTGTGCGTCTGGTCGTTCGTTGGTGGAAAGGGCTTGGAGGTATCAAGTTGTGCAATTCCAGCGCACACTCTCCGAAATGCATCCGGTAAAAGACCGCAACTTTGCGTCGATGTTCAAGGCTCTGAAGCCTTTTCTAATGTAAAGAATTTGATAGATTGATATTATAATATTCTAGGACATTTTACACAGCGCTATCTAGACCCAAAGTAAGCATAGTATATCTTGTGTTATGAGTTCTAGAATGCGGATAAACATACTTATAGTACTTTTTTTTTGTAAATACCTACATACATTGAAACATTCAGACCAATTCAAACATACATTTTTATGGATACAAATATTTGCACTGAGCGGGAATCGAACCTCCGACATAGCAGTGGAACGCTCTACCGCCGAGAAATCACAGAGATAGATTATAGTGTGGCATAGGACAAATGCTACTTCTTATCCCTGGGATAGGTTTTTGTGGGTTCCTGTTGTTGCAAATTGAAATAATTCAATAAATAAATAATTGAAGTGTTAGAATTTTTGCAATCCTCAGAGGAAAAGTTATTCGTGTTAATAATATATCGTGATCGTGATCGGTAACTTGGAATGTGTTGTGTTTAGCTATTTCTGAGGGTAACTGGACAAAGCATTAGACAAAGGAGACATCCAGTTTCGGGCCTGACAAGCAGGCGGACAGGTAGCAGACAAGCACACGGCCTGACCTGATGAGACCATTTGTGGCCACCGTGGCCTATACACTCCAATTCTGACCAATTACGTATACATTTAAAAAATCTTTAATTTTACCTGATAACCCCATGTAAAGCGGCGATAGCCCAGTGGCGTACGCAACGGACTGCTAAGACGAGGTCTCGAGTTCGATCCCCAGTCGCCCTCCCCAGTCGCCCCGGGCACACACCTCTGACTTTTCGTAGTTATGTGTGCATTAATAAATGTTAATTATCGCTCGCTTAATAATGTGCCCGGTAGATGGCAATAGCCTCGCCCCCTATTACATTAGGACCTTAACATAACTGGCGAATCTTGGGTGTGTATTATACCTCTGCGTACCCCCTTCGGGGATACAGGCGTGAAGTTATGTTATGTTATGTTCAATCGTCTCGCAACTCGCTAGTTTAAGATTACTAAGGGCCGGTTCGACCAAACGCGAGTAAAGTTTATTCCTAGAATAAATAGCCACATATTCGAGAGTAAATCAATTTCACATTCTAAGTCATTTTCGGCAATACATAGTCCTTTTAACACGTTCAATGCGTTTACTAAAAGACAACACTTTCCGTGGGTGCGTCATGACATACATCTTATACCCCCAATTATTAATGTGCATCATGATCATGAACATTATTTGTCCACATCATCTCGTAATAACTTCATGGAATTTATAATATAGCTATTTTAATTCTTTTTAAACCAAGGTTTAGTGAATAAATTATATAATCTCCTAATGACATTGATGACTTACAGTCTATGAAAATGGTCCGGTTGTTAGGAATATCAGCTCGCAAAACAATTTCACCCCCTATCGCGTGAGTACACTTAACTTGCGAGACGATTAAAATAAGTTGAGATCCTCGTAAGTAGATCATAGTCAATGTCATGTCATCAACATCATCTTACTGTAGTTCCCGCTTGCGTCTGAAGCTTCCACCTCGGAGCCTGGGGTCCTCTTACGACTCCTCCTTTTGATTGGCTCAAAAGGCTTTTATCCGACTGCCGTCTGACCTCCCAATCCCGAGAAGTGCGCCTGCGCCAGTCCTCGTCTTTCAATCAGCAGGTGTACCGTCTTGCAGGTGAGGTTGACTTAACCCCAAAGGACCTGGCCCCATACATTTGTAGGTAGACTGTACTTAGTGCTAAGCCAGTACAATGCATTGAAATACTGAAGTCTCAGATTCGGTGCGAGGCACAGAAGTGAAATTTCCGCAAAAGATGGCATATATTGTGTGACGTGTGTTTAAACTTATATATCGATTTAGCGAAGCTTTATTGATAACATAAATATTTTACGAAAATAAAGTACAATTTTGAATCATAACTTTTTTTATTATTTCATTTTAAAAGAATATTAGTAACCGAAATTAATAGTGTTCCTATTAACCCTTGCAGCTACGCTAGGAGAGGGTTCACGTAACTTGAAAAATAGTTACCAATATTTTCATGATTAATCAGTTTTCTACAATTTTATTCAGGTGACGCGACGCAGATGGACACAGACCGATACAGAACCATATGAGAGCTACCAAATGTAACTATCTATCGAAATAATAACGATATATTTATACTTAAATATCTGTAAAAGCAGAGTTGAGTATGCTTGAGTACAAACTTTTTTTAGGGCATATTACACAACGCCCTCTAGAACCAAACTAAGCAGAGCTTGTCTATGGGTTTCAGAATGCGGATAATACTTAGATTACGTCACTATGTGAATAAAAATATAATTAGTGTGTATAAATTACTAAAATTAGTTTTAGTAATCGTAAGTAATGTATATGTTTTAGTTATTATAGTAATAATAAACATACCTGAAAGTATGGAATACATGTTTTAATCCTAATATTCATTCAATAAAATGGCAAATATGATTTGAAGAATGGTTTAAGATTGTTATAAATTAGGCTTAGTATCAGCAGTTCGATTAAATAGTCCGATGATCGAACTACTGAGACTTTTTCGGCTCAGTAGTCCGATAATGCAGAATTATTATTAGAGAATAAAGTTTCAGATGTTTTACATGTTATGAATAGATGGCGTAATCTGTCTTGTCACTAATTTAAGTTACAGTAAGTTCAGAGTAAGGTTATTTTTATCAATATTGGATAACTTTTCGGTCTTATTCACCTATGTGTGACGACGGCGACGCGGCACTTGCTCACTGCTGTCCCCGCGTCAACCATCTCCCGATTACTAGAGTGGCAAAATAGCATTGTGTAAACTTGGTTAACTTTGGAGATACAATAAATAAATAAATAAATATTCTAGGACATATTACACAACGCTATCTAGACCCAAACTAAGCAGAGCTTGTCATATGGGTTCTAGAATGCGGATAAACATACTTAAATACTTTTTTTTTTGTAAATAAATACATATTATACATAGAAACACCCAGACCAATGCAAATATACATATTTGCACTGAGCGGGAATCGAACCCGCGACCTTTGGCTTAGCAGTCGAATGCACTACCGCTACGCCACAGAGGTCGTCAATGTGTCAATGACAGTGAACTTTTATTTAATCTCACCTCACATACCTACCTAAACCTTTTACTCCAGTGGTAACCTACAAAGTGGTTAATAATCCTTCATCAGAACAGATCAGATCCTTCACAGTTAACCCCACACATTTAAGGATTGAAAACCTCTCGATTATAAGCCCTTGTCATTCATACGTACCTGTAAGTTCCAATATTCAAAATGACCATAAAAAAGTGACCATAACACACCTCTGTATGTCCGTTACGGCGTTTTTATCTCGAAAACCACAACCGCGAATTGTTACCACGGCCGTATATCTTAAAGGGCCAAAAAGACCCGCATTTACACAGTTTTACGATTGGAAATTAAAAAAAAATGTATAAACACATTTTAATGCAACTTTTCGTCCACGGTTTATTGTTATTGGGAAGTAATCTTTACTGTTGGAGTTTAAAGATGATTTTGAAATGAACTGCTGCGATAATTTTAGGTGTGTCATAATAAATATGAAAATGTAGTATTTGGTGTGAGGTGGGTATGGATAAGACTGTTTTGTTTTTAATACTATTAAAAGTAGTAAATAATGAACAGTCGGCAGAAAGGTGATTCAGTGATTCCTGCCTGTTTTTAATATAAGATCACTAGCTCGCGGCTCCACCCGTAAAGAATTCTGATCCCGTTCTTTCCTAACTAATGCAGCTATTCCAAAGAGAGAAAAAACATATAGGTATATGTGTTACTCCCATAGAACTCTTAATAATAAGATTGTCTATAAGGCCGCGCGCTGCTAATTTCGTGTAGATAATTTGCACAAAATCGTGCAAAAAATCTATACGTTTTGCACGATGTGTGAGCGCCCATACGCGTGACACGCATGTAGTAGCGGAGACGGTAATAAACGTCGGCAGAAAGGTGATTCAGTGATTCCTGCCTGTTTTTAATATAAGATCACTAGCTCGCGGCTCCACCCGTAAAGAATTCTGATCCCGTTCTTTCCTAACTAATGCAGCTATTCCAAAGAGAGAAAAAACATATAGGTATATGTGTTACTCCCATAGAACTCTTAATAATAAGATTGTCTATAAGGCCGCGCGCTGCTAATTTCGTGTAGATAATTTGCACAAAATCGTGCAAAAAATCTATACGTTTTGCACGATGTGTGAGCGCCCATACGCGTGACACGCATGTAGTAGCGGAGACGGTAATAAATTCCTGTTCAAAATTTCAGCCAGATCTGTTCAGCTGTTACAGCGTGATCAAGTAACAAACATCCAAACATCTTCACAAACTTTTACATTTATAACATCAGTAGGATAGGATTGTTGGAATCACGGCCAGCATCGGTTTATCTTAATGCGGAGTTAGAAGGCTTGTTAAAAACGGTACCTATTGACAACCGAGACCAAAGGATATAACTAGCCATGAAGGGATTGCTACGATAGCCTATCAAAAACGTATTTCTGCTGCGTCATGCAGCGGTTAATCGGTTGTTCGACCACCTCCAATGTACTAAGTTTTCTAGCACGATTAACCATCTTTATCGGAAAGTAACTAGGTACTACCATTTCATAACACATAACATAACATAACCGCCCCCGCTGGCCGGCAGCGGGGTATCCGAAGGGATTTCCGCACAAAAAAAAAGGTACTACCATTTCACATAGAGGTTGATCTCACCACTTAAATACATAAATATTCGACATTTTACACAGCGGTATCTAAACCCAAAGTAAGCATAGCTCAACTAGATTGTGTTATGGGTTCTACAATGCGAATAGATATACTTAGATACGCACGTATTTACCTCGTTCGTATGTATTTACCTCTGTGAATAAAAGCTTAAATACATATTTTTTTCGTAAATACATACATACCATGCATAGAAACACCCAGACCAAAATAGACATGTGGGACAGTTTCTATTACCGTTCCCGCTTCCCACGGGAACCTATTCCCGAGATAAATCCTATGTGTTATACCCTGTATCTATGTCTAATCTATCCCTGTGCCAAATTTTATCCAGATCCGTTTAGCCGTTTAGGCCTGAAACAGTAACAGACAACCATTCATACAAACTTTCACATTTATTATAATAGTAGGATAATGTGAATTGACATTAATTACAAATAAACTTCGTTATCAAAGTCATTGAGTAAAATGCAAGAATACAGTTAAGTTGAACGGCTTAGCGTTAATGTCAAATGCCGAAGCAAGGTGCAAACATAAGAAAAAAACATTTCGATCTACGACAAAACGGTTAGAATTCTTTACAAAAACTCGTGCTACCATCTTGCTGATCATCATCGTCGTAGTGATGGTCCGGTTGTGTCAGACCCCGGGGGGTCCGCTGACTCCTTCTCCACCATATGATATGGCTTGTCTTGGCTTATATCCTTGCTTTTAAGGGAGCGACTGCCATCTCACCATCTGACTTCAGAAGCCCCCAGCTAGATCAGGCCTACGAGTCATATTGAAGTCGATTACAAACATAATTGTAGTTTCTTTTTATTTTAGAAACTTTCTGCTAATAGCATTCAGACTATTTCAGACGTGTTTTAAAAATGCGAATAGTGCAGCCATATGCATATATGGTAAAAAGCATGTCGGACAGGGACACACTTAGAAAGACAATATTGACGAATAAATAAAATACTCTGAGAAGTTTATACGAATATTAAAATACTAGCTGATGCCCGCGGCTTCGCGCGCGTGGAGGTCGATTGTCGTTTTTACAGTTCTACTTAACCAACTGCAATCGAACATACGTCAGACCTTTCTAATAGAAAAAACCTCATCAAAATCCGTTCAGAAGTTTTGGCGTTCATCGCGGACAAACAGATACACAGACAAGTATTCCAAAAATAATATTTTTATCTTCAGAATCGCTCATTTAACCCAAGTATATTTTTAATATCTCCAATGTACCGATGCAACTAATTTACAAATTTATCATCATCATCATCATCAACCTATGCTAGTCCACTGCTGGACATAGGTCTCCCCTACACATGTATCGATTACACAGCAACCGAAACGTTGAGATCAGTGGTAAATTATAAAATGACACCAAATAAATCGTTATAAAATCTGTTAAAAGTAGTTAAAGTTCAAAAAAACTCTTTAATCTACTGAATAGTTAATCTGTCTTGAAAACCGCATCAAAATTAATCAGAAGTCAATTAGAGGAGTTAGAAATATAATAAATCCACTTCTGGGCGAGGATACGGTCGTTCCTTTGCGCACACGAGCAAAGGAACGACCGTATCCTCGCCCAGGATTTCTTCTCGTGGCTGAGCGATCAGACGGCAGTCACTGCCTTAAAAGCCTTTAAGCCAAACAATAATATTATGTAATCTGTGGCCAAACCAAAAAGAAGAGAAGAAATAAGCGGGCTCCAAGGTGAGATATTGTCGAGATGTAAAGTCCAAGTTGTGGGATTTTAACATGAATATGGAAAAACAGTGCGCATTCAGAACGAAACAAGACGAAGTAGTGTTATATTTGTTAATTAAAGGGGAAGTCAAGTCTCAGAAATGAAGGTCACCATGCACCAAATGCTAAATATACCTAAGTACAATGCCAAAATAGAAAATTTCATAATAAGCAAGGTGTGCTGGTTTCATAAATATGTACCTGCTTAATATAAGTGGTACACAAATTTTGATAATTTATTTCAGACAATAAAAATAACATAACATAACTTCACGCCTGTATCCCCGAAGGGGTAGGCAGAGGTGTATTACACACCCATGATTCGCCAGTTATGTTAAGGTCCTAATGTAATAGGGGGCGAGCCTATTGCCATCTACCGGGCACATTGTTAAGCGAGCGATAATTAACATTTATTAATACACACATAACTACGAAAAGTCAGAGGTGTGTGCGGGGCGACTGGGGATCGAACTCGAGACCTCGTCTCAGCAGTCCGTTACGTACGCCACCGGGCTATCGCCGCATTTCTACTGCTAATAAAAATACATTAAAATAAAACCCTTAATCCCTACCTGTGCTGTATACTATCGCGTAAAAACAAAATCCGCTATCCACCATACAAGGGTGTACCGCAAAGCCACTAGGTAAATCCTACAGCATTCTTTACCAAGCTTAACGAGAAAAAAGCTGCCCATCTTGAGGATGCTAATACGATTCCTGTGAATGAGAAAGTAAAAAAAATTGTTCTGTGAATTTGAGTTATAGATGGTTCCATCGCGTTCTTTTGTGTTTGCGTGCAATTCTGTAGTTAGAACCTCACAAGTACAACATAGTATCGAAGGTTTTCTGTAAAAAAATATCGGTATCATCATCACAGACTTTAATCTTGGCTGCATCCAGAACTTCCAACAATTTGCAGCAAGAAGAGAACGCTGTACGAAACCGAAGCAAGCCGATCTTAGCAGTCTTCTTTATGACGCGACGTGCCTAATTAAACATTGTTTTTTTATAGGTATGTCGGTTTTATTGTAAATGGTAAATCTTGAGACATGCGCCTGCGCCAGAGCCTCGTCCGTTGTTTAGGAGTTGCACCGACTACCAGGTGAGGTATGGCCTCAAACGTGTCATCACACCCGATGTAATGTCCACATTAATCCATCGTACCCCTCAAAAACTTAAAATAAAAGTTCGTTCCTTCAAATGATATAATTGAAATTTGTTTCCATGGATAAATAAACAATATCCAAATATCCAGAAATGTTCAATAAATTAGCAATATTTTGAATGTTTACGTGTATTTGTGCGAAATTCTCGGAACAAACGATATATAGTGTACGTACTTATTTAGTGGGCGGACAAGATGGCGGTATCAAGGTTGTTTAACAGTAATGAGTTTGCAATTCACAATAATAATATCTTTTATGAAGGATATTTGGCACACCTTAAGAGGATATTCTCGACACAGCTGTGTATTTTTAGGGCCCCTCCTGGGTCTTTTCGATCCGAAGACAACCTCACCTATACACCTGCTGATTGCCGGACGAGACTCTGGCGCAGGTATTCCTCTCGTGATCAGAAGGTCAAACGTCAGTAGCTCCCGCAAAAGCTAAGATAAGTCAATGCATCCGGGATTGGTGCTCGAATGATGATGATGATTGTGCCCGGTTGCACCGGTTCTCAGAGCCCGGGGACCGTTAACTCCTTTTGCTTTTATGGCATTTATGGGAGTGACTGTCATCTGACCTTCTAACTCGAAAAGAAAAGCCTCCATTGAAGCCTAGTCCATCAATCAGAAGGTATACACCAGCTGGGGTGCGACTGGTTGGAGGGGTGCGACTGGTTGGATCACCTCCAAGTTTGGTGCACCCTGGGTAACGTGGGCGATGACGCATCATTGATTGCTCCTCTGGAGTAGCTGGCGTCAACGTCAACGGCCAAGAGTCTGACCAATCGGCCCTTTCCAGGGCCAGCTGACCCCATTGCACGAGGGGGTCGGGGTATGGCGGGCCTGCAAGACCTGCGGGGGGGGGGTCGCTCCGGTACCCCAGCTCCTATCAGAGGGGACACTGCGAATGGCCCAGGGTCAGTCGGAGTGCGAGGGATATGTTCTATGGGTAACCTTACACCCCGGCGTCTGTAGACCCGAGACGGCGTGCGGTTTTAGTCGGTTCAAGCCCGACATAACCGCCCCCGCTGGCAGGCGGGGGGGTATCAAAAAGGGATTTCCGCACAAAAAAAAGGTATACACCAGCTTACAGGTAAGATTGACTTGGACCCTTGGCTTTGGTGGGGCACTATACCATCCAGGCTTTGATGCAACCGGGAGCCATGAAGTTGTGAGTAACCACCGTTTGTAACTCCTCCAATTTACTTCTGATTAATTTCGATGCGAGTTTCAAGACAGATTAACTTTTCTTGGGACTTTCTGAGTGTCATTACTCGGTATCCAGGTCACTACTATTGATCCTGGTACAGGAGTAGTGCCCTCGGTTAGGTTAGGTTAGGTTACCTTGTGGTTTCCAGGTGAAATACTAAAACCGGGATGTCTTACCCGAATCACAATCTACTCTACAATCAAAACACTAATATATATATTTATATATGGCCTATTTGTCTCCCAGTGGCGTGCCAAGATATTTTATTTATTTTCGAAAGAATAATAAAAAAGTTGGTAGCGGTCAATTTGTGTACGGAAATACGGTAACGGTTCTGTAGGTATGAAATATCTGCTAAAACTAGGGGCGCGATGCGTTCTGCTGTTGCAATGTTGAGCTGAGAGTGCACTACATAATTACCTATAATTCACGCGCAATTTTTTTTCTATTGAATACCATTGAATTGTTTTTTTGGTGATTATACCTCCGTTGCTAACGCTAGACCGATTTTCAATTAGTTAAGTTGCACAATTTGGCGCCAAAACCGTGGTCTCAACATTGATCATTTTGGAGAAATCAGATTTTTAAATTTTTGAAGGGTGATTATTCCTCCATGGTATGTTCCATTTTCAATTTTATTTTTTCTATACCTTCCGGGTATCAAGTTGTATTTACATGCCAAGTTTGGTCATAATTGGTCTATTAGTTTAGGAGGAGTAGCGTCACAACCGAAATACACCGAGTGGAGTATAGAGAGCTTTTCGCTCGACTTCGTCTCACCCTCAGCTCCATTACGTCACGTGATACTAATAATAGGTCTTTACCTATGAAATTGCCGAAATTTTCTTTCAAATTCATGAGTTCGTTATTCCTGTAATTTAATAGCTATTTCCATTATTTATATTTTGTTTGAAAGTTGATTCCAAGATTTTACAACTCTGTAGATATTAAATTTTGTTTTTATTGGCCGCTTGATAGATTAATTCGATCTTCAAAAACAGTACTTCCTAAATGCTATCCATTTTGATGATAAATTTCTTATTACTTAACAGCTGTCACTTTTCAAATTTGTAATAAAAATTGCTGTTTGTTAGCTTAAAAAAAACATAAAATTTGGATTTGTCATTCCTAAAAAAAAATGCAAAAATGTTAGTACTGAAAATTGGGTTTCCTCTAATTTCGTCAAGAAAAACGGCAGTTACATATTTAACGACCTAATATTATATGTATGAAAACAAGAACTAAAATTTGATGTATTGCCATATTTTATCGCCTTATGGGTAAAACAGAAATGGCATCAATTGCCAAAATGTCAAGTTTACATCCCTGTGGTTTTAGTCGGTCCGATTCCGTCACGCCCACCCCATCGCGGGCACCAACGATGGGGTGATACCCGTGGGAGTTTCCACGCTAAAAAAGAAATATGCCCGCGTATCCCAAATATTTTTAACAATATCTCAAACACAACTAATACACAGATACAACTAATTTACTATTTTTTACTATTTTATATAACTTTTGAACTTGATACGATCCCGAACTTCTGACGTTGCAGTCGAACACTCAACCGCTACGCCATTTTATATAAAATTAGAAGCTTTTTCTCACTCCCCCCACTGAACCCTAAAACCAAAAAAGAAACCCCATCGTTTTGTTTCCAGCGCCTGCGACGGTCGCCATCTCTTTCCAACCTTTTATGAGAGAGCGAGAGATCGCGATCTCAGTTTGAAACATACCCTAACCGAGTTGAAATAAAAACTGAATATTATTTGAATATTCTAAATGTTTACTTTAATACTTTTGATATAATATTTTAGGGATCCTCGAGACCTTGCGGAGGCGTAAAAAAACGAAAAACCATTGATAATAAAATTTTATATTATTGTTTTCTATTTGGGTCTGTGAGTATTATATTGTTATGATTTTAGGTGGATGTCGACGAGAATGGACAGAAAAAGGAATGAGTAGTGGGTGTTAAGGGCTCCCTAAGATGATCAGAGGCCCAGCCAACCTTACCTGCAAACCGGTACACCCGTCGCTTGGTGGGTCAGATGGTAGTCGCCCCCATAAAGATAAACAGATATGGAAGGGAGGAATTGAAAAGCAGACCCCATGCTCCAAAGTGCAACCTTTTGATACAACCGGTACCTAACCCTGTGATGATGATGACGTCACAACATCAGGATTTGGCTTATCTTGGCTTTTGCGGGAGCAACTACCGTCTGATCTCCCCAAACCCGAGTGGAACACTTGGGTCAGAGCCTCTTCCTTCAATTAGCAAGTGTGCCGGCTTACAGGTGGAGTGGACTTAGGCCCCAAGATCTTGGTGGTACCCTCATACACCTAATTTCTGACGTGAATGGTCATTATATGTGAGAATTTGGCTACAGTAGTTTCTATACAAAGGAGGATTAAGCGCACTTTATTATAAAAGAAGCTAAAAAAGCAGCGATAGCCCAGTGGTGTACGTAACGGACTGCCGAGACCAGGTCTAGAGTTCAATCCCCAGTCGCCCCGGGCACACACCTCTGACTTTTTACACTTATGTGTATTAAAAACGTTCATTATCGCTCGCATAGTAACGCCCGGTAGATGGCAATAGGCTCGCCCCCTATTACATTGGGACCTAAACATAACTGGCGAATCGTGAGTGCGTAATACACCTCTGCTTACCTCTTCGGGGATACAGGCGTGAAATTATTATGTGTTCATTAAAAAAGAAGCATACAGATATGACGTCACGTCAGGAGTGGCCCCATCTGAAAATCAGCTCTGCGCATATCTGACGGTATGCGTAGCATTTGTGCTGAGATGGCGGCCATATTCGGGATCGCATAGTGTGCCTAAATATTCTTAGATTGTAAGATATTTATTTATTATGTTATAACAGCGCGAAAAGCGGCGATAGCCCAGTATAAGCGGCGATAGCCCAGTGGCGTACGTAACGGACTGCTGAGACGAGGATTCGAGTTCGATCCCCAGTCGCCCCGGGCACACACCTCTGACTTTTCGTAGTTATGTGTGCATTAATAAATGTTAATTATCGCTCGCTTAATAATGTGCCCGGTAGATGGCAATAGGCTCGCCCCCTATTACATTGGGATCTTGACATAACTGGCGTATCGTAGGTGTGTAATACACCTCTGCCTAACCCTGCGGGGATACAGGCGTGAAGTTATGATAGGTTTATGTTATATAAACATGTATGTTTATTGTGCGTGTCCTAAATTAAATGATTTTGTTTCTTTCTTTCTTAATAAAAGAAGTAACTGGTAATTTCCCTAACCCCTTCAGCTACGTTAAATTGCTTGTACTAGGAGTGGGTTCACGTCGGTAGTATAATGGGCAGGGTTCAATCCCGGGACCTCTCGATCGTAAGGCTGACTCCTTAACCACTAAGCTACCGCTTGGTTTCATGGTTTACGTAAATAACACGACGGAACCCATCCATTATATTATATTAACCTATCATAAAGACTATCCATAGACAAAGCTTTAAAAAATCTCTTTTGACATCGCGTCCCTTCATTAAAAAAAGAAGAATCGTATCTATGGCTTCGAAACGGACATGGCGGACGGAATCGTTTGAAATAGTTCTTTGTAATTTATTATTCAAAATCGACCCCCAGCTTTGCGGTAGTCAGGGACAAAATTAATATGTCCCTTATCTAGAAGTTGACGATCAAAGTTTAACATAACGCTTATTAAGTTTACTGAGGGATGGGCAGAGGAATAATGAAAAATATGAAGTACCATAGCTTATTTGTATGATTTATCAATGCTTTGTATTTATGCCCACTTAGATATGGGCGCTACCAAATTCTTCAGGACCCGAGTCTCCCTCTCCTGCTAACTGGCACACCTGCTAATTGATGACTAAGTTCTGGCGCAGGCTTTCCTGAGGTCAGACGGCAATAACTCCCATAAAACGCGTATAAATCATACCAAAAACAGGAAGGAGTAAATGAACTCCGAGCCCTGAGGTGAAAGCCTAACAACGGTTCGTTGATAGTGCTGGTGTATCGCAGACACTGCTATGGCAGAGGATTCGATGCCCGTTCAGTGCAAATATTTGTGTTTTTTTTTTTTTTTATTTAGGACACGTCAATTTGACTTCACCTCGCCTGATGGTAAGCTGAAGGTAAAGTCTCAGGAAAGAGGGTCACCATTACATACACGTACCATGTTAACAATGGTGGCACTCAGCTTGACGGCCTCATCAGAAGAGGATTGTCGTCGCAGCACCGCGTGACTCCCACCGGTCCCACTAGTGCTGCGACCACAATCCCCCTGCCCAGCTATGCACTTGCTGACCCCTGAACGCAATCAAACCGAAATTGGATTACTATGAAGGGTTTTTCGCAATCGTGCACGGTGGTACCTTTTTTTTTTTCGGAAATCCCTTCGGATACCCCCCCGCCGGCCAGCGCGGCCGAATTTTGTGACAAATTTGTGTCATCAAATTTCTACCACCAGTAAGTATACGTGAATATGTTCGACGTGCTTGCATGAAAGGTTTATTGACAGTAGAGGAAGCTTTTTTTTAAGTACATAAGCTTACACTTTGGAGCCCGGGGTCCACTCTTCAACTTGACTGCCGTGTAACTCCCAACCCGAGAGAAGAGCCCGTTCGTCAATCAACTGGTGTACCAGCTTGCAGATGAGGTTTCTTTGAACCCTGAAGGTTTTGGTTCAGTTCAGTTCAGAACTCATTTGGGGTCGACTTCCAATCTAACTACGAAACGGCCGTCTTGAGCTTCCCGTGAAGCGTGTGCCGTCCGACCTCCACAACTCACTGATGGTATCAAAGTTCTGTAGTTAGACAAGGTGTTAGACAAGCGTGGCTGCGGGTGTGAGGGATGGGGACAGCCCTCCACCCGCTGTTCTAGCCCCCCGCGAAGCGGACGACGTCCATGTGTGCTTGGACGTCGCCCAACCGAGAGTGTCATAGGTGTGGTGCCCACATTAGTAGGCACGCGCAAGGGGGGGTCGCCATAGAAGTATATATTCTTGCATAGTTTCAGGCCCGCCTAACAAGGCACAGAGCATGGCACACCGTGGGGTTTAGTTGGTATGCCCATTCAGCTGCTGGATGGGAGAGTCCCACACGATCTCCGGCTATTGCCCCGTAGCCGGAGGTGCCGTGCGTAACAGCATTCCCCAATGTAAAAAAAAATAAAGAAAAAAAAAGGTTTTCGGTTTTTTTAGGGCTCCAACTACCCGTAACGATTGCCATAAATGTACGTATAACACCCAGGACCGACGGCTTAACGTGCTCTACGAGGCACGGAGGAGTCTCATGTATTAAAAATGATCACCCAAAGTTCTTGGTGGTACTCCATATTCCTAAATGATCTCAAATCAAAAATAAATAATTTAAAAAAGGTTAAGACAAAATATTTACATGCCCACATTGAGATATAAATTCAATAATAAATGACATTCTAGCGCCCCGCGGCGTCGCGTGCGATTCCAGCAGAATGACACGGTGTTTCGCAAAACGTGTCCGGAATATATAAAAAGACATATTCGCCCTGCGGGTGTACCTGTTTTCGGATAATTTTATTATACCTGAATGTTTATTTTTATTGTTTCGTTAGTCAGCGTCACTGGTCGTGAAGTACCGGATTCAGTTCCCAGGTGGTCAATGTATTTATATTGTTATTGCTTTTTTCTGAATATTATACGTCAATATGACGTCATTCAACCTAATTTTAAGATGTACCTACCTGCAGTGTAAAAACGAAGGCAACCCTCTGCTGATTGACAGATGAGGTGCTTGCGCAGGCTTTCCTTTCAAGGTTCGGTTGTTAGACAGCCAGTCGCACTAATAAAACCGTATAAGGTTTGCCCCAAATATCTTGATGGAGACAAAGTTGTCATTCGTTTAATGTGGTAGATTTAAAACAGCCTTCATCGTTATTAAATTCACTATCAACATAATTCATTATTTCGTCAGTAGTTCGTAAGAATTTTTGGTAGATGGCTCCAACTTCGCCCCAATACGTGTGACGAGAATTTCAGCTATGTAGGACAGGTCCAAGCAGCTGAGTTGGTACGTTATTCCCCCTAGAAAGGGACTGTCACGGGTTCAAATCCGGTGCCTGAAGATTTTTCTAAATTAAATTAAATTACGACGTTTATAGAGAAAGGGATGCTCAGATGCGTGTCTGTACACGTAGAGAGGATAGTTGAAAGAAGTTTGACGAAACAGATTTATAGGGGCGAGGGTTGAATGGACAACCTGGTAAGGGTCGACCTAGGCGTACGTATATTAATCAGATCGAGGATATTTAAAAATGGTCAGGTCAAGAGTGCCCGCAACCGACGAACATGTATGAAAACAATTATGAAAGAGGAAGCCAGGATCGTAGCAAGTGGAAACATGTGGTCTCTGCCTACCCCATTGGGAAATAGGCCTGACTGTATGTAGATATGTGCTACTTACCTACTTGAATTCGACATGTTTATTGCTGTCCTTGCTGCCTAACGGTAACGCAATAAAAATGTGTCAGAAATAACAAATTTGATGACTCAAAAATCGACTAAATGTTAAACCGAACATCGACAAAAAAGATCACATGTACTTTTTTTTTTTTTTTTTTTTTTTTTTTTTTTTTTTTTTTTTTTTTTTGTACCTGCCATAAACAATTTTATACTTTAAGATTATTGTTTTACTTTTTTTATATTGCTTCAATATGTATTTTGGTTTTTTCTTATAAGGTAAGTGCCTACCATCATTACTAAATAAAGAAATTACTAGATATCAAAATGGCGGTCGTACTTTTAAACGGTGTACGATGACATCGATATCGATGACGGCCTCTGTGGCGTAGCGGTAGTGCATTCGACTGCTACGACAGGGGGCGCGGATTCGATTCCCGCTCAGTGCAAATATTTGTATGCATGAATATGTCTATTTGCATTGGTCTGGGTGTTTCTATGTATAATATGTATGTATTTACAAAAAAAAAGTATATAAGTATGTTTATCCGCATTCTGGAACCCATAACACAAGCTAGTTAAACTATGCTTACTTTGGGTCTAGAAAGCGCTGTGTAGAATGTCGTAGAATATTTATTTATTTATTTATCGATAGAAAGCGGCGATAGCCCAGTGGTGTACGTTTTTTTTATACCGCTCAGGTGGCAGACAAACTCACGGCCCACCTGATGGGCCCTATTACATTGGGACCTAAACATAACTGGCGACTCGTGGGTGTGTAATACACCTCTGCCTACCTCTTCGGGGATAGAGGCGTGAATTAATGTTATGTGTGTGGACTAAAGCCTACCTCAGAGTCGAGACGTAGGCTTTCCTTTCGGGGCTGGTTGATTGGAATGTCGGACTTTCCGTAGACTGCCGTCCTCCCTCCAAACCGCGAGAGGTGCGCCTCGCCCCCTGGCCGTTTTTCTTCCAGGTGCACGACTTGCAGGCGACGTTGACTTGTGTCTCAAGGTTAGTAGGGCTCTGAATAACCTTAAAAAAACGTACTAAGGTTTTGTTTTGACAGATCATACGGATTACCAAAAATTGCAATCACGCAATTCAAAAACGTTGCGTTACTGGATGAGGTCCAAGATAGATTTAAATTAGGCATTTACTTAATAACATCATTGAAACTATTTATTGTGATATAAGAACCTGCGTTGATAGGTACCTATACCGTGGTTTGTTTCGTCGTTACATTGTATCAAGCCATGCGGGCTATTCCTGGACTATTTCTGATATTTATAACGTATGGTTGGTCGTTTAGCGGGGAAACTATGATATGAATGTTACCCTTCTGCGTTCGGCGGGTACCTACAAAAAGTGCCGCCTCGCAACCGACTCGACTCTAAACTATGTTGGTTTTAACAAAAAGGAATAGTGTGTTTTAGAGTTGACGATTCGATTTGTAGGCTGAGACTCTAGACAAAATGACATTCTAGCAATAAAGCCAGTAGAAATGTTCAATATTGTATGGTAGTTTATGGACTCCATGGATTGGTATAATCATTAATGTGACTACAGTACAGTACAGTAGAAATGCGTGCGTTGCGAAGTATGTGTGAATTGACTTTGAGAGATAGAGTGAGAAATAGCGTGATAAGAGAGCGATGTGGATTGACAGAAGATGTAGTGACGAGAATTGAGAGAGGTATGTTAAGATGGTTCGGTCATGTTGAGAGAATGAATGCAAGAAGACTAACGAAACAGGTGTATGAGACGAGTGTGAATGGTACCGTCGGAAGGGGAAGACCTAGGCGCACATACCTGGACCAAATCGGGGAAGTGTTAGAAAAGGGGCAGGTCAGGAGTACCCTAAACCGACGAGCGTGCATGAAGAATGTTATGAGAGTGAATGAGGCGAGAGAAGTGTGTCAGGATCGTGGCAAATGCAGATCCGTGATCTCTGCCTACCCCTGTGGGAAACAGGAGTGATTTTATGTATGCATGTATGTAAAAATTTTATGAAATTTAAATTATTCTTTGTAACTCGAAATAAATGATTTACTTATCTATACTATTAAAAATTGTAAATTAGTGTCTGAGTCTGTACATCAGAGACATTAAAAAAAAATTAACGCCAAGTAGGTTATGTTAAATGAACGATTCTGTACAGAAAAATATTTTTTTTTCAATTCTTGTCTATTTGTTTGTTCGTGATGGACGCAAAAACGGATTTAGATGCGGTTTCTTTGTATTAGAAAGGTCTTGGTTAGACTTAAAATCTGCCAAATGTTTGGTTGCAATTGATTAAGTAGAACTGGAGATATGACCAAAAAACTATAACCGACCTCCACGCAGGTGGAGCCACGGGCACCAGCTAGTTATATATAATTCTTATAAACATCGGAGTGTCACATGATAACGAATAGCAAACGATTTGCTTCAAAGCAATTTCACTAATAGAACGTCACTTTATTTTTTTTATACCATTTAGGTGGCAGACGAGCACGCAGCCCACCTGATGGGAAGCGGTTACCGCGGCCCATAGACGTGTGCAACACCAGGGGCGTTACACTCGCGATCTGCAGGATTTTTAGCAAAGGGTCCGTGAACGCCAGGCTGATCCCGGTTGCATCCAAAGCTTGCACTCTGGAGCCCGGGGTCCGTTCTCCTCCGTTCCAGGATTTGATTTATTTTGGTTTTAATCATGATAGGCATCTGACCCCCCGTTTTTTTCCGTGCAGATCCTCTCGGATAAGCCCCTGCCAGCTATCGGGGGAGTTTATGTCAGACTCGAAACGACTAAAACCGCACGCCATCTCGGGTCTTCAGAGGCCGAGGTGTAAGGTTGCCCATAAAGCATTTCCCTCGCACCCCGACTGACCCAGGGCCATCTCCGGTTTTGACTTACAGGTAACTTTGTGACTTTGAATTTTTTTCATACAATACATCCGTACATGAACTCACGGTTTTCTCCCTCCGGGATAGGCAGAGACTACAGCCCGCCATCTGCTTCTGTCCTTACATACTTCACGAGCTTCCTGTACTGTCAATAAACCTTTCATGTAAGCCCGTCTGTTTCTAATGCCATTTTTTCAATCGAGGTCGACCCCGGCTCACCTGCCCACATACACGTGCTTATTAAAACATTCCATTTTGAGCTTTAACATATTTGGTCTGTCGTATTAAGACTATCATATTTTTTAGAGCGGTAGGACATGACGGTATTCCCGTCCAACTGAGCAGTCCGACTGGGGAAGTACCTCCGCCCTACAGAATACCGCGGCCATAATAACCTCGTGTTGTGTTCCCGGCGGTAAGTAGGGTAGCCAGAGCTCACTGAGAGTTTTTGTGCTGCCAGAGGGAAGAGTCTTCCTTCTGACAGCACAAAAACTAAAAAAGAAGGGAGAGGCAGGAGCAGCCTTTGGTCTTCCCGGAAGACTAAAGGCTATTCCTGCTTTGCAATTTCTTTTTTTTAGGGTCGGCAGCGCCAGTGTGACGCCCCTGGTGTTGCACACGTCCATAGGCCACGGTGACCGCTTCCCATCAGGTGGGCCGTGAGCTAGTCTGCCACCTGAGTGGTATAAAAAAAAAAAACAACAATCAAACATCCAGAACTATAAGTCGTGTCGTGCCCGTCCCGCGCGCTCTAAAAATAAAACATATTATTGATGATCTTAGGCAGCGGAACACAAAAAATATGAAAAAATACTAACCGATGTATTATCTGTGTATCAGTTTGTGAGTTCGTATCTCAAAAACGGAATCTTTAAGGACATCCCTTTTTGTAGATGTTAATCAAATTGTGGTTAAAAAATTGTGTTAAACTTAAACAGTTGTTATGGGAGCATTAATCACCGAATCATGTTTTTTATACTACTAAGGAGGCAAAAAAACTACCCAGTACGGTGTAGGGGGCTCAACTCAAGTCCACCTCACCTGCAAACCGGTATCTGTTTATTGACGGCTCTGGCGCACTGGCAGTCACTCCCGTGATAGCCAAAAGAAACTAAATAATCATCAGGAGTAGGAGACATACATATAATCCCGCCTCTTTCCCACTGGGGTAGGCAGAGACAACATCTTTCCACTTGCTACGATCTTAGCATACGCCTTTCGGTTCTTCCACTTTCATAATTGTTTTCATACATGCACGCCGGCTACGGGTACTTCTGGCCTTCGGGGTGCGAGGGAGATGCTCTATGGGCAACCTTACCCGTCTGTAGACCCGAGACGGCATGCGGTTTTAGTCGGTTCAAGCCCGACATATCCGGGGTATCCGAAGGGATTTTCGCACGTAAAAAAAAAGGGTACTTCTGGCCTGGCCTTTCTTCAAAACGCCCTCAATGTGATTGGCATACGTACGCCTAGGTCGACCTTTACCGAGTTGCCCAGTAGCCCTCGCCTCATAAATCTGTTTCGTTAATCTCCTTTCATCCATCCTCTCTACGGAGTAGGAGAGCTCTCGGATAATGATGATAAGGAAACAAGCCTACGGTTTAGGGGAGGGGTTACCGAAGCAAATGAACGTAGGGAACATTCGAGGTGCCACCTGCATGCAACGACTTCTATGTAACTGTACTACTAAACTGTCAGCACGGAAGAACAAATTTGGTAACGCAAAAGACAACTAATCGACCACCAACAATGCGCAACTTTTTGCTACTGTCGTGCAGACGACATTACAAATAGCCGCGCTATCCGTATACTGATAGATATCAAAATCCATCTACAGTCTATATCTTCTAACTAGCTGTGCCCGCGACTTCGTCCGCGTGGATTAAGATTTTTAGGGTTTTAGTTTTTTTGAGCCCAAATTATTTTTCTTAAAATTAAAGTAGCCTATGTTACCCTTGTTATATTACCCATCTGCCAGTGAAAGTCCCGTCAAAATCGGTCCAGCCATTTCAGAGATTAGCCGGAACAAACAGACAGAGAGACAGACGGACAGACAGACAAAAATTGTAAAAAATGTTATTTTGGTGTATGTACCGTATATATATTCATATACATGTAGTAAAAAACGGTTATTTCAATATTATAAACAGACACTCCAATTTTATTTATATGTATAGATATATAAAATTCTCGTGTCGCGGTGTTTGTAGTTAAACTCCTCCGAAACGGCTTGACCGATTCTCATGAAATTTTGTGTACATATTGGGTAGGTCTGAGAATCGGACAACATCTATTTTTCATCCCCCTAAATGTTAAGGGTAGTCCACCCCAAATGATTTTTTCTTAATTTTTAGATTAAATTTTTTTTGTCACCTCTCATCCAGCAAACATCACGGAGTAGGGATGAGAACGAAGCCGGTCTCCTGTCTTACTCACTATACACTATACAGCTTTCGGCATACTCTCATTGTCTACAACGCTTTCGATTATAAGTAAATCCCCGCACACTTATAGTAGATAGTTAGTTTTATTGAACAAAAAAAATGTTTCCTAGAAATAATAAACATGGCAAAACGACGTTTGCCGGGTCAGCTAGTCTACTATAAAACAAAACGACGTTTGCCGGGTCAGCTAGTATACTATAAAACAAAACGACGTTTGCCGGGTCAGCTAGTCTACTATAAAACAAAACGACGTTTGCCGGGTCAGCTAGTATACCATAAAACAAAACGACGTTTGCCGGGTCAGCTAGTATACTATAAAACAAAACGACGTTTGCCGGGTCAGCTAGTATACTATAAAACAAAACGACGTTTGCCGGGTCAGCTAGTATACTATAAAACAAAACGACGTTTGCCGGGTCAGCTAGTATACTATAAAACAAAACGACGTTTGCCGGGTCAGCTAGTATACCATAAAACAAAACGACGTTTGCCGGGTCAGCTAGTATACTATAAAACAAAACGACGTTTGCCGGGTCAGCTAGTATACTATAAAACAAAACGACGTTTGCCGGGTCAGCTAGTCTACTATAAAACAAAAAAACGGTTTGTTAGTGATGACTGTAATAACTAAATAAATAAATATTGTACGACATTCTACACAGCGCTTTCTAGACCAAAGTAAGCATAGTTTAACTAGCTTGTGTTATGGGTTCTAGAATACGGATAAACATACTTATGTAAATTTTTTTAATAACATAACATAACATAAACTCACGCCTATATCCCCGAAGGGGTAGGCAGAGGTGCTAGCACCCACATTTCGCATGTTTATGTTTAGGTCCCAATGTAATAGGTGGCGAGCCTATTGCCATTAACCGGGCAGTTATAAACCTGCGATAAATACACACATAACTTCGAAAAGCATCGAAAAGTCATTGGTGTGTGCCATGGTAAAACCTGGGATCGAACCCGAGACCTCGTCTCAGCAGTCCATTACCCATACCACTAGGCTACCGCGGCTTTTTTTTTTTTATAAATACATATTATACATAGAAACACATAGACCAACGCCAATAGACATATTCAATCATACAAATATTTGCACTGAGCGGGATTCGAACCCGTGCCCCCAGTCGTAGCAGTCAATGCACTACCGCTACGCCACAGAGGCCGTCAGCGACAAGAGACACTTTGTTTTTATTTTCACTGTTGCACTGATACACTCGTGCTTGTATTGAGACAGCCGGATTCATCTAGTTTTGAACGTTTTATTTGCCAGTGCCGTATCAACCGCTTTTTTATAAACACTAGCTGACGCCCGCGGCCCCGCACCCGTGTAATACCGATCCCGTTCAGTGTTGTAAATGATATTCGTTCCGTTACCATCTTAAAGGTCCTACTTACCATTTTTTGGACCCGATAGACGACGCAACAATCAGATTGTAGAATTTCTTATCAACTTACGAAATTTTTTCATGCAAAGTCAGGACAGGCTGCTAGTAGGTAATGTAATAATATTATTAATAATTTGATTTTAACATGGCCGACATAATTACGTAGAAATAACATCATTAATATATGTCAGTCGGTGCGAATTTTTCATTAAAAATATAAAGGGCTGTGTTAATACACACATTCATTATTTTGATTGACGTCTCTGTGAAACTGTCGAGCGGGGTGAGATGCATTTCGATCACTTTCGACACGAAGGACACTGGTTCATTCCCATGAATTTCGAGAAATGTCTTATTTACATCTGAGGGGTCCGAACCAACTCACCTCCATACCTGCCGATCAACGGACGAGGTTCTGGCGAAGGTTTTCTCTCGAAGATGAGGGTGAGACGGTAATCGCTCTTGTAGGCCAAACCAAATTCACAATCTCTTCACACTCACAAGCTCTTTCAAGTAATCCCAACCTCTCCCTTGAGTGAAGTGCCCTCATTCGATACAAAAAATACCATCTCGAACCAATCGGTTCGGTACTTCCTTTCACACGATAATGAACTAGAATACTCTACCCGCACATAAGCGGGACGAAAAAAGCATCTGTCGAAGACATAAATGTAGGGACCACTATTTTAAGATTGACAGCATCTGGCAAGGTGACCCGTACCTTCTGGACTTTACCCTAGCTTCTCACCATCCAGCGGTGAAGTCAATTGACGGACTGAATCGTCATCATTGTCTAAGTGTTCTCACCTCGAAGCCCAGGGCCCGCTTGCTCCTTCTGCTCCTCTTGGTTTGACTTGTAGCGACTGTCGTCTGACCTTCCAACCCCGAGAGAAAAACCTGTACCTAAGCCTCGCCACTCAATCAGCAGGTGTACCGGCCTTTGTAGAGCCCAAAACACACCTGAATACTGGTCAGAATATACTAGTATGTAGAATATACTGCTTCCGGGCTGTTTGGCTAATATACTAGGTCGGCAATACATTCTGCTGTTGCAAAAATTGAGCGAAGCTTCCCGATTGATAACCATTATCAGTGTAATTTGTTTGAATCGTTTATTAATGGTTAGATTTTTAACCAGCCAGTAGTTAAGTTTTATTTTGTGTTATGGGGCCATTCATAAAATTCTATTTTGCACATGCCCTATTTGTTTACTCCGTTACAGATGGTACTTTAGGAGATTATTCCTCCGTGGTCAGTCTGATTTTGAAATTTCTTTTGCTAAATGGACACTGATGGCACGCAGCGCGCGCATAGTAGGTTTAAAGTTTCATCACAATGGCAAACAGCTTAGTTGCAATTTCACCAGGACGTTTTCTAACTATGATAATTCCTCAATAGCTAGTCTGATTTTCGTTTTTCTTTTTTTTGTCTGGTTATATGAACAAATTACTTAATTTAATACGAATCGCGTGAGTGAGGCATTTTGTTTCTTTTTCCGGTGATTATTCCTCCGTGGTACTTTTGATTTTTGATTTTCCTAGTCTACAAGCTTCACACTCATATGTTGTGTATTTGATCCCCAAATTTGATTTAAATCGGTTGAGTGGTTTAAGAGGAGTTAGCGAACAACCGAAATACATGAGTCGTCTAAGAGAGAGCTACACTCTTTCAGAACTTCGCTCAAAACTATCTATCTCTTCTCAGCAAGGCCTCACATATAGTAAATGTGTATGTCATGACTGCAAAATTGGAAAAAGCGATGTTCTTGCGCGATGGAACAAAATTTGAAGAACTGGTTTAAAGGACAGTTAAACACATTACTCAAGAGAAGCTACGAAACGTGGAATAGGCTTCGGGAACTAATTATTTTCTCCTTCACATCGCGGCCCGCTTTTGTCCCAGTTATTCGAGATCAGCGTACCATGTAGTCCTGTCAGACGTCATACCGCCTCTACCACGGCGATTGTTCTGATGAGCTGAGCACGATTCAAAACTGGAATGCTCTACCCGCACCCGTCTTTCCTTCTGACTACAATCCCGGGTTCTTTCAGGGGGACGTGAGAAAGCAGCTGTCACGGTAGAGACCCTCAGTAGCTTCTTACCATCCAATGAGGTGCAGTAAATTGATGGACTGAATAAATATAAAATAATAATATTTATTGTCTCAAAATTTTATAAAAACATACAATGGCTCCCTAGATCCCACACTAGGATTCCCTGTGTCGTGAGATCTAGTCACCTTCGTTCCACTAGACAATATAACAATATTATGACATAACATCATCCTTTATATCACAAAAGGTGATGAAGACATGAAAACAATAATAAATAAAAAAGAAACAGAAAATCCGTCACAATAATACAGTGTGTATGTGTGTGTGTGTGTGTGAGAGACAGAGAGCATATTTCCATGAACAGATTCCAGCATCTCTACAATATTAAGCATCTAACAATGCATATCATTGTACAGATACAGAAATCTGAACTGTTCTGTCATAATCCAGCCGAAATAGCCATCAACTTTATCTTAGCACGAAAAAAAAAAGAATGAATCGAAAATACAATTATCATTTTCTTGATCGGAGCACCAAACCCGGTTGCATACAACTCCTCCACCACTCCTCCCTTCCGCTAATTAGTTTTTATGATGACATCTGTCAGACCTCCGAACTCTGGGGGCAGTCCCCCGACAGGAGAGCCTCGTCCGACGACCAGCCGGTGTACCGGCTTTGCAGGTGAGGTTGGCTTGGGATTGAGATATTATTTGTGTGGCTCCTCACACCTCAATATGAAAATATGGCAGCCTATTATTAATATTTGAGCGAAGCTCTATAAGAGTGAAGCTCTCTTTTAGACGACTCATGTATTTCGTTAGACCATCTTCTCCTCACAAACGGCTGAAACAATTCTAATGAAATTTCACACACTATAAGTCTTTCAGTTTCTTAATTATTAAAAAAAAACAATATAATATTACAGCAAAGATGTTACTGATGGGAAGGACATAGAAAAATCAAAAATCAAAAGTACCATGGAGGAATAATCACCGGAAAAATAATTAAAATCTGATTTCTCAATGAACAAAAAAGCCTCATTCACGCGATTGGTGTTAAATGAAGTAATTTGTTCATATACACAAGACAAAAAAAGAAAAACGAAAATCGGACTAGCCATTGAGGAATTATCACCGTTTGAAAAAGTCCTGGTGAAATTGCTTCGATCAAATTTTTGCAACAGCAGAATGAATGTCAGACCTAGTATAAATTGCTGGCTGAATGGTGGATGGATGGTGGATGTATGAATGGTTGGCTGGATCAGAACAGATCTGAATGAAATTGGACATAGTTTCTATCACACTGGAATAACACATAATCTACTGTTTTTTTCGGGAATAAGTTCATGTGGGTTGCAACATCAGTAGGTAATTCACGCAGGCGAACCCACGAATAACTGCTAGTTATAAATATTTGAAAATAATCTTTTTAGGGTTCCGTAGCCAAATGGCAAAAAACGGAACCCTTATAGATTCGTCATGTCTGTCTGTCTGTCCGTCCGTATGTCACAGTCACTTTTCCGAAACTATAAGAACTATGCTGTTGAAACTTGGTAAGTAGATGTATTCTGTGAACCGCATTTAGATTTTCTTACAAAAATAGAAAAAATAACAAAACATTTGGGGGTTCCCCATACTTAGAACTGAACAATTTTTTTTTTTCATCAAACACTAATGTGTGTGGTTATCTATGGATAGGTCTTCAAAAATGTAATTGAGGTTTAAAATATCATTTTTTACTAAACTGAATAGTTTGCGCGAGAGACACTTCATTCATTTCATTCAGTCAACTCACATATAAAAATTTTACTTACTACCCTTCATGGGCGAGTCCGACTCGCACTTGGCCGCTTTTTAATCATTTCTGTTATTACTGCTAAGTCCTCGAAACGAGACAAAAATTCCAACAATCCAAAAACACCCCAAGGCAGCTCAGTTGATTGATTAATATTCTACCACAATATCAAAACCAATAAAAAGAAATTTAAAAAAACTCAACAAAAGCCTAGTCCACTGTATCCAAACCCAGCATTCCACAAATATTTGGCACACGACAAAAACGCTACTGAACGAAATAATCTGTCGAAAAACATTTAAATGTTACTAAGAACAAGAACCGTCTGTAATTACAACACAACAGTTGGAACACAAACACAAATTTACAACATAACCGCAAATAACCACAAATCAAACTAAATCCAACCTTATTACCCAGAAAATAAGAGTTTTCAAACCTTTTCGATTATGAGGTTATAATATTGACAATGTGGCCAGCCTAAATATGGTTTTTTGCTTCAAAAATTACATTTGGGAGGAGTTGTTATGGCCACACCCAAATAATTACAGGTTGGTATGGAAGGGAGGGCGTTGTACTACGTACAATGTTGAATTATATGTCAATCAAGGTAAATAATGTATGTTATTGGGGGAGATATTATTGCAAGATTGTTTAAAGTGGTGTGGTTGATTGAATTTGGGAATAAATATTAATAAATATTCTAGGACATTCTACACAGGGTCTATCTAAACCCAACGCGGGCTAGCTTAACTAGCTTGTGTTATGGGTTCTAGAATGCGGATAAATATACTTAGATACATTTTCTTTTGTAAATACATACATAGAAACACCTAGATCAACGCAAAATTTGTAATGAGCGGGAATCTAACCCGTGACCTCCGACTTAGCAATCGAACGCTCTACCGCTACGCCACAGAGATCGATTGAGGGATTGTACGAATAAATATTCTACGACATTCTACATAGCACTTTGTAGACCCAAAGTAAGCATAGTTTAACTAGCTTGTGTTATGGGTGCCAGAATGCGGATAAACATGCTCATATATATTTTTTTTTAATACATATCTACATATTATACATAGAAACACCCAGACCAATGCAAATAGACATATTAATGCATGCCGTCAAAGCCTCTGTGGCGTAGGCCGTCGTTGTATAGGGACATTTCTATATAATTAAAATAAATTATAGGGCCCTAACCAACTTAGATCTTCGAAGTCCAAGCCCCTGCAAGCCGGTACCCCTGCTGATCAATAGACGAGGCTCTGACACAGGCGCACCTCTCGGGATTGGGCAGTTGCTACCGTAAACAAAAAGTTAAACCAATAGTGATCGAATGGGTGACCGGACCTCGGGCTCCAAATCACAGATTACATAATAGTTACTACGTTCCAAATTGCAAGCGATGGATGCAACCGGGGTTGGCACTCAGATGGTTATTGTCCAGATAATCACCCAACCGTATTATAAAAGTGTATACAATAATTAAGTAATTATTAAGTCTCATTCGTTTGTATTTTGCAACTAGATGGCGTTGTAAATCGCGCTATGGTTTCGTTACACATCGGTGTATAAATGCTAAGAAAAACATTTCTTTTCACTCCTCTTGCTCAAAAAGACCGTCATTGTGGCGTACCAGAGCGAAGAAAAAATAGCAATTCTTCCCCTAGAGGAAAAAGTTTTTTTTTTTTTGTGTCAAATGACAATGAGCCTACAAAAACGAAAAAGTCTTTAGTCATAAGTAGAATAATCCAGAATAAAGACTCAACTTATTACTGTTTCATAAAAAAAGAACTTCATTTTAATTTTGAAAATGGAACTAAAATCGGCGATCTCTGGTAGAATGCATGCAATGCAGGCTACAGAAGAAACAAAAAAAAGACATTGGCGCGAAATCTTTATAATTTTTCTCTAATTGCAAATTGAATTGGTAGTGACCGTAATTAATTTTACAATTTGTATTGGATTGTTTTATTTTCTCGCAATCGTAGTGAAAAGAATAGTGTAACACACGGCGCTAAAACCCATTAAAACTCGGTTTCTATTTACTCCCTCGCTAAAGCTCGGGAGTAAAACTACCTCGTATATAATGGGTAATTTTAGCTCCTTGTATAACAATCTACTATTGGTGTTTTTTAGGCTGAGAGCCCTATGCGCTCGCCACACTGTTCGCGTAAGGTTGTAGAGGCCTGTCGGCCAACAACCCGCACCCCACACACAAAATTTTTTTGGTGTGAATCGTTTACCGGAATAAATACGCTGTTTACATTACTCGTTGAGGGTATTATTTCCTCGCCTACGGACCTCGAGATTCGTTCAGTTATGAACGATATTTAGGTCGGACGAAAAACACTTGAATAAAAAATTTGTCTTCGTGGTTAATATGTATCTATAATAATGGTATATCCATGCCAAATTAAAGCTTTCTACAACGAAGGGTCTCGAAGCAGCGAACACGGATATACCGAAACTATAGATAAATGAGCGGCAAACATCTTGACAATGTAATCTAGCTGCGCATAAGTATCTTTGGTGGTGGTGCGAGGCGCTAGACCGGAGGCGCCTGCCATTATCAGCGGTATTTTGAATTTTCATGGTATAATTTACAATTTATGTAAATTTTCATAACCGTTTTTCACTCTACTATCTTCATTTTTATTTTTCTAACCTAAACACATAACATAACATAACTTCACGCCTGTATCCCCGATGGGGTAGGCAGAGGTGTATTACACACCCACGATTCGCCAGTTATGTTAAGGTCCCAATGTAATAGGAAGCGAGCCTATTGCCATCTACCGGGCACAATATGAAGCGAGCGATAATTACCATTTATTAATGCACACATAACTACGAAAAGTCAGAGGTGTGTGCCCGGGGCGACTAGGGATCGAACTCGAGACCTCGTCTCAGCAGTCCGTTACGTACGCCACTGAACTATCGCTGCTTTTTTTTGTAACCTAAACACAACTCAAATAAAACGGGAATGCGTTTTGGGTTAGACCAATCTTTGAGAGCAAATTGTATCGAGGAATATAAAAGTCATTGTGTATCGGATAACCGAAAATACTAGTTTGAATAGCCTAGAATGACATATATGATTTTCGGAATACAGCGACTTTCATTTTCGAAAAATCCTAATCTATAAACACCCTTTCTCAAGGACCCTTGCCTTAAACTAGGATTTCCGCACGAAAAAAAAAAGGGGCTCAAAGGGTTCGCGTCATTGGTTAATCAGTTAATTATTGTGTTGTTTTTGGTTGGTCCGTTTAGTGCACAATGTGCACTAAACGGCTTTCCGATTTTTGTTCAAGATATGTGCCGGCACTTAACGAGTTCCCTATTGACTACGGAACCCTAAAAACATTTAAAAAGAAGCTGCAAAACAATCTATTTATCCTCATAATAGTCTGCAAAAGTCATCGTTCTCGGGACGATCTCGACATGAGTCTATTCAGAGGCTAACTGTAGTGCAATGTAGGCAAATATTGGAGGCACGCAAATCAACCTACTTACGTATAGCTTACGACCGGCCAATGGTCCCGGATGTCAGCGGGCATGTTTAAGACCAGTGTTATTGGGGACCTCCATAGACGAGGTCTGGTAACTTTTTGACAATGACTTCTACTTATAGGTACTACTTCTACCTCCCCCAAACCGGGGCAAGACGGGGACACCGTGGTTTCCAAACCCGCGGGGGCCATCTCGAAACCGGAGATGGCCCAGGGTCAGTCGGGGTGCGAGGGATATGCTCTATGGGTAACCTTACACCCCGGCGTCTGAAGACCCGAGACGGCGTGCGGTTTTAGTCGGTTCAAGCCCGACATAACCGCCCCCGCTGGCCGGCGGGGGGGTATCCGAAGGGATTTCCGCACGAAAAACAAAAAAATGAGGTACTACTTCTACGTAAGGAAAAAACAGTAGCACTCCGGGAGTGCTGACAGAAGTGAAAACGCAAAAAAAAATAAGGCACAGTATCCCTGATGGACATCCATCCATCCATATATTATCCTGAACTGATTGAGATGACATTTTGCATGCACGTTCGGTTTGAATGACAATGCAGTAATATGGTACCATGGAGATGGTCTGATAAAGGAGTAGGGAGGTGGCCGTAGGAACTCCTAAATTAAACAAGACAAACTTATCGAGTTTGAGCTCATTGGTTTTGTCGTGACTAACTCTTTGCTGTGACATGGTAATGTGTCTGATGATGGAGTAGGAAGGTGGCCATAGGCACTCCTAACCTAAAAAAGATAGACCCATTGAGTTTGGGCTCATTTATTTTGTCTTGACAAACTCTCTGGTGTTACATGGTATAAGATGGCCAGAGGAACTCATAGACTAAGCAAGATAAACCTAGCGTGTTTGGGCTCACTTGTTTTATAATAATAATAATAATCTTTATTGAACAAAAACAATATGAGCAAAACACAAAAATTGGGTTGTTGATAGCTGCTAAAGTGTACACTGTGGCGCAGCCATCAACGCCGCTCCCCTGATAGGAAGGTAAGTTTCATTGTTCTATATTAGACTCATACAAAATTAAAATAACAATTGAATAGAAAAAAATAAAACAAAAAATAATAATAATCATGAAAGTGTTAAAAAATATAGCTGTTATTAGCATAACTTATAAAATTAAACTTTTACTTAACATTAATTTTTATTTATAAAATATAAAATATAATTTATGATGCATACAAATGAGTGTGTGAATGTTTTGTCTTGGTGAACACGCTGGTGCTATTGAAATAAAGATATTTTTAACGGATTCTATCGCGATTTATTTGCTGAATAGCAATCGAAACGTCGGGTTTAATGTAAATAATAAAATAACATCAAATAAATCGCAATAGAATCCGTTAAAAATAGTTACACTCGCGTAATCTTCCGACAATATCACTCTGGTGCTATGACATATGAAAGGTCTGAAGACGAAGACGATAGGTGGTCTGGAACTGAACAAGATAAACTCGTTTTGTTGAGCTCCTTTGGCTGGTCTTGGCTAGCATGCTGGTGCTACATGACATTAGGTACCTAAACTAAAAAGTTGAAAATAAAATAAACTAGGAATTCAGTGCAGGGTGCGACTGAAATAAATTGAGCTGAGCGAGCAGCTCTTACTTGAAAATAACACATCTCTTACTACGGTCGCGCGCTTAGCTAAGGCCGCGCGCTCGTGAAACTGTTTTTCGGTGTTTATTCCTCAATTAACCATCTCGCTTCAAAACACTCCTCAGTGTCCACACTATCACCGTGGGAAATTCGGTCAAGATCGCGAGAATGGTTACGGAGGAGTTCTGCCACCAACAAACGGCTATGCCGGGTATAATAAGGTTTTACTGGTGGTCACAAAATTCGGCCGGGTAGGTACCACCGTGCACGATTGCGAAAAACCCTCCATAGTAATCCAATTTCGGTTTGATTGCGTTCAGGGGTCAGCAAGTGCATAGCCGGGCAGGGGGGTTGTGGTCGCAGCACTAGTGGGGCCGGTGGGTGTCACGCGGTGCTGCGACGACAATCCTCTTCTGATGAGGCCGTCAAGCTGAGTGCCACCATTGTTAACATGGTACGTGTATCTAATGGTGACCCTCTTTCCTGAGACTTTACCTTCAGCTTACCATCAGGCGAGGTGAAGTCAAATTGACGTGTCCTAAATATAAAAAAATAAAATAAAAATAAGAGCGAAATAAGAAAAAAACTTTTCAAAACAAGCTTTTATTTTTAAAAAAATATGTTTTACTAAAACAAAAAAAGAATTTTATGCAATTGTTAAGTTAAGTTTTTTAATATTTATTTTCGGTTATGTGTAACATAACTTTTTTTAATGATGGCACATGAATTTATAAACGATATTTATAACAAACTAGCTGACCCGGCAGACTTCGTACTGCCTCAATCGATGACAAACCTTTTAAACCTTCTCTGGACCTCCACAAATAATTCAAGACCAAAATAAGCCAAATCGGTCCAGCCGTTGTCGAGTTTTAGCGAGACTAACGAACAGCAATTCATTTTTATATATAAGAGAAGATATACAATTTTAAAATTCTTGTATGTCGTCTTTCTGTCTGTTTGAAACAGGTAATCTCTGCTACGGTTGGGCCCATTTTGACGGAGCTTTCACTGGCAGATAGGTAATGTTACAAGGCGTACATAATATAGGCTACTTTAATTTTAGAAAAATAATCAAGGATCCCTGCAAAAAATATTAAACCCACAAAATTGTGAATAAAATCAGATTTACTCCGCAACGGCTGGGCCGATATTGACGAGACTTTCACTGGTAGAAAGGCGTAACATAGGTTACTTTATTTTAGAAAAAAATTAGGGTTCCGCGCAATAGAACTAAAACCCCTAAAAACCGACATCCACGCGGACGAAGTCGCGGGCACAGCTAGTTCATGATAAATTAGGTGGTAAAGGGTGTATGCTTGTATGGACCCCTCCCATATCTTCGTAGTCCAAGCCAACCTTACCTGCAAGCTGGTAATTGCATGGCTTGAAGGACGGGGCTCCACCGGAGGCTTTCCACGGAATTGCTTTTTGGGGGAGGGGGGGGGGTCAGACAGTAGTCGCTCTCGTGATAGCCGAAATAAACCTATCAGATTGTAGGAGGAGGCTTCAAAGTGCAAGCTTCGTATGCAACCGACATTGGCGAGCGCATGTCGAAGCGGAAGGAGTTAATGATTCAGTACTTCACCCGGGCGGAGCCGCAAGTACCAGCTAGTATTAAAATAAAAGAAATGTTGTGTAAAAGCATACTTTATTCTTAATCTTACTCAACGATCTTTACATTATTTCACAGCTTTGGTCTATGAAGAGCGCGTTATATAAATTTCTGATATAAATATCCCGTTTTCATAAAGAAAAATAATATTGAAAAAAAAAACAAAAATCGCGCTCTTTCTCTCTCTCTCTCTTACAACTACCTTCCCATTCCTTATTTATTCTTACATCTATGGTATTTTTTTTTAAATTTGTAATCTAACAAAAAATTAAACAAATTCTAGCGATCCATCTACTGTGCGTCTAGAAAATTAATTATTGTACTTATGTGAAGAAAAAAAAAGCAAAAAAAGAAAAAATTTCGGAATTTAAAAATATAAAGAGCACCAAAGTAATAATATATTAAACGATCAAAAGTCAATTTTTACTCCCAACCCCTGACTTAGTGACTTAACAATAATTTCTTAAAAAATGACTAATGATCACCCATTTCTTTTAAATTTAACAATTAAAAAAAAACAAAAAGAAACAAAACTTTGGCAAGATTATATTTATCAACGAAACGTATTTTTTGTTTGTTGTGACCAAAAAATTATAATAATTCCTAAGTTAATTACTAACTCCCTTTTTTAATTGCCACGTAAATTCGATAGACTATCACTTTCAAAAATATTTTTTCCCCCTTTGCACATAATTCAAAATTGTAATTATAAGCACAATTATTGATAAGTATTAGCAAATTTATGGAAACAATCAACCAAGCTCCCTACAAATGCCATGTATCTATTCTTATGAGTAAAGGTTTGTTTGCAATCGATAAACTCTGAAACTACTGAACCGATTTCAAAAATTCTTTCACCATTTCCCTGAGTAACATAGGCTACTTTTGACCCGATATTTTCACAAATCAGGACTTACGCTACTGAAACTGCGTGGCGATGCCAGTAAAATCGGATCATTCCCACTAGTTCTGATACTGTTTTTTCGCGGTAATTTTATGGGATATGGCAATAGAACTAGTGAGAAAAAAGTCTCAGTAGTTCCATGGGACACGTTTGCACTGGAATGATCCGTTCTCACTAGTTAAATATATAACACCAGGTTCCACATAAAACTGGTAACGACATCCGAATTATAAATATGTTAACTGTTATATTCGCAAAATTTCACTGTTATATACCCATATTTTGCGTAAGCTAGATAATACAAGCCGTCTGTCCCAGCGTGTCACTAAACTGATGCAGTGTATAAGCTGCTATAACTTATATTTATTTCTAAGAAATGATGAAAGAGTGAACAATTTTGTATTTGTGTTATGGTACGGTGCCGTATAGTGAGAATTTACGTGTAATATAACAGTGAGTATACGCATAACTACAGTGAATATAACAGCTCGCATATACATACACGTGATACATTTCATGGTTCTAAAATGTGACAGGTATTCGTCTAGACATATTGACTAATACCATACCGATATTGACTGCAATTCTTGCACTAAATATTGACTACAAAACAAACTATAGAAAAAAAATTCATTTAATGAAATTCGGGCTATGAAATAACAGCAACCCAATTTAGTTTTTATTAAATCTGAAACGTAACAAAAGGGCAGCCATAAAAAATCCACAAACTGAAAAATACGATTATTACATCTGAAATGCCAAAACATGGCAGCAGTAATCATTCCTGAGACCGATAAATGTGAATAGCATACATACATGTCACTCGTAGGGTACAATAGAGACGGAACTATATGGAATACATTTTGCCCACAGTCACTCACTGGTCCAAAGCTGTATACTACTCGCATTTCAAAGGGATTGTTCGACTGACTAAACTATTAGTTAAACTGGTAAGATGTGCCGTCGATTACACTAACTGTACATAGCCTTTGATTAGTCATATCGGGAAGAAGAGTAAGAGTCTGGCTTTAAATCGGGTTGCGTCGATTTTATAGAGCGTTCTTTTTATCGCACAGTCTACAGCTTGATATCTTTTTAGAGCAGTTAGAATCGCAGCTATAGTTTTAATATTTTATGAACACAAACGGTTCTAACTCCTCTATAAAGATATCAAAACCGAAGCAAGCGGCCGACCTTAGCCGGACTCACACTTTTCTACCCGATGTGACTAATAGAAAGCCGGATTCTATACATTGGTAGTCATTTTAAATATTATAGGCGAAATATTAGTCTTTGACTAACATATTTTCATTAGGTACTATATTATCGTCGGGGTGCGAGGGATATGCTCTATGGGCAACCTTACACCCCGGCGTCTGCAGACCCGAGACGGCGTGCGGTTTTAGTCGGTTCAAGCCCGACATAACCGCCCGCGCTGGCCGGCGGGGGGGTATCCGAGGGGATTTCCGCACGAAAAAAAAAAAGGTACTATATTATCATCAGTGACTGCATTTGCACTCTACAATGTAAAACTGACTAATAAGATCTAATAATCAATATTTAATTCTTAACTAACTTGGTTTTCGAATTCAACGGTAACGTTAAAAACCGTTGTATAGTTTTAGGGGATGGTTCATATAACGTTATTTAAAAAAATCTAACTGTTATTAATATAGCAGATAGATATCAAAATCGTTAGCGGAAATTTTTATGCTAATTTATATCAATAGATCTGCTAATCTTAATCGGTTAGTATGTACAAGAAAAATATTGTAATGAAATTCTATTTTTCATTAAACGCCAGCGTTTCATTCATATCAAAATGCCCAACATGGTTTAGAAAATGATTGCTACAATAAAGACACAGAATTGTATTGTGTTGACATCAATAGGGCATGTAGACATACAAAAATTACTAAGTCTTTTGCGGATAAAAAATCTTAGTAACGTGTAATCAATTCCTTTAATACTTAAAAGAAGGCTAATAACGACTATAACCCTCGTTATAACGATTATAACCCTCGTTATAACCATTATACCGCTTGTTATAACGGTTATAACGCTCATTGTAACGGTATCTAAACTATTTAAATTTAGTCAGTCGATGAATCACCTAAAAAGATATACTTAGTAAAAAATATTAAAAAAACGAGCATTTAATGACGAAAGTAACGTACGATTCTGGTAACTATATGACATTAGCTAAAAACTATTATTTTACAAAATAAATTCAAAATGTCGAGCGTAAAAATTCTTAAAACATGAACAAAATTTATTAGAACCATTGTCAATTATTTTGACAAAGAGTATAATAAAAGTATTCGCAATAAAAATAAAAATAAAAAACACAATGATGAATAATACAATACAATAACACTTTCCTATGAAAATAGATTGAAAAGTATTGATGTTTAGTACAATATAAGTGAAAAAATCAGTACCTATGTATAAACTGCAAACACCTTTTTCTTTAACTACAATTGAAAAAGTGTAATATTTCAAAAAAAGTAAAAGTCTAATTCAAAAATAAAATAAAATATTACTTATTTTATGGTTTCTTCTCCATTTAATTTTCTTCTATTCCATCTGTTCTTTGTCTCTGCTATCTTACTTCTAGCTTTAATTCCCTACTAGCTTTCTTCAGAATTCAAAAGAATTATAATATATACAGGCAGTGCAAATAATAAAATTTGTTAAAATTTACAGAATTTCTACGCGCGACCAAAATTCACATACAAAATGCGATACAATATATATTTTATATAAAAACAAAAGTAAATACTAACACAACGTGGAAAAATATCAGATTTGACTTCTCAAAATATAGTAATAATAATATAAAAAAAAACTATTTTTGTTTTTAAACTTACGAGATACATCTTATAAAGAGAATGGCAACAACGCTTACACGACGCGATCGAACCGATGGTTTGCGATCGTATGCCATTGCAAAAGATTGACAGACAGACATATGTATCTAACTGTAGCCTAAACGCTAAAGGCCTATTCAAACCTCAGCGGTATTCGCTACCGTCTGCGGTAGAGAAAACCGAATGGGTATGCGGTAATACCACTGTTCACACCAAAGCGGATTTCGCTACCCTTGTGGGTAGAATACCGAGCGGGTATCGCTCAGGATTTTTTTTTTGAAGAATATTAGTAACCGAAGTTACTAATATTCCCCCAAACCCCTCCAGCTAAGCTTATTTGCTTGTGTTAGGAGTGGGTTCACGTCGGTAGTGCAATGGCCAGGATTTAAACCCGGGACCTATCGATCGTAGGGTCGATTCCTTTAACCACTAAGCTACCGACGCTTCAATGTATGAAGGAATGTATGAAGTTATGCGGTATGATGACACCAACTATTCCTCTCCTGCCGCGGAACTTCATACAAAATACCTAAGCGATACGATATCCGCTTTGGTATGAACAGTATATTACCGTATACCCACATTTGATCAAATCCGCAAATTCGGATATACGTTTCACGATAGGGCCGTCATCTAATGATGGAGTCAGTGGACAATGGAACTCTTCAACAATTACCAGTAAACCCTTCAAGTTTGGGCTCATTTGGTATGTTTTAACAAGTTCCATAAAATACCCCGTTTTTTTTTAACTACTTTTTAATGTTCAGTCCGTTAACTGCTCCCCGTTGGATGGCAAGAAGCTAGGGTCACCGGCCATTCCAGATGCTGCCCATCCCAAAATGGTGGTTCCTACCTTGATAGATGGTGTTATATGTTATGCCATATCTTTTATAATGACATACAAATATTAGCTAATACAGAAACGTAAATAATAGATAACTCGTGAGTCTTAAATCAACGTGTGTACAGTCCCCAGCTTTTAATTGGCACGTCGGGATGAATCGTGAGAGTTCGGCTAAGATCGGCTTGCTTCGGTTTTGTAGAGCGTTCTCTCTGCCGCACGCTCGGACTGACAGTTTGATACCTTAATATAGATTGAAAATTTTTAACGCCACCCGGGGGAAAGTATTCAAATATTGGAGATAGTAAATTTTACACAACGGAAACGCCTGTATCCCCGAAGAGGTAGGCAGAGGTGTATTACACACCCACGATTCGCCAGTTATGGTTAGGTCCCAATGTAACAGGGGGCGAGCCTATTGCCATCTACCGGGCACATTACTAAACGAGCGATAATTAACATTTTTTAATACACACATAATTACGAAAAGTCAGAGGTGTGTGCCCGGGCGACTGGGGATCGAACTCAAGACCTCGGCTCGGCAGCCCATTACGTACGCCACTGGGCTATTCCTTTACTTTGAAAAAGAAACAAATCTACATTCAAAGATTGTTGGTAACTCGCTTGCCACGCTCGGTCATCGAACCGGCTTAAATCCGAAAACATAACATTCTATATTTTTATGGTATCAATGGATAGAGTCAATCATTCAAATCCAAATCTCTTTAAAAAACATGATAAATTAAATAAGAGCATATCCATGAAATCTAAAGTTATAAATTCAATGGGACAAGATAAAGTATTTAGAGTACTTTACCTCCGGGTGGCGTAAAAATTACACCCCGGTAGGCTAGTTAAAACCCCAGGGCGACTAGCGCCCCTCCCCAAATCCAAGGCAAGACGGGGACACCGTGGTTCCCAAACCCGAGGGAGCCATCTCGAAACCGGAGATGGCCCAGGGTCAGTCGGGGTGCTAGGGATATGCTCTATGGGCAACCTTACATTCCGCCCTCGCTGGCCGGCGGGGGGGTATCCCCGCACGAAAAAAGAAAAAAAAAGGGTATGTATAAAATATTATAACTATAAATTTCGTTTTAAGATCTCAAGCTATGCGATAGAGAAGAACGCTGTAAAAACCGAACCAAGCCGATCTTAGCCGACCTCTCACTATTCGTCCCGACGCGACAAGTCAAAAAGGGTACAGTAATGTATTAGTTTGGCCAAAACACGTAATATAAAATCTAGAATTCTAGACGATGGATGTGCGCCACATTATTTGCAACACGATTGGGTACTACTGACATTTACTATTCTCTGTAGAATATTATAACCAATCACGACACTGTTTACAGTCCAAATAATCTAATAGATACCATTTGACAGCTGTCGTTTGAAAACAAATCATTAGGGAGAATAACCGATTCGATTATGATCGGACTAGGAATTCAGTGCAGGGTGCGACTGAAATAAATTGAGCTGAGCGAGCAGGGCTCTTACTTGAACATAAGACATCTTACTACGGTCGCGCGCTTAGCTAAGGCCGCGAAACTGTTTTTCGGTGACTATTCCTCCATGGTACATCGGACATGAACCATCTCGCTTTAAAACACTCCTCGGTGTCCACACTATCACCGTGGTAAATTTGGTCAAGATCGCGAGAGTGGTTACGGAGGAGTTCAACCACCAACAAACGGCTATACCGCGTATAAGAGCATCGCACGCTCAGCTCAATAATAATAAGATAATGAAAATAGATTATGATCGCTGGTTTAGCAACTCCCTTGCTAAGTTACGATTTGTCATACGAACCGATTAATCTTTACCACCACCGTAACGATTAAAATGTAACAACACATAAAAAATTAATATGGTAGATTTTTAGGACGTCTCGTAGAAATGAATAATCCCACCATATTTTTAATTAATTGTAGTAATTGAAATAAAACTATTATACATCCCGATTTCTTTGATGGTATTTTATTTTGATCCCGACGTTTCGGTTGCTTTTCAGCGGCCATGGTCACGGGGAGTAACCGTTAAAAATAGTTTTATTACCATGAGTGACATTCGCGTAAACTTCCGACAATATCATAATTGTAGTAATTTTAACTGAAATAGAATGAAAAATAATGAGTTGACAGAATATAATGCGACATTATATTCTGTCAACTCATTATTACGTCTTTAATTATTTTTTTACTTGTAACATCTATTTTTAAATTGTTTTATTTTACGTTTGAACCGTGTAAGGCTATTCTGTAATGCCATAGGTATCTATTAGACTATTTGGATTGTAGTGTGACATGACTGGTCATAATTATGTGCGAGTTTGTCGACCCTAGTGTCTATACTAACGAGGTTTAAGGGCACTTTAAGGGATTTTATATTTCGTGTATAAATTCTGTACGGTGTCATTTTCAACACGCTTGTACTATCTTACCTATCTTTCGTTAGTAACTCGATTTCGGAGGACTTCAATACATTGGATTAATTTGAAACTTTGCTCACTTGTCAAGGACCGATGACAATACAATTTTTTTATTATAATATAACAATATTTAACTAGCTTTTATTAAAAACAAGCTTTTATTAAATAATATTGCATTGTCACGCAATATAGGCACATACAATCTGAAACCATGACAAGACCATAGCAATATTTTATTACAAACTGTTGTTTGTCTGTTGACAGGTGAGTGTAAATAAACTCTTGTTATAACATAAAAAATTTCCAGTGGTAATAACCGCACAGACTTTTTGGCCAACCTGTACATCATTTGAAGAAAATAGCATTGATCCTATTTGCCCAGCAGTTGACCAAAAGGTAAATTTACGTCCTATGATAATATCGCAGCTAATTGGATGAGGGGGGTTAATTCTGGTTTCTGATGTAACGTCGGGAAGAAGAGTGAGACTTCGGCTAAGATCGGTTTTCTTCGGTTTTGTAGACCGTTCACTGTATCGCACATCGGAATGACAGTTTGATACATGTATAGAGTAACCGTTGTTTATAAAAATTTTTTATTAGTTTATATGAGATTTTTAAATCTAAACCAACGTAATTTACACATAATATGGTCATCTGGGATAATGTACCTTTCAAATGGTGAAAGTTTTTTTCCAATAAGTGCGGTGGTTCCGAAGATTATCCTAAACAAACTCACATAATTCGGTCTCTTTTTTATAATATTAGTATAAATTAAACATGTAACTTTGGTTTAAATATAAGGTGTCACAAAATTAGGTCTCTGAATTTGGTGAGATGACTTAGTATCGACAAAATATGTATTTGAAACAAAAATAAATCGGGTAGAAAAAAAAATGAAAATAATAAAATAAAAATAAAAAATACACCACCAGCGACCAGCGTCACGTGACGCGACGAGCACACGTGACGCTGGTCGCGATTTAGGTATTTCCCACACATCCGCTTGGAGAATACTGCGAGGAGAAGGACTGCACGCCTACCACGTGCGTCACGGGCTTGTCGCGTCACGTGACGCTGGTCGCTGGTGGTGCTTTTTTATTTTTATTTTTTTATTTTCATTTTTTTTTCTACTCGATTTTTTTTTTGTTTCAAATACATATTTTGTCGATACCAAGTCATCTCACCAAATTCAGAGACCTAATTTTGTGACACCTTATATATTAAACTGTACACATGCTCTGTGCAATATAGAGAACGCTGTATAAAGCCGAAGCAAGCCGATTATAACCGAACTCTCAATTTTCATCCCGAAGTGCCAAATCCAGCCGATTACTGTATATATCTCGCAGTTTTTCCATCTCTTTTCTACTTAGCAGCTATAGTCAAGCATCAGAACGAGAGGGCAATTCACCATATCAGTCAACCGCGAGTTGGCATACAAAACTTTCAAAATAAAAGGTTTTTATTATCATCCGATTTTATATAATATATACGATTTGTACAATTTTATTTTAGTATTCTATTTTTCATATACATATTTTATATACATACTAACATTACTATGTTTTCTTTTGTAGTAAAGGTGTTTTTATTATACAATTTTTAATTTTATTAACCCTTTTATGCTGTCTTGTATTCTAAGTTCTATATCAAATTTTAAAGCAATTAGTGTGCTAATTTTTCCTATGGGACTTGAACCCGCGACCTGTCCCTTACAGGGGCAATACTCTGACCAACTGAGCTACCTGGGCACCTCTTGGATATTCCAAATTCTCCTATACATAGATACGTCTCAGTTGGTCAATGTAAATTCTATGATATACAATCAGTTGTTCTAATTTTAGTTTCGTGTGTAGAATTATATACACACGTGTATAGAATTTGTATTTAACATCACGCTACAACCCTTATGCGCCGAATATTAAGGCCATCCGCTGCATCGTGCGTGTGCACGCATAAGGACACTCGTTTCGTGCAAATTGTATGTATTTTTGGCATCAATGACTTGCAAATAAATTATGTATACGAAATTCGCTCCGTATTATTTACACGGAACAGGCGGCCGCATGCGGGAATCAGAGGACGACCTTAGACGGAAAAGCTGGGTGAATCGAATAGAATAGAGTAGCGAGTGAAACTGCGGGCACAGTTTGTAGATACTTTCATTGGAAGAGATACGGTAGCCCTTCTATTCTTTGCCGGGAACTTCACACTACAAATATTTTACAGGTGAGCATTAAAGGGTTAACAAAAAAAGTATTAAGACTCACTTTTTTACTAAATATAGTTTTTATCACAAATGGCATAGTAACACGAACGTCCCTCGGAAATATATATTATTTATTATAAATAAAAAATAAACAACAATAAAAATAAATACTAAAATAAAAATTTCTCACAAAATAGCTTTTTTTTCAATTTCAAACGAGGGACCGCGTGTTTGTCGTTTGTTTTATTATAATAAAAATATATTATTATCGTTTCATTATTAATAATTATTATTAAAAAAAATAAAAAGTAAACGTCGAGAGATTATCGTCGTGTAGAGAAATATCTTTTTTACATTTTTACTTTAATTTATTGTATTCAACTTTGGAATGTCTTCGATCACTGAAGAATTCTTGTGATATCCTATAAGAAAACAAAAATACTATAGATTAGAACATTACTTACATTTCTACATTACATTTTAACACTTGTGATGGCTAAACGGTGGCTAAATATGACTAAAGATGGCTTAGAGTGTCTAAATATGACTAAAGATGACCAGGTATGGCTAAATACTACTTAAGATTTCAAATGCATATACATACAGTGTACCTGATAGTAAGCGGTCATCGTAGCCTATAAACATCTTTTAATAATTTTTTTATTTATTTAAAGCACGTCAATATGAACAAGACGTCTTGGACGATGTAAAACCTTTTTAATGGAATAATTTACTTGACTTTATTTGCAATTATCCCACTACTATTTTATGAATACGAAAGTTTGAAGGGATGAATATTTTTTTATGGCAATCACGTCAGAACAGATCTGGATGAAATTTGGCACAAAGATATATTATTATATTAGGTCGTTACATATGAAATTGCCGTTTTTCTTGAAGAAATTGAACGAAACCCAATTTTCAGTAAGTACTAACATTTTTGCATTATTTTTAGGAATGACAAATCAAAATTTTATATTTTGTGTATGAATGAGACAACATTAAGCTAACAAACAGCAACTTTTATTACATTTTTGAAAAGTGATAGCTGTTAAGTAATACGAAATTTATCATCAAAATGGATAGCATTTAGGAAGTACTGTTTTTGAAGATCGAATTAATTTATCAAGCGGCCAATAAAAACAAAATTTAATACAGAGTTGTAAAATCTTGAAATCAGCTTTCAAACAAAATATAAATAATGGAAATAGCTATTAAATTACAGGTATAACGAACTCATGACTTTGTAAGAAAATTTCGGCAATTTCATAGGTAAAGACCTATTAGTATGGAAACCTATTGTCAGAATAAAATGTGGTATTTATTCATTGAAATTTATGCACAAGTACATAGGCGGACTTAATGCCACAGGCATTCTCTACCAGTCAACCAAAGGTGGTGCAGAGAGAAACTCAGTAGGTGCATTATTGAGAGCAACAATTATTGATTAAATTTCTCTCCGGGGTAGGCAGAGACAACAGCCCGCCATCTGCTTCTGTCCTTACATACTTCACGAGCCTGCTTCACTGTCATTAAACCTTTCATGCAAGCCCGCCGGTTTCGAGTGCTTTTGACCTGCCCTTTTATCAATATCTCATTAACTTGATCAGTGTATGTCCTGCGAGGTCGACCCCGGCTTGCCTGCCCACTTACATCTGCCTTATATACTTGGCGTGTCATTCGCTCAGTACTCATTCGTACAACTACAAATATAATACTGTATAGTAATATCATGCCTACGCTACAGTATGTATCAGTACCTATACATGCTATTCTATACTATATCTTTGTAGCTGATTACACCTGCATCCCAGGGCAACAGCTGTATTTATAATGACCGGCAAACATCTTGACAATGTACTATAGTTGCGTATACGCATTTTTAGGTCGTTTTGATGGTAGTGTGTGACGCGACGGCCGAGACGCGCCAATCAACCCCTCATAGATTATATTAAACCAATCGCGAACTCAAAAGGCTATGTCTTTGGGTGATCAGTCATTCTATTGGTTTTTGGTTGGTCCGTATAGTGCACTTGAGGGAGTTTTCCAATTGGAGTTTTGGCGCTAACGCAGGAAAAAACACATCGAGGCAGTGTTTAATTTTTTTAAACTTATGTAATTTCGAGTTTTTATTTGTAAAAATGGTGGATTTTTAGACATAACGTCTTCGACAACATGCACAAGTGTAGGAAAATGGCATATTTACTAGGGCAGGACTAACTTGACTATGACTATGAATGACTTTACTTGACTAAATGACGAAAATGCTGCATTGCTAATTACTTGATTTATCAAAATACTTGACACTGGCATTCATTACATATTTTCCAAAGGAAAAAAAAAACTTTTCAATTTTTGTTCAAGATGTTTGCCGGTACGTTTAAAAGTAATAGTGACTTGGACTTACCTCATATCTATGGAGTAATGGGGGAGCGTTGTAGTGTGAGGTTTCGCTGTAGAAGAACGGGCGCTTCATGGTGTTCTGCCCTGGAACCGGCAAGGGACATTATGCATCTGTGGCACCTCGTACATGTACAGTCAGCATCGAAAGTGGATGATCGTTTTCAGGATTAAATAAGCAAAATTAAATTTAAAAATTAAAAGACCCCCGACACGGCAAATAGAAAGAAAGAAAAGTTGAATTTAATGTTTAATAAGACATAACATAACGTAACTTCACGCCTGTATCCCCGAAGGGGTAGGCAGAGGTGTATTACACCCACGTTTCGCCAGTTATGTTTAGGTCCCAATGTAATAGGGGGCGAGCCTATTGCCATCTACCGGGCACATTACTGAGCGAGCGATAATCAACATTTTTAATACACACATAACTTCGAAAAGTCAGGTGTGTGCCCGGGGCGACTGGGGATCGAACGCGAGACCTCGTCTCGGCAGTCTGTTACGTACACCACTGGGCTATCGCCGCTTCTGTTTAATAAGACTTTGGAATAATTGATCTTTCAAACAAAATCAAAGCCGGTTCATCGGTCCGGGTGGTACGATGCTACACACACACTTTACCACGTCGGGGGTCACAGTTAGTAGCTCACAAAGCAAGGAGGGCGAAGTGGAGAGCAAGCGGGGGGCGTGGGGCGAGGGACGTGGGGCGAGGGGCGAGGGGCGAGGCGTGGGGCGAGGGGCGTGGGGCGTGGGGCGTCGGGCAAGGGGCGTGGGGCTTCGGGCGAGGGGCGTGGGGCGAGGGGCGTGGGGCGTGGGGCATCGGGCGAGAGGCGTGGGCCGTCGGGCGGGGTGCATCGGGCGAGGGGCGTGGGGCGTCGGGCGAGGGGCGTGGGGCTTCGGGCGAGGGGCGTGGGGCGTGGGGCATCGGGCGAGGGGCGTGGGGCGTCGGGCGAGGGGCGTGGGGCTTCGGGCGAGGGGCGTGGGGCTTCGGGCGAGGGGCGTGGGGCATCGGGCGAGGGGCGTGGGGCGTCGGGCGAGGGGCGTGGGGCTTCGGGCGAGGGGCGTGGGGCGTCGGGCGAGGGGCGTGGGGCGTCGGGCGAGGGGCGTGGGGCGTCGGGCGAGGGGCGTGGGGCGTGAGGGAGCGTACGTACAGAGCTGCGTGTGCGCGGCGAGCGCGTTCTGCTTGGCGATGAGCAGCTCGGGGCCGGGCCGCGCGCCCGCGTCCGCCGCGCCTGCGGGCAAGGGGCTGCTTAGCGGCACTCGACACGGCTTGACACCATTTTGTCAACTCTTATAATTATAAGGGACGTGTACAAGTAAGGATATTCCTAACTAATAACTATGTAGACGTATGATGTGCAATAAAAAATAACAAACACATAACATAACTTCACGCCTATGTCCCCGAAGGGGTAGGCAGAGGTGTGTTACATACCCACGATTCGCCAGTTATGTTAAGGTCCCAATGTAATAGGGGGCGAGCCTATTGCCATCTATCGTACATCTATATAAAAAGTAACGTTTACAGCTTTTCAGGAAGCTTTAAAAATATATATCTACTTTACTTATTTATTGCGCCCTGCCCGATCTAGATTTATTCAAACCTATGTTTCAGGCTATTCTACGCTATTTCTAAGGTAAGTTATAAGAAAATATAAAATACTCAAACTTCTAGTAATTTCTTTGAACCTCTCAAACCTCGTGTAAACCATTATTTAAACAGTTAAACATGCTAACAGCCCTATACATTTTTGAATGTTGTAACTTTGTTAAAGATCATACATATTTATTTAAAACATTTAAAGACCACTATAACTTCAATACGCGTTATCCTGGTAGACTGTCAATGGCTTCGATAAAAACGGAACAGTAAGAGCTGCTATCCAATGACCATCATATTTTTTAATAAATTACCATAAAACATGAAAAATTTGCCTTTGGTTAAAAAAAACTGCCGGCAGCACAAAAACCGCTCCAGTGAGTAGTTATCGCTTTTTAATCATATCTCCGGTTCTATTTAACCAATTGCAATCGAACATACAGCAGATTTTAAGGCTGACCAAGATCTTTCTAATAAAAAAGAATAAAAACTCATCAATATCCGTTCAATAGTTTTTGCGTCCATCGTGAACAAACAGACAAGAATTCCAAAAAAAAATCGTTATTATCATTTACCATAAACCCAAGTTTTTTTTAAATATCTACATTGCACAGACAATTACATAACAATTCTATAATAGCATAGATGGCGGCTGCTAATATCATTCTTAATCACAAAAATAGATGTCACTAAGGTGCATAAAATGTGGGACCTGTGACTAAATAGAACTATATTTTTTTATTTTTTTTATTTTTTCATTTGCAGTATAAAGTTGTACAATAATAATAAACACTACAATTATTCACATAGTAATAATACCCTAGACTGATTTACAAAATAGTGTTATATTGACCACTGGTACCCTTTTTTTTTCGTGCGGAAATCCCTTCGGATACCCCCCCGCCGGCCAGCGGGGGCGGTTATGTCGGGCTTGAACCGACTAAAACCGCACGCCGTCTCGGGTCTTCAGACGCCGGGAGTAAGGTTGCCCATAGAGCATATCCCTCGCACTCCGACTGACCCTGGGCCATTCGCAGTGTCCCCTCTGATAACAGCAGAGGGGTGCCTGGAGCGACCCCCCCCCCCCGCGGGCCTTGCAGGCCCACCATACCCCGACCCCCTCGTGCAATGGGGTCAGCTGGCCCTGAAAAGGGCCGGTTGGTCAGACTCTTGGCCGTTGACGTTGACGCCAGCTACTCCAGAGGAGCAATCAATGATGCGTCATCGCCCACGTTGCCCAGGGTGCACCAAACTTGGAGGTGATCCAACCAGTCGCACCCCTGACCACTGATACCCATGGTAAGAGTTAACTTGTGTTATGGGTATCAGCGCTCTCGTGTATACATTTAGCCTTGAACATTAAGTTTATGAAGCTATATACTATATAAGCTAACACGTTGAACGTCAAGCAATTCTAACCAGGGGCCCGATTCAGTAACGCCACGTTTTCAAAACGCGTGATTTCGATTCGATTACTAAGAAAAACTGTAAAAAAAATATGATATTGCCGGAAGTTTACGCGAATGTCACGGGTAGACTTCCCGAGTCTCCCCGTGACCCTGGCTGCTGAAAAGCAACCACGTCGGGATCAATGTAAAATATAAAATAACACTAGGAATTCAGTGCAGGGTGCGACTGAAATAGAGCTGAGCGAGCGGGACTCTTACTTGAACATAAGACATCTTACTACGGTTGATGCGATACGATACTATGGTTGATGACGTTTTGTAAGTGCCGTATTAATGGTCTATGCAGAATAAATGGTTTTTGACTTTGACTTTTGACTTTTGGTCGCGCGCTTAGCTAAGGCCGCGCGCTCGTCCTACTGTTTTTCGGTGATTATTCCTCAATGGTACATCGGACATGAACCATCTCGCTTCAAAACACTCCTCAGTGTCCACACTATCACCGTGGTCAATTTCGTCAAAATCGCGCGAGTGGTTACGGAGGAGTTCAGCCACCAACCAACGGCTATACCGCGTATAAGAGCAATTAAATAAATCGCGATAGAATCCGTTAAAGATAGTTTTGTTTCAATGTAAAAAATATTTTTGTATTCAGTATGATCTGTCTTCACTTCAATGAGGTTATTAAACATTTAGAACCAGTCATAGTTGATTTCGATTTCAATTAGATTTTGACATTTTAAAGTTCGTTAGTTTTGAAATCATACGTTTAAAAAACATAATTATACTGAATCGAGCCCCAGGTCAGTCCTAGGATGAATTGTAGTTGCGAGTCCTAAAAAGTCCGCCTCACGGAACATATCGAAGCTCAGCCGTTTCGTAGTTCGACTGAAAGTAGGACCTCCCACTGAGTTGTAAAAAACTCAGGGGGGCGAGTAAGGTGCGTAGAACATCAGCTATTGTATGAAGGGCCTTGTTATTACTTACCCGTGATATTGTTGTGAATGTTCGACGGATAGAATGGGCTGACTTGAGACTGCATCACGTTTTCACACCCTGGAACAAGTAAAAAGCGTTACAGCGTTCGACTGTTGAGCCAGAGTTTAATAAATAAATAAACAACGCCATCTAGACCCAAACTAAGCAGAGCTTGTCGTATGGGTTCTGGAATGCGGATAAACATACTTAAATACTTTTCTTTTGTAAATAAATACATATTATACATAGAAACACCCACCCAGCCAACCCAGCCGCGGTAGCCTAGTGGTATGGGTAATGGACTGCTGAGACGAGGTCTCGGATTCGATCCCAGGTTTTACCATGGCACACACCAATGACTTTTCGATGCTTTTCGAAGTTATGTGTGTATTTTATCGCAGGCTTATAAGTGCCCGGTTAATGGCAATAGGCTCGCCACCTATTACATTGGGACCTAAACATAAACTGGCGAAATGTGGGTGCTAGCACCTCTGCCTACCCCTTCGGGGATATAGGCGTGAGTTTATGTTATGTTATGTTATGAAACACCCAGACCCATGCAAACATACATATTTGCACTGAGCGGGAATCGAACCCGTGACTTTGGCTTAGCAGTCGAACGCACTACCGCTACGCCACAGAGGTCGTCAGGTTCGATACCTACTCATTTACATGGGTGTGTTTCTATGTATAAAATTGTGTGGGATTTCCAATAGCCTCGCATTGAAACTCCGTTTGTAACTTTCAAAATTATAATTGAAGTTAAATAAAGATTTGACAAAAATTAATAGCGCTTTTATCGGAAAAAGAGAACATCTAGAACGGGACTTACGCTAGATGGCTCCAGCGTCGCCTTAAGACGTATATAATATATCGGAGAATTTCGAATATCTGGGACGTGTCTAGATAGCTCAGCTGGTCAGAGCATTCCCCCTGTAAGGGACTGGTCGCGGGTTCAAGTCCCGTTCTAGATGTTCTCTTTTTCCGATCTAAATTTTTAGAAAAAAGTAAGCATACAAAATGCTTAAAAATGTAATTGAATTAATAGCGCTTGACGCTTGCACAACGTTCGTCGTTTGTATCTCGCCTCTCACTCCCTCGCGTCATGCTCACCTTCTCACACACTTACGTTCCGTTTCACCCATCTTCCTAACGTTCCATTCCTACATTTCGGATGTCATCATCATCTTGGCATGGTTCCCGTTTGCAGCCTAGGGGCCACTGACTCTTTCTTTTTTTAGTTTGACTTTTATGGGAGCGACTTCCGTCTGCCTTTTAACCCCGAGAGGTGCGCGTGCGCCAGACCCCCGTCCGTTAATCGGCAGGTGGTGCTTGCCAGTCAGATTGACTTGGACCCGAAGATCTTGATAGCCCCCATACAGCCTTCTATATATAGTAGGTATTTACAAAAAATGTATCCACCATATAGAATCCATATTACAAGTTTGGTTCTGGCATGTTTCAAAGGAATGCGACCACAAACACTGTGACACAAAATTGTTATATGTTAGATTGTAGTTACAAGTGAGACTTATAAAAACTTAATGAATTAAAAATTATAATAGGCGAGGCCGCGGTGGCGGCCAAAGTCCGCCGGCAACCCTGGGGTTATCCTTTCGAGGGCTTACCCGGGGTGCCCGGCAACGGACACTTGGGGAGGACACCGTGCGGTTTTAGTATATCCGAAGGGATTTCCGCACGCAAAAAAAAAAAAAAAGTCCATACCATTGACAGAATCTGGTTCCTGTTTAACTGGGTGGTGTAACGACTCCAGTAGACGCTGCTGGTCGATCAGTCTACGATTATTGTACATATCCGCATCTGAAACGTCACAGTAAACCGTATATAATATATCGGAGAATTTCGAATATCTGGGACGTGTCTAGGTAACTCAGATGATCAGAGCATTCCCCCTGTAAGGGACTGGTCGTAGGTTCAATTCCCTTCCTAGATGTTCTCTTTTTCCGATTTGAATCTTTAATAAATTTACAAAAAAATATTTTTGTTCAAATATCCTTCTTCTGGCCATGGGCCATGCTACCCTCACCTACAAGCTGGTACACCAGCTGATCAACGGACGAGGTTCTGACGCAGGTTCTCCTCTCGTAGTTGGGAGTTGAGACAGCAGTCACTCTCATAAAAGCCATATAAACCAAGTCAAAAGGAGTGAGCGGACTCTGAGCTCCAAAATTAAAAATGAAGCTTAAGTTACCTCACGGCTAGATAAAGGGATCGCTAAAAAAATGCACTAGGAAAATAGAAAATAAGGGCGTATGCTTGCCTTGCAGGGTTGGGAGGTACCTCCCATAAAAGCCGATATACCAATCTTAACCAACAAGCGGCTCAGTAATTAAATGCCAAGGGCTTTCGTACATACACTGATCAAAAGACGGCCTGTATTTTTTTTTTTTATACCACTCAGGTGGCAGACAGGCTCACGGCCCACCTGATGGGAAGTGGTCACCGTGGCCTATGGACGTGTGCAACACCAGGGGCGTCACACTCGCGCTGCCGACCCTAAAAAAAAGAAATTTAAAAGCAGGAATAGCCTTTAGTCTCCCGGGAAGACCAAAGGCTACTCCCGCCTCTCCCTTCTTTTTTAGTTTTTGTGCTGTCAGAAGGAAGACTCTTCCCTCTGACAGCACAAAAACTGTCAGTGAGCTCTGGCTACCCTACTCACCGCCGGGAACACAACACGAGGTTATTATGGCCGCGGTATTCTGTAGGGCGGAGGTACTTCCCCAGTCGGACTGCTCAGTTGGAAGGGAATACCGTCATGTTCTACCTCTCTTTAAATTTTCTTATTCTTTCTCTGTGACGTAGCGGTAGTGCATTCGATTACTACGATAGGGGCGCGGGTTCGATTCCCGCTCAGTGCAAATATTTGTATGCTTCATGCATGCATGTCTATTTGCATTGGTCTGGGTGTTTGGTGTATACTATGTATGTATTTACAAAAAAAAAGTATATAAGTACGTTTATCTGCATTCTGGAAGCCATAACACAAGCTAGTTAAACTATGCTTACCTTGGGTCTAGAAAGCGCTGTGTAGAAAGAATATCGTAGAATAGAATATTTCAATTATTGATGTATTGAAAAAGAGCAAGTCAAAAGCATTTGAAACCGGCACTTGCAGTCCGACTCGCACTTGACCGGTTTTTTCTCAAGACTTTTTCGTTTAGAACTCTCTCATAAAATTATTTTATCAGCTTCTAAATTTTCTCCGCTGCAGACACGTTAGCAGTCTGCGAAGTATAGCTGGAGTTCGTTTGAAGACCAAGCTAGGAACAGCTTGATAAGGGAACTTTGTGGTGTGGTAGAAGATGTAGTGACCAAGATATAGAACGGGATTAGAGGGTTCGGAGACGTAGAGAGGATAGACGAAAGAAGATTTACGAAACAGATTTATACCACATGTAATAGGGTGATATTTGGAATTTAAATTAAACAACGAATTAACTTCTTCTTACGTGTACTGTGCTTTTAGTAATGAATGATGGTAGGGATAACTTAACATTAATTAGATGCATGCAATAATGCAGCTTGCACTTTGCTGTCGCTAATATTGTAGGCGTTTTGCGAACATGCCCCCGGGCGTTGAAAGCTTGCCTTTCAACCGCTTTCAGATGCTTCAGGCAGGGGACATATTTTACTGAAGGCTCTTCTGATGATGCCACTGCTCGTTCTAACGTCTGCAACTCGATGTATTCCGTCTGATCCGGGATAAACGGCAACAATTCGACCTAAACGCCACTTCAAAGGTGGTTGATTGTCTTCCTTCAGGACAACTAGGGAATTCAGCTTCAAGGCGTCATTGTTTGTACGCCACTTAGTCCGGTGTTGTAGCTCAACAACGTACTCTTTGCTCCAACGGTCCCAAAAATGCTTACGAAGTTGCTGGATGCGATGGAAGCGCGCAAGATGATTTAATGAGCCGTCTTGATTGCTTCTTTCTGGCAAACTAGTAAGCGGTCGGCCGATTAAAAAATGGCTGGGAGTGAGAGGGGTCAAATCTTCTGGGTCTGGTGAAATTGGAGTAAGTGGTCGAGAGTTTAAAATTGCCTCGATCTGAACCAGGGTTGTGTTCAATTCCTCATACGTGAGATTACAATTGCCCAACACTCTTACTAAGTGATATTTGGTCGATTTAATACCTGCCTCCCAGAGTCCACCGAAATGTGGAGCATACGCAGGAATAAAATGGAACTGTACTCCCTCATTGGCCATACTGTCACCTAAGGAGTTGCAATTACTTAACAAAAATTTAGACAATTCATTATAAGCACCTACAAAAGCCGTCCCATTATCAGAATAAATATTCTGTGGTTTCCCTCGCCGAGATATAAACCGACGTAAGGCTGAAATATAACTTTGACTCGTCAAATCACCAACTAGTTCTAAGTGAACAGCCTTGGTAGCAAAGCAAACAAAAATTGCAATATATACCTTTGTAATACGAGAACCACGCCCTTGTCTACTGACAGCTGATAGCGGACCAGCATAATCCACACCTACACTGTCGAAGGGATAACCTCCTGGTGTGACACGGGTCTGAGGTAAACTGCCCATTAGTGGTGCTATTACCTGTCCCTTTAAGCGACTGCAGCGCATACACTGGCGAAAACAAGCCTTTGCTAAATTGCGGCCTCCTATAGGCCAATACTCCTCCCTGATAGATGCTAGAAGCAACTGGGGACCAGCATGCATTAATTTTAAATGTTCAAATGTAAATAATAATTTTGTAAATCGATGAGCGGACTGTAGAATAATCGGATATTTTTTATTGTAATTGAATGGAGAATTTCCTAGTCTTCCTCCAACACGCATTAACTTGTTCTCATCTAAGAATACATTATATTTAATAAGTGGGCTCTTTTTTGGCAAACCTTGTTCTTTCAACAATAAAATATATTCACTAAATGACTCTAATTGCGATAATTTAATGACTAAATTTAATGCATTCTGTAGCTCGTCACTTGTTAAATATGACTCGACCACCGGTAAACGTTTGCATTTATTTACGAATCGTAGTAAGTATGCTACAGAACGCTTCAAGCGTGTGAGATTGGAGAAACGATTAAAATCAATAAATAATTGTTTATCAGTGTCTGATAAAACTTGCGTTGGTAACGCAACATGCCGCGTCTCGGGCAATGTTTTTTCTTCTTTATAGAAGTTAGCAGGCCAACATGATTGATCCTGTGTTAAAAATTCGGGACCTGACCACCACATCTCGAGAGATTGCATTTGTGCAAATTCTATTCCACGCGTCAGATAGTCAGCGGGATTACTAAGAGTGGAGATGTGTCGCCAAGCATAATTACTAGTTTTTTCTAGTATTTCTGCGACTCGGTTGCGCACAAAAGGCTGTAACTTACTAGGCAGCATTCGTAACCATCCTAACACAACGGTGGAATCAGTCCAGAAAATCACATTATCAACTCTAAGTCTTAGAGAATTTATGGCCTTTTCGAAAATACGCACACCAACTAACGCACCACAAAGTTCCAACCTTGGCACAGTGGTCGGTTTCACGGGAGCCACACGACTCTTCGCAAGTAGTAATCTTGCGAAACAAGTTCCAGTATGACTGATACTGCGTATATAAATACAAGCGCCATAGGCACGCTCCGAGGCATCAGTGAAAACATGCATTTCAATAAATTTATAACTGTCACAGATAACATGACGTGGAATGCGAATAGTTTTCAACACTGGTAAACTTTGAATAATATCAGACCAAAGTTCACCCAGTTCTGGTGATAATTGTTCATCCCAAGACAATTTTTCTAACCAGAGCCTCTGTAAGATTAATTTCATTCTTATTACACACGGAGATAATAAACCTAAGGGATCAAATATTTGAGCAATAACTGAAAGTATACCGCGTTTTGTGTTACAAACATTATTTGTACAACCTATCGGGAAATGTAATTGATCTAGTTCAGCTATCCAACCTAGACCTAGCGTTTTACTAGGTTCAGAAGTTCCGATGTTCAGATCCAACGACAGTGGTATACTTTCACTCACCAGCTGAGAGTCATTTGATCTCCACTTTCTTAGTGGCATACAGGCAGTAGCTAAAGCATTAGTTACTCTCTGCCTTATGTCCATGACTTCCTCAGTGCTCGAACCACCCGTGAGCAAATCATCAACATAGAAGTCTTTAATAATGATTTCTGCAATTTGTGAGTCCTTGCAATCGAGGCCGATTTGTTTCAAACACCTCGTTGCAAGGAAGGGTGCGCTGGAAGTCCCATACGTTATAGTATTTAATTTATAAGATCTTAGCGGATCAGCTGAATTGAAGCGCCATAATACATTTTGTAAATACTGATCATCAGGATGTACCATAACCTGCCGATACATTTTCTCAACGTCGGCGGTTATAACATATTTATGTTGCCTAAAACGAATGAGAATCGATAACAAATCGTCTTGAACTGGCGGTCCCACCATCTGAATGTCGTTCAGGGAGACACCAGATGTGGTCCGGCTACTAGCATTAAATACCGCTCTCAACTTAGTGGTGGAACTACTCTCGCGCAGTACACCATGATGGGGAATGAAGTGTGAGTTGACAGTATCTAATTCAGTAGATTCCGACATGTGACCGAGTAAAGTATACTCTAACATAAATTGTTTGTACATTTGATCTAATGAAGGCTTTGCTTTATTTCTGCGTTCCAACGAAAGAAAACAGTGTTTAGCACGCTGATAAGAATCACCTAAAACAGTAGGACTTTCCTTCAAAGGTAGTCTTACGCAGAAGCGCCCATCTGCTAGACGAGAAGTATTTTTCACAAAATGATCCTCACATAACCTTTCTTCCTTAGAATAATGAGACAACGACTTAGGGCTAACTTCTTCGAGCTGCCAAAAACGCATAAGTTGGTTGTGTATGTCATCATTACGGGAATACTCGGACGAATCAATATTTGAAAAGTTACATTTTAGATCACATGATTTAGACACATAACTACTGTGTATTGGACCGGAAACTATCCATCCTAATTTAGTTTCAAACAACATCGGCTTTCCATGACCTAACACAACCTTTCCAGAACCTAATAAGTCCCAAAAAATATCCGCGCCGATAATTACATCTATATCGGCGGGCGTATGGAAGTTAGGATCCGCTAAACTGATGTTAAACGGAATATTCAAACCCGTCAGATTAATACTAGCGCTCGGAACACTATCAGTTATAGACGGCAGAATAAAACATCGAATGCTGTTTGTAAACTGGTCATTTAAAGATTTAATACGCAAATGACACATCTTTTCTATGCGTGAAAGTACATTATTTATGCCTAAAATAGATTTATTTATCTTAATATGAGGTAAATTCAATTTAGAGAACATATTCTCAGTTAGTAAGCACGACGTACTGCCACTGTCCAATACGGCGCGTGCGATATGTTCACGACCATTAACATCACATAATTTTATTAACGCTGTTGACAATAAAACATAATTTTGTATATCGTTGGCGCAGCGATCCGATTGAGTTGCACTCGCAGACAACGTCAGATTTGATTGAGAAATAGACGTCGACGCGGTGCTATACGCTCCCAACATACTTATATCATTATCTGTTGATTGCATCGGAGCACTGTTAATAACCGGTTTCTGTTTCAACGCCAGTTCAGATACGTGAATCATTGTGTTATGTTTGCGTTTACATATTTTACATCCTTGCTTTTTGCACCGATTAGCGAAATGTCTACCATCAAAACAATTAAAACATACCTTAAATGTAGGCAATAACTTCAAGCGTGATTCATTGTTGAGTGCTAAAAATTGTGCACATGAAGTTAAGTTGTGTTCAGTACCTTTACACATCGGACATAACCTTATAGATTCAGTGGAAGCCAAATTATTCGAAGTATCCTGTACAACAACCATCGTTTTATGTTTTACAGGTTTAACAGTGTGATTAGTGGAGATGTTTGTGCTTACGTTATTAGATTTACGTGCTGCTTCTATCGTCTCAATAAAATCAGCGCGGTTACGCAAAAATGTGATAAAACATTCTAAGGAGACACGTTTGTTTTTATCTAATTGACTTTTATGTTGTTCCCATCCGTAAGAAGTTTTAGTATCTAACTTTTTTGTGTAACTGTGAATAAGAGGCGTATCCCAGTTATTAACTGGTTCTCCTAGGGACTCTAAAGCACACAGATTTCTGTTTAAATGGTCAATTAATCGCTTTAAACAGATAGATGATTCCTTAACAATTGGTTCTACATCAAATAAGGATGAAACGTGATTTTGTATCAACATTCGCTTGTTATCGAATCTATCGCATAGTAAATTCCATGCCACCTCATAGTTATTGGCTGAGAATCTTACTGAGTTTATTACTAATGCAGCTGACCCTTCTAGGGAAGCCCTTAAATAATGAAATTTGTTTATTTCATCTATATCATTATTCGAGTTAATTAGGCTGATGAACTTATCGCGGAACTCCAACCAGTTCTCATATGCACCACTAAATTTTGGTAAATCAATGGTAGGTAATTGGACGAGATTTTGCTTATTAGAACTAACACTACTTGAACTTTTATTACCTTTATCACCAGAATATTCACTGACAATGCCTTGAGCCCTTGAAAGTAACTTATAGTAATTAGATTCAAAGACATTTCTCTCGGTCAATTGTGCATCAAAAGATTCGGAAGTTATTTCAAGTTGTAATTGAACTTCACTGTACAGTTCAAATATAGAAATAATCTTATCGAGACGTAATTGCAACTCAATGATATCGTCAGAAGTCAATGAAGAAACATTCAACCCATTTAAATACGTACCAAATGCTGTAATACGTCCTTTGTAACTTCCTCGTTTTTTAATTAAATCTTTTTCATCGGACATTCTGGGAGACAAGTAGTAAATTAACCTGTAACGTTACACAATACAAATTAAAATATAGGTAGGTAGTTAGGTAGAAGCTTAAACCTTCCAATTATAATTTTGCACTTGATTCAATACACTAAATTACGAGAAATATGTTTTATTATGTACTAAAATTGACACAGCAAGTAATAATAATTAATTTATAGAGTAACTTTGTCTAGTATACCAATGAAACTTAATTAATGATTTTAGCGAGTAATTCAGTTAAATCTTATTGCATATTATATAATTCCTTTATTTATCAGGATGATTTAACTAAAATGATACAACCTTAAGCTCGAAAATCAACGAATACCTACTTTGACACAGTTAAGTTAAAGAGGTAAAATTATAATAAATTAGACAAAAATACTGACCTTAATAATTAATTCGTTAATTTGTAACTAAATATTACCTGAGTGTTGGGTGAAAAACAATATAATTAACATTTAACAACTTATTACAACCTCTCGAAACCACTTAACACACTGGTGACCTTCCTGTGACCCGATGTATTATGTCGGTGTTAAATCCTTAATTTTTCGTAATTAATCCTTTCAATCCATGTATGACATCAGAAAAACGTAGTTCTTAAAATCCGGCGACGATCCAGGACCATGTAATAGGGTGATATTTGGAATTTAAATTAAACAACGAATTAACTTCTTCTTACGTGTACTGTGCTTTTAGTAATGAATGATGGTAGGGATAACTTAACATTAATTAGATGCATGCAATAATGCAGCTTGCACTTTGCTGTCGCTAATATTGTAGGCGTTTTGCGAACACCACAACTGGCTGACGCGGCAGCCTTCATTCTGCCTTAGAATCATGTTATGTTGGTCACCTTATTAGCTGAATTTATTTCGTGAATGTCTCTTGCACCCCTGCATTAAAGAACCGAGACGGCGTGAGGTTTTGGTCGGTTTGAGTCCGACACAACCAAAAACATGGATATTACCGCAAAAAAAAAACACAATAAGGCACAGTATTTTTAGGGATTTTCTTTAGAAAAGCCCTATTGCTATCGAGTTTTCGTCGTCGACGTCGTCGTTGCCAATTTTCTGGATATGAAGGAGATGAGCTATCGAGTTGCTGTTTTCGGTAATAGATTCGTGCTGGGGTGAACCATTGCAAGATAAAGAAAAAATCGCAAAAAATCGCAAAAAAAAAAAAAAACACTCAAAATCAAAAATCCCTTGTATTCGGCTGAGCTCGTCTCAGGAATTCAACTTGTTTTTTTTATTTAGAAAAAGTATAGTAGTAACCGAAATTACTAATATTCCTCCTAACCCCTCCAGCTAAGCTTAGTTGCTTATGTTAGGAGTGGGTTCGCGTAAGTATTGTAATTTCCAGGATTCGAACCCGGGACTCCATAACCACTAAGTTACCGACGCTTAAACCCGCTAAAAGTATAGGCGGAGACAAACGTAAAAAATCAAAGATCATGAAAATCGGTCCACCCGTTCTTGAGTTCATCGAGGTCATCACTAAGACGACTATGTTTTATAATATATAGATAAATATTATGAAGACAGAGGATATTATTAATAGATTTAACAAGCCTGTTCGTCAAGAAATTTGACGCTGTGTCAGATAGCGTTACATTTTGAACTTTTTTGGAATATATATATTTATTAATTATTATCTACCGTAATTACTAGATAATTACGGTAGACAATCATGGTGTAATTTTTTTTAAATAATAAAAAGTTCATTTGTATTTCAAGGTTAACAGAAATATTGCGTTGGAATGTCTTGAAAATAAAACAGTTTTGTGTCTTTTGCTATGAAAAATAAACTTTTGGAGTTAAATTATTTAACAAGACACTGACAGCAGAACCCTAGATATTGGTGTTTTATTGTGTTTACAAAATTTACATACATACATATACTCACGCCTATTTCCCTCCGGGGTAGGCAGACACAACAGTCCGCCATCTGCTTCTGTCCTCACACACTTCACTGGCTTCCTCTACTGTCATTAAACCTTTCAAGCAAGCGCCGGTTTCAAATGCTTTTAACTTGCTCTTTTTCAATACATCAATAATTTAAATATTCTATTCTACGATATTCTACACAGCGCTTTCTAGACCCAAGGTAAGCATAGTTTAACTAGCTTGTGTTATGGGGTCCAGAATGCGGATAAACGTACTTATTAACCATTTTAGACCAATGCAAAGAGACATATTCATGTATACAAATATTTGCACTGAGCGGGAATCGAACCCGCGCCCCTGTCGTAGCAGTCGAATGCGCTACCGCTACGCCACAGAGGCCGTCTTTTGATCAGTGTATGTACGAAATCCCTTGGCATTTAATTACTGAGCCGCTTGTTGGTTTAGGTATATCGGCTTTTATGAGAGGTACCTCCCAACCCTGCAAGGCAAGCATGCGCCCTTTTTCTTTCATGCGGAAATCCCCTCGTATAACCCCCCCCCCCCCCCCCCGTCTGCTTAAAACCGCACGCCGTTTCAGGTCTTCAGATGTCTTCCGTTGTTTAGGAGGTACACGACTTGCAGTTGAGGCTGGCATGGGCCTCGAAGGTACTGGAAGGGCCTTGCAGACCTGTTTAAATACATATATAACTCGGGATCCAGTGCAGGGTGCGACTGAACAAAATTGAGCTGAGCGAGCAGGACTCTTACTTGAAAATAAGACATCTTACTACGGTTGCGCGGTTAGCTAAGGCCGCGAAACTGTTTTTCGGTGATTATTCCTCAATGGCACATCGGACATGAACCATCTCGCTTCAAAACACTCCTCAGTGTCCACACTATCCCCGTGGTGAATTTGGTCAAGATCGCGCGAGTGGTTACGGAGGAGTTCAGCCACCAAAAACGGCTATGCCGCGTATAAAAGAAATTGTGATTAACATACATACCTAATTGATCCTTACTCCTATCATAAAGAAACTTGTCTTCATCACCATTAATATCAATCTCCTGCTTTATGTGGTTCTCGTTGAAGAAATTCTGATTTTCCGTTATCCTGTGTTGTTCCTGCAATATCTGCAGATTCTGTTGTTGATTCCTCAAATGTTCAACGCTATCGTGATAATTATAGCCCATGTAATCATTTCTTGGATAACCTTTGTCATTAAAAGGATATATTTCTGATATTTTTTGATAATTATCAACTGGTTTAGCGAAATCTATTATCGGTTTTTCGTATCCGTTTAGGGATTTCCTTTCTAAAGCATATTTGTCCGCTTCGTTATTGTATTCTTCGTTAGTTCTTAAGAAGTCTTCTGGTTTATTCGTATAGTCTTTTGCTTCGTACTTCTTGTCGAATTCAACTGGGATGTTGTACTCTGTGATGTTGTTAGGGTATTTTTCTGCGACCTCGTTGTAACTGTTGTCTGGTTGCGTGTCATCTTCTTCAGACTGCACAGGGTCTGTTTGCATGAAGGCGTCTTGCTTTTTCGGTTTCATTGCAAGGGTATTGTGGATTTGTTGGGGGGATATGTTCATGTTGCTTATTGGGTAGCGGTAGGCGAGCTGTGGATGCGAAAAGTAAATGTTAACGAATATTACATTGTTAATTATAAAAATTATAATTGTCATAAGTCTCAGTTTTTAATGGTGAAATCCACTCTTAAATTACCATATCTAAACCATTAGTGAGAACTGATATTTCACGTTTAACTCAATTACTTCTATATATTATAACTTCACGCCTGTATCCCCGAAGGGTTAGGCAGAGGTGTATTAAGCACCCACGATTCGCCAGTTATGTTCAGGTCCCAATGTAATAGGGGGCGAGCCTATTGCCATCTACCGGGCACATTACTTCTATACTATTATAAAATTGTAAATTAGATGTGTCTGTACATTGGAAACGTTTAAACAAAACTTGGGTTATGTTAAATGAGCGATTCTTGTCTGTTTGTTCGCGATGGACGCAAAACAACTGAACGGATTTTGAAGCAGTTTTGTCTATTAGAAAGGTTTAGGTCAGAATTAAAATCTGCTGTGTTTGCTGGCAATTGGTTAAGTAAAACTGGAGATATGACCAAAAAACGATAATCGACCTCCGCGCGGTTCGAGTCGAGGGCATCAGCTAGTCTAATTTAAACTACTAGACTAGGAATTTACAACAAAAATTATGTTTTCAGAGTTTTAAGTTTGAAATCTGTGCAATAATCATCATCTTGATCTTAGCTTTAATTCCGATTGCGTTCGAGCCATTCACTTCGGAGCCCGGAGTCCGATTACCATCACCGCCCCCCCTCTCCTCCTTTTGATTTGGTTTATACAGCTTTTATGCGAGAACTACCGTCTGACCTCCTAACCCCGAGAGGAAAGCCCGCTCCAGAGCCTCGACCGTCAATCGGCAGGTGAACCGGCGTGCAGTTGTACCGACTGGCATGTGTACCGGCTTGCAGTTGTACCGGCTTGCAGGTGTATCGGCTTGCAGTTGTACCGGCTTGCAGTTGTACCGGCTGGCATGTGTACCGGCTTCCAGTTGTACCGGCTTGCAGTTGTACAGGCTGGCATGTGTACCGGCTTACAGTTGTACCGGCTTGCAGGTGTACCGGCTTGCAGGTGTACCGGCTTGCAGGTATACAGGCTTGCAGGTGAGGTTTTGGTGGGGCCCCAAAAATATTAAATCTGGGTAATCATGCCCAGATCTGATATTTTCCATCTACTTCAGACGGTGGCTTTATGTGACCAAATTGAGGACGAAAAAATACTTGTGGGGAAGTACTTACTGTGTCCTGTGGGTCACAGTTCATGTGGCTGTCTGGTGTCGAAGACACGATGTTGTGACTTGTGATTGACAAGGCCCATTTGTCTTGCTTCTCACTGAAATACAACAATACAGTATCATTAAGTGTTGAGAAATCCTTATGTGAAAGTTTGTGATGATTCAATGCAAGCGGATCCTGGGTGCCAAAGTACAAGCTTTGGATGGACTAGCGCTGTGCTATCCTCAGATAACCTTGGTGGGGTCTACACATATTACACAACTCAACATAAAAACAAATTGTCGTTTGTCCTGAAAATGGTTTCATAATTCTTCTATTCTATTTATCCTTTAAAATAAAGAAACATAAATTCACGCCTGTATTGCCGAAGGGGTAGGCAAAGGTGTATTACACACCCACGATTCGCCAGTTATGTTTAGGTCCCAAAGTAATAGGGGGCGAGCCTATTGCTATCTACCGGGACACATTACTAAGCGAGCGATAATTAACATTTTTAATACACACATAACTACGAAAAGTCGCCGACTACTCGAGACCTCGTTTCGACAGTCCGTTACGTACGCCACTGGGCTATCGCCGCTAAAGAAAAAATACCCATATTCCTTAGAAAGTCTGCTTTTAAATTTCATCAAGACATCATGGGTTTCAAACACCATTATCAGGGCCAACGCTAAGTAAATATTAATCAACTGTTTTGCATACAAAAGCAAGAGTTTTCATAAATCTATCAAAATTTCATATTCTCTTATCAGAGTCAAAATTCTAGTTGACCCATGTTAATATGCTTCTGCTTACCCACTAATATCATCCTTCTTGCCTTCCCTATACTTGATTGTGCGGCTCTTCCTGATGACCATGACGGTGCCGTCAGGGTTCAGCTTGGGCAAGTTCTGTGATGGCACTGCGTCTTTGCTCAGGGTTTTCCACTGCCCTGGAATAGACAAGACTGGTTTTAGCATGGACAGCTGTTATTTCAGTGGCCTAACGTAGTACAGTATTTGGTGAAGCATTTTTTGATATTGTCAGAGGGTTTCGTGAACACCTTAATAATGAAAATTGAAATGGCATTTGGTAATTTGTATTTAGTGTAGGGTAGCCAGAGCTCACTGGAGAGTTTTTGTGCTGTCAGAAGGAAGACAAAGTTCCCGCTTTGTCTTCTATACTGACGGCACAGAAACTCAGTGTTAACAGGGTCAGAAGCACGAGTGTGACTCCACACGTGCATAGGCCACGGTAACCACTTTCCAGCAGTTGGTCCGTGTGCTTGTCTGCCAAGTCAGTAGTATAAAAAAAAACGATTCAATCACGACTTGGATAGTTGTTTCTGAGCAGATTTGATTGGACGCCAGTGTTTAATGACCGATTAGGCATCCATTTAACTGGCTAATAATAGTGTGCAGAACAACTAGTACATAAGGTTCATTTTGTTAGTACATAAGTGATAGTGTATATAATTAAACTGATTTAACAAAAACTATAGGAATAATCGTGTATAATAGTTATAAGTTTGCGACGATGAAATCGTCATTGTTTACCGATCTATAAGTGTAAATTGTATCTTATTTCGTGTCACCTTATTTCTACTACCTATTAGAATACATAATACGGTATATAAATCATTGTAAATAGAAAATAAACGCATAATTGTAAGATTGACCGATCGACCATTAGGGTATATCCGCGAAGGGCACGCCGCAATAGCGGCGGTTAGGCCCATCATGGAGGATTGGCTGGAGAGGCGACACGGAAGCCTCTCGTACCGACTGACGCAGGTGATCTCCGGGAAGGGGTGCTTCGGGGACCACCTGCATCGGATCAGGAAGGAGCCAACGCCTGAGTGTCATCACTGCGACGCGAGCGAGGACTCAGGGCTGCACACGCTGGCGGACTGCCCGGCGTGGGAGGCGCCGAGGCGTGACCTCGTGGCAGCCATCGGGGTGGGAGTCCTCTCGCTCGGCAGCATGATTGCGGCAATGGTGCGGAGCGCGAGCGCGTGGGCCGCCGCCACCTCCTTCTGCGAGCATGTAATGCTCGCGAAGGAGGTGGCGGAGCGCGCCCGGGAGAGACTTAGAACTCTCCCGGACCGCCGAGCCCGCAACTTGCTCGCCGCGCGTCGCAGGCGACTCAGGCGCCGGAGGTCGCTTAACGACCTCCGTCCTCCATGAGCGCAGGCCTGGGGGTGGCGGGTGAGGCCACCTGTCACCCCAGCAGAAGCAGGCCGGGACGGTGGGGCGACTAGCGCCCCTCCCCCAAACCGGGGCAAGACGGGGACACCGTGGTTCCCAAACCCGAGGGGGCCATCTCGAAACCGGAGATGGCCCAGGGTCAGTCGGGGTGCGAGGGATATGCTCTATGGGCAACCTTACACCCCGGCGTCTGTAGACCCGAGACGGCGTGCGGTTTTAGTAGGTTCAAGCCCGACATAACCGCCCCCGCTGGCACGCGGGGGGGTATCCGAAGGGATTTCCGCACGATAAAAAAAAAAAGGGTATATCCGCGAAAAGTCGTTAAGCCGCGGTGTCACTAACGAGCCGCGAAAGTTCGATCGGCCAATTAGAAAAATCGAATTAATTGGATTAAGACTATAAAAAGCCGCTTTATTTTGATTCGACACCTCAGTCGGCAACTAGAAAATCAAGCGAGAAGTGCTCTCTCCTCTTCACAAGGAATAAATGAAGATACATGAAAAAATCTCTCTTTAATTCTGGAAAATTCAAGTACTCTTCGAGGCTACCCATAATAGGTGTTCCGCTTAAGTACAGCACCACGACGACATCAACAATCCAGCAAACCCCCCAAACACCCATTGCGTCGCAGTCGTGTTTCTGAGCAGATAAAGTCTCATCGACGGAATTGGCTTTGGGTTGTGTACAAATAGGTCTTTACCTATGAAATTACCGAAATTTTCTTACAAATTCATGAGTTCGTTATTCCTGTAATTTAATAGCTATTTCCATTATTTATATTTTGTTTGAAAGTTGATTTCAAGATTTTACAACTCTGTATTAAATTTTGTTTTTATTGGCCATCGGCCATCGGCCATTGTAGTCATCGGGCCCATTCATGTTGGGCAGCAGCCGCGCCAAAGCGAGAGCTGTGCCCTTCAACTTGGGGGCCAGACTTCGGATGTGCTCTCCGAAGTCCCATCGGCCGTCGAGCACGAGCCCCAAAAATTTCATTTGAGGTCCCATCGGCCGTCGAGCACGAGCCCCAAAAAATTTCATTTGAGGCTTGATGCGGATGCGATTACCTCCCACGATGAAACTGGATCCCTCAGGTGGCTTGCTCCGAGGCCCATGAAAGAACAAGGCCTCGGTTTTATGCAGAGCCACCTCGAGACCCAGCCGCCGGATTCGCTCCACGACTTGGGCAACCGCGGTCGTGGCCTTCAAGGTCGCTTCGCAGTACGTAGCCCCGCACGCCGTCACGAGCGTGTCGTCCACGTAGCACGTGACGGCGGCACCGTCTGCAAGCTCACCACGAAGCACCCAGTCGTATCCGATGTTCCACAGGAGCGGCCCCATGACCGATCCCTGCGGAACACCGCACGACATCTCACGTCGACCGAGACCGGTCACGGTTGGGTAGAAGACGGCTCTCTCCGTCAAATACGCCCCGACTATGCGGCGAAGGTAGAGAGGCACTTCGTGATACACGAGCGCCTCTCTAATGCAACTCCAGGGCAAGGTGTTGAACGCGTTGGCGATGTCCAGAACACCGCCAACATCGCCTCACCCCGGGCGACTGCATCCTCCGCCATAGCCCTCACGCGCATGATGGCATCCACGGTGGAGCGCCTCTGGCGGAAGCCATTTTGGCCATCCGCCAGGTCCGGCCCCACTCTTGAGAGGTGCTCGACGAGGCGCTTCGCAATTAATCTTTCAAAGAGTTTGCACACCTCGTCGAGCAACACTATGGGCCGGTAGGCGGACGGCGAGTCCGCCGGGCGCCCCCGTCGGCATCCCCGTCTTCCACAATTTCGGAAACTGGCCCCGCTCCAAACATGCCCTGAGAAGCCCTCTCAGTCGGGGCTCGAGAGCGTCGTCGACTAGAGCTAGGACCCACGCTCGGCCTGGAATGCCGTCGGGTCCCGGGGCGGTGCGTTTGGCTCTTAGCCTTCTCACCGCCAGCTCTAGTTCTACCCAAGTGACCTCGGGCACGTCGTCGTCATCCACGTCGGGCGCCATGGGCGACCGAGGCGAAGTCATCTGCGGTGGAACATGTTCCACCGCCCGCGCTGCGAACAGGGAGTCAACAACTCCTCCGAGCTGCTCCGGCTGGAGACACCGGGTTAACGGCGGGGAGCTTGCCCCTCACCAACCGGTAGGGCCGCCCCCAAGGGTCCCGCTCCAGCGTCTCCAGCAGCTCGCGGAAGGCGGCCTGTTTGGCCCGCCTTATCTCCGCTAAAACAGTACTACCTAAATGCTATCCATTTTGATGATAAATTTCGTATTACTTAACAGCTGTAACTTTTCAAAAATGTAATAAGAGTTGCTGTTTGTTAGCTTAATGTTGTCCTATGCATACACAGAAAAAAACCATAAAATTTGCATTTGTCATTCCTAAAAAAATGCAATAATGTTAGTACTGAAAATTGGGTTTCCTCCAATTTCTTCAAGAAAAACGGCAATTTCATATATAACAACCTAATATAATCAGTTGGCTGCGACATAATATTCAGCGAAGCTTAAAACCTGATCTAAAGTATGTATATCCGCATTCCAGAACCCATATTACAAACTAAGCGTTTGGGTTTATATAGTGCTATATAGTTTGTCCCAAACGACCTCTGTGGCGTAGCGGTAGTGCATTCGACTGCTAAGCCAAAGGTTGCGGGTTCGATTCTCGCTGAGTGTAAATATTTATATTTGCGTTGGTCTGGGTGTTTCTATGTATAATATGTATTTATTTCCAAAAAAAAACTATTTAAGTATGTTCTAGAACCCATATGGCAAGCTCTGCTTAGTTTGGGTCTAGATGGCGTTGTGTACTTTGTCCTACAATATACATTTATTTATTTTTCTGCGTAATGCCTAATGAGTGATGACAGAAGTAAAAGTTAACAAAAACAATTCAGAATCTGTAATTATTGCTAAATATGGTAGCAAATCAGGAAAAATTATTTATTATTTATAAACAACATTACTGTAATTTTAATTTAGTCTTGTGGTCGATGTGGCGACCACGGGAAAGGCCCCATACGTCATTGATAACACGCTCTTTGTTGTGTGACCTCGGCGAGTTTCGGTCAAGCTAAATATACCAGTGTTCTTCCAATGGTCGAAATTCTACCAGGGGGCCCAGACAAAGTCACATTCTATTGGCTATAACATAACTTCACGTCTGTATCACCGAAGGGGTATGTAGAGGTGTGTTACACACCCACGATTCGCCAGTTATGTTAAGGTCCCAATGAAATAGGGGGCGAGCCGATTGCCATCTAGGGGGCACATTATTAAACGAGCGATAATTAATATTTTTTAATGCACATATAACTACGAAAAGTCAGAGGTGTGTGCCCAGGGCGATTGGGTATCGAACTCGAGTCCTCGCCTCAGCAGTCTGTTACGTACGCCACTGGGCTATCGCCGCTCTTGGCTATAACGCCAGTGGAAAAGTCCGAAATGTATGGGAGTGACATTATTTATCGACATGTCACGTGTAAGAAATAATGTCACTTCCATATATTTGACTTATGCGAAGTCGCTTTGAAGCTATTCTATTAATAACAAGTCACTTTGTCTACAGGCCCAGGGAGCCTAATAGTCGATTGAAATGTTACAATTTAAGGACCTAATATTGCATTTTTTAGAGGACGCAATTTTATTTTCGGGACATGTGTGGACGGTCAATAGAAGCTTAACCCCAAGTTTGTGGGGTTGCCGCTCTTGTCTCCTGGCCGCCACCTTTCAAAAAGAGGTGCAAACACCTTTTTCGGGATATCTCGGAAACTATGCGTCCTACAAAAAAATCGTAAGACATAATTTGTAGCAAACCGCTTTGCCTACAAGATGTTTCTAAAACGTTTTGCCCTAAATTTAAAATTAAAGAAGTTATAAGCAAAAAAGTGAGAATATTTCTATAAACATTTTTTTTTTGCTTTCATGTCCCAATAATAAAATTGCGTCCTCAAAAAAATGTAAAGCTCATGTAACATTTCAATGGAGTATAGACAAAGCGTTAAGCTCATGTAAGATTTCAATGGACTATAGACAAAATCACATTCTATCGGCTATAACGACAGTGATAGGAGTGACATTATTTGCTACACGTGACATGGCGACACATTTTTTTTTCAATTATGATATACTCGTAATTGAGCAGTTACTCATAACAATTACAATCTAGACCTTGAGGCTACTAAGTAATTTAAATTTAACTTAATTTGCTAAAATCTTACAAAGTTAAGAATATGTCCATTGGCACTTTTCTTATTGTCTCTATGGCGACTCATCTCATTCTTATAGATTTCGGACTTTACCACTGGTGTTATAAAGACTAGAATGTGAGTTTGTTTAGGTCCAGAATCGTAGGCCGATCATGAAGGAGTGGTTGGAGAGGCACCACGGTGACGTCTCCTACCGTGTGTGCAAGATATAAGTAAAGAGGTAAGTATTTGTGACGCAGCCACCGGGAGACAACGCCGCAGTGCCAGCACTGCGAGGATCCCGGCGAAGACACGGCGCTCTACACGTTGGTGGAGTGCCCTGAGTCGGCGAGTCAACGCCGGGATCTCGTTGCGGTCCTGGGCGTGGACATTCTCTCGCTGGAGACCATGGTGAGGGCAGTGGTCGCCGACGGGAGCAAGTGGCATGCCGCCGCCTCTTTCTGCGAGCAGGTAATGCGCGCGAAAGAGACGGCCAAGAGGGAGCGGGAGAGAACTCTGCCCCCCGAGTACCGCAGACTCGTCTACGCCCGGGATTACCAACCTCCATGATCGGGGCCTGAGGACGGCAGTTGGCCGACTCGCCGTCCTTACAGAAGCAGGCCGTGGCGGAGGCGTGTCGTGTGTTCTACACACGCCTGCCAACTCACCGACGCGGGATAAAACCCGACCCCACCAGTGCGGTGGCGTCCAAAGTCCGCCGGTAACCCTGGGGTTATCCTTTCGAGGGCTTACCCGGGGTGCCCGGCAATGGGCACTTGGGGAGGACAACGTGTGGTTTTAGTCGACACGCCCACCCGATCGTCGGCACCGATAGGGTGAAGCCCGTGGGGGCTTCCACACGCTAAAAAAAAAGGTCCAGAACCGTCAAGAAATAGTAAGAATAGTAGACGTCACGATCGAGCTTGTTGTAACTGAGTAGTTTAACACATCGCAAGGTTGAAAAATACTAGCCACACATTCAGACCCTTCTGTGCCTCGGAGAGCACGTTAAGGCGTCGGTCCCGGTTGCCATACAAACAAATAAGGTCCGCAGCGCGAGTGTGCCGCCCCTGGTGTTCCACACGTCCATAGACCACGGCTTCCTATCAGGTGAACCGTGTGCTTGACTGCCACCTATATGGTTTAAAAAATAAACCTCTGCGGCTTGCGTAATGGATAGTCGGAGACCTAAAAAGCTCGACCATCGCCAGTGGGTTCTGCAGGTAAGATGGCAGTCGCCTCACGAAAAATATGGAAGATCAGCCGTTTCTTAGACCGAAACTCGCCCCCCACTGAGTTAGGTAAAGACTCGGAGGAGGGTGACGTTTTGTTTGCTAGTGTATGTGGGTGTATCACACCAAGATTTTCGCGGATCAAGGCATTCTTCCATTAATTAGCCTATTGCAGTCCACTGCTGGACCTATGCCTCTCCCATTGTACGCCATAGCACCCGATCCTCCGCCTTGCGCATCCAGTCTATCCCAGTCACCTTTTTCAGGTCGTCCGTCCATCTTGCTGGGGGACGTCCTACCTTCCGTTTACCGATTCGTGGACTCGTCTGCTTTCACTTTCTAATTTTAAATAATTATTTACATGTTTCAATAGCAACTTTATTGTGGTACATGCTCAAAATACATCCATCCACTGTTAAATGACAACGTAATAGGCAATGTGACTATGTTTAAAATATTGTACGAATTGTTGTCATCCTAATAAAATGTACCGAAAAAACATATTTTATTAATTTTCAATATAAAATAAGTTTCTTTTTTGTTAAAAAGTCATGAATAAAAATTCACTTTTTTGAGATTTGATCACGTGCTTATAAACGCTCTGTGTGGTTGGTTGCAACTCTGATGACGTCACACATAAGTAAACAGAGTTTTTTAAGACAGGCTGTCTGCATTAACACTCGTATCTATAGACAAGTAAAAGTAGTTACTTGAGTAAAAGTAATTACTTAAGTCACGATTTTTGTTCTATAGTTTAGAAATTGACCAAAGTAAGAACTGTCAAAAGTTAGAATTCTTAGCTAAGTAATAGTCACCATTTCCTTTACTTAAGCATTACTTACTATACATGTAATAGTGGTTTGGAGGTTAGTCTGTGGGATACGTTGAATTATTTTTGCTAGGAAATAGGTATTACCTACTTAAACAGAAATGGAAGCTATAGAAAGTTTATTTGCAATCGTAGATAATATTGACAGTGATGTGAGTGAAGTTCTACATGATGTTGAAAATAGCATGGTAATAAATATTCAAAGAGTTTACTTGCGTGATGTGGACCCATTTTGTGACTTTTCCGAAGATTCCTTTAGAAAAAGGTTTAGGTTTACCAAAAGTGTCGTAAAAAATGTTATTTCACCACTCGTAATAAACTTAAAACCTATCACTCCAGAATTGCAACTTTTGTTGACACTACGTTTTTACGCAACAAGTAGTTTCCAGATTGTTTGTGGGGATATTATGCATATATCACAATCAACTGTGTGCACAATCATTAGACGAGTGAGTCGGGCCTTAGCACTCCAAATGCCGAATTATGTAAAGTTTCCCGTTGATTTGAGGAAGACAAAAGAAGAATTTGAAAAACTTGGACGCATTGGAAGAATGCCTGGTTTGAAAAATATTGTTGGTGCAGTGGATTGCACTCACATTAGGATTTCTAAGCCAAGAGGCATTTCACACACCGAACAATACAGAAATAGAAAAGGCTATTTCTCACTGAACTGCCAAGTAGTTGGTGGTCCTGATTTAAAAATGTATGATATAGTTGTAAGATGGGCCGGCAGTACTCATGACAGTCGCATTTATCGCAATTCTCGTTTAAATTTAAAAATGCAGAATGATATTGATGGTGTTTTAGTGGCAGATGCAGGTTATCCTTGCACGAGACACCTTCTGACGCCAGTTTCGAATCCATCAACCTTAGCTGAAGAGAGATTCAACAAAGCCCAGATCAAAACAAGGAATTCTGTGGAAAGATTATTTGGTGTGTGGAAAAGAAGATTCCCTTGTCTACAAAAAGGATTAGGCACAAAATTAAGCACAACAGCTAATATTATCATAGCTTGTGCTGTATTACATAATATTAGTATAGAGTGCAATGACACCGACTGTGAAGATTATGAGGATCCTAGTAATCACAATGATTCAGTATTAAATTTTAGAAATGTTAGTAGTACAAATGACGGCATGGTACTACGGGCTAATATTATAGCCAGAGACTTTACATGATTGGTATAAATAAATAAAAAAAACATTTTATTTATTCAAAATCTTGTATTTTATTTCTAATTCAATTTTTTGTAATTCTTCGATTTCTTTTTATAAGCACTAGTGGCATTTGTTTGCTTACACGACAAAATAGTGTCGTATTTTTGTATGATATTATGGAATAAATCCTTCTCTAATGATGAAAAGGGTTTCTTTCTGTCACTCTCAGTACTCATTGCAAATTAGATTATACTTGAATTAAAATTAAGGTATTGAAATATTCACATGCGGCTAACAACTGCATAGGTTTTATTGATGTTAAACCGAACTGTCAAATGTCGTACAACCTAAGCAAGTTTAAAATGCACCTCCGTACACGCTGACAAACCTCATAAAAATATTTTTCACTTTAGTGGGATTATTTTACTTTTATCCGCTAAAGTTGTTTAGTTTCACGCCAGAGCATCACAGAAATATAGTCGATTAACTGATCACAAATTTATTACAATAGACCAAATATTGTATTAAAAATGATAGTTTAAGATAAAGTGTCAGTAAATTTTAAAATAACAGCAATATATTATAGAACATTGTTTCTTTACCATTTTTCCATTCAACAAACAAAACGTTGAATGCAGTATTGCTAGCTTGAAAAGATTTTTAGGACCTAAGAATAGTAAGTATTGCTCAGAGCTTTGCTCAAGTAAGTATTCTACGTTACTCGTCTATAGAATAACATTTACTTAAGAAATTACTTAAGAACAAGTAATGACTTCGGTAAGAAATTACTTAAGAACAAGTAATGACTTGTTTATAGATACGGGTGTAAGTCGCTTACTGTTTACTTTGGTGTGAGGTCACTTGTCACGGGATCCGCGCCATATTGAAAAATGCGTTATGGCGCGTACTTTTTTGAAATAACTTTAATATCGATTTTTATCGTAAATAAAACAGTTCTCAAAAAATATTTATGTAATCTGCATTTTATGTTGTAATACATAATACAGAACTATTTTTTTGGCAGTAGTCAAATACCCTATTGCAGATTAACAGAAAATACTAGTATAAGTTTATACTTATGTAGAAGAGCAGACCTCGGGCTCCAATATGCAAGCTTTGGATCAGGATATCGAACTTTTTAGGGCTCCACCTGTAACGAATGTCGCATATGTTCGCATAGCAACCGAGACCGACGGCTTAACGTGCTCTACAAGGCACGGAGGGGTCTCAATGTGTTAAGAATGTTCACACCTAAGGAAGAAATGGCTAGTGGTTTCGACTTAACCACGAGGCCGTCTCTCCACGCTAACAAACAAAATGGATGCCCTTTCGGCCATCTTTTCCCACTCGTTTCAACCCAAATTATTTTATTTTAAAGCAGGAAAACCACACAATTCAATAACATTCATAATTACATTACTTTTCCCCAATGTAAATGCCGGCAACTGGAATCAGTAATGTGCATTTAATAATTATTTTAATATATGCGAGAAAAAAAAACCAGTCTTGGTGTTATGACGAGAAGTCTATGTAGTGGATTTAAATATAAGCTGTCAGGAAATGTTCAATTACAGAAAATGAATAATAGCCGGCAATAATTTTGAAGAAAATGTTGAAGTCGGCAAGTTTGCGCATGCGCACTTACGGACCAATCCAAAAACAAAAGGATTTATCGAACAATGAGTGATTAGTTTATTATAATATATGACTGGTTAATTAAGCGCCTCGGCCGTCGCGTCCCGCACACCGTAAAAGTGGTCGAAGCTTCCGTCCGTCGGTAGCTTAGTGGTTAAGGAGTCGACCCTACGATCAAGAGGTCCCGAGTTCGAATCCTGGCCTTTACACTACTTGAACCCACTCATAACACAAGCAATTCAGCTTAGCTGGAGGGGTTAGGGGGAATATTAGTAATTTCGTTTATATATTCTTTAAAAAAAAAAGTGACCTAAAAAACGCTTTCTGCGCAGCTAGAGTAGGCTCATTGTCAAGTAGTTTGCCGATCACTACACATACGTACGTATAAACTATAGGTTAGTAGTACTTTTGATTTGGCACATCGTCGTCGGGAAGAAGAGTGAGATTCCGGCTAAGATCGGCTTGTTTCGGTTTTGTAGAGCGTTCTCTCTGTCGCACAGCGCGAGTAGTTAAAATCTAAGTTATAGTTCTGATATTTTTATAAGCATAAACAATTATTGTGCGACTCTATAAAGGTAAGATGTGTGAAATGAAAACTTTTGTATAACAGGCACTTCTCAAAATGAGCATTTCGCAAAATGAGCACTTCGCAAAATGAGCACTTCGCAAAATGAGCACTTCGCAAAATGAGCACTTCGCAAAATGAGCACTTAGCCAAACGTGCATACTTTATTGCAAAAGGAAAATAAAAATCGATCGCATTTTCATTACTTACATATTGATCTTTCGACATAAGACCATTAGAAACTGCTTTATAGGTCGCTTAAAGACCTCCGTCCTCCATGAGCGCAGGCCTGGGGGTGGCAGGTGAGAACACCTGTCACCCCAGCAGAAGCAGGCCGGGACGGTGGGGCGACTAGCGCCCCTCCCTCAAACCGGGGCAAGACGAGGACACCGTGGTTCCCAAACCCGAGGGGGCCATCTCGAAACCGGAGATGGCCCAGGGTCAGTCGGGGTGCGAGGGATACGCTCTATGGGCAACTTTACACCCCGGCGTCTGAAGACCCGAGACGGCGTGCGGTTTTAGTCGGTTCAAGCCTGACATAACCGCCCCCGCTGGCCGGCGGGGTGGTATCCGAAGGGATTTCCGCACGAAAAAAAAGAAAAAAAAAAGGTACCTATATAACTTGAGTAAATAGAATGGATGATAAAAAAGACATTAATAAATAATTGCCATATTTTTGTAATCTTCAAATCAATGGCTAGATTTTTTAAAAATCTCAGATGCAAAACTTGGCGTCCCAGCGTTTTCCGTTGCCCGACACAGGTCCTCGGTAATACAGGTGGAGGGGCACAGTGGGCAAGAGAACAAATGAAACATGAACTGGGTTACTGAGACCAGTCTTATAGCCCAATTTTGCCATATTTTCCTTGCAGCGATCAACTTTGGTCCACAGGTGATTTAATGACTTCCAAGTTGATCACTGGAGATGATGTCCATGCGACAGATTTTCTTTTGGTCTGATGAAACCTGTAGGAACTGGAAGTTTGACTTTGCTCTCTTGCTCGATGTGGAGGACTGTCGTTGCTTAGGGGGAATGTAACTTGGCTGTATTTGTTGGCAATACCAACATTAAATTTATGTTGTCACATTGTTTCCGCTTTCTCTTTGCTCCTGTTTACATGGAAGAATACACGCGTTGCTTCAATTATGATATTTTTTATTTATCCGATAGCCGACCTACACCTATCTTTGCTACTGGAGGAAGAAGAAATTACACTCCACTGGGAACGACCAGTATCAAATAATAAGTAATTTATATGAACAATTTTTTTATATTCAAGAACTCTGTCACATCTCGATTACAGCGGGTTTTTCACTATTAGTAAGCAGTTTAAGGAAAAATAGCGAAGATATTACATATATTCGCTTCAACATGTCTATGGTCATTTATCATTACTGACATGTTGTTCGCATGGAGTGTAGTCACGTCATCATGGGATGGGCTGAGTGTTATTGCCATGATCATCCCCAGCTTTTGTGCCAGTTGCATCCGAAGCTTGCGCTTTGGAGCCCGGGGCCCGCTCGGCAAAAAAAAGAAATATACAAGAAGAATTTCACTAACACTGATGTTTAATAAACTGAGCACCGGTTCACAACGCGGCCCTGTCCTGAGAAGACTCCGTGGCGTCTTTTATGTCCGTGATATCGCCGGCAAACTCCAGGAGTGTTGTTGGTAATTATTTCATTTAAAAAAAAAGTGGCACTCCGAGAGTGCCGAAAGAGAAAAAAAAATTACAGAGCCAACATTACATAACACAACTTTACGCCTGTATCCCCGAAGGGGTAAGCAGAGGTGTATTACACACCTACGATTCGCCAGTTAAGTTAAGGTCCCAATGTAATGGGGGGCGAGCCTATTGCTATCTACCGGGCACATTATTAAGCGAGCGATAATTAACATTTATCTTCTTCTTTCTTTCTTTTCTTCCTTTTATGAATCAGTTCGAAACTTCATCAAGGTCAAAACAAAATAGTTCATCAGCAACAAAAAAGATGGCGTTGCTATAAAAATATGGCAAACCTCACGACATGGTAACGATGACGCGAGTTCCATGATTTTTGTTCACCAAAAAAATGTTCAATACGTCTAAAGATTGCAGCACCACCTAGCGAGTCTAATTATAAATGTAAATGCTTGTAGCGGTGGTAGAAATTTGAGTAGCGGTGGTAGAAATTTGAGTAGCGGTGGTAGAAATTTGAGTAGCGGTGGTAGAAATTTGATGATACAAATTTGTCACAAAATTCGGCCGGGTGGGTACCACCGTGCACGATTGCGAAAAATCCTCCATAGTAATCCAGTTTCGGTTTGATTGCGTTCAGGGGTCAGCAAGTGCATAGCCGGGCAGGGGGATAGTGGTCGCAGCACTAGTGGGACCGGTGGGTGTCACGCGGTGCTGCGACGACAATCCTCTTCTGATGAGGCCGTCAAGCTGAGTGTCACCATTGTTCAAAGTCAAAGTCAAAGTCAAAAACAATTTATTCTGCATAGACCATTAATACGGCACTTACAAAACGTCATAAAAAAATAAATAATCTAATGTTTGGCAAATGGACCACCGGTTCGAAACGCGGCCCTGTCCTGAGAAGACTCCGGCAAGAAACTCAATTGTTAACATGATACGTGTATGTAATGATAACCCTCTTTCCTGAGACTACCTTCAGCCTACCATCAGGCGAGGTGAAGTCAAATTGACGTGTCCGAAATATAAAAAAAAAAAAAAAACATAAAAAGCTGAAGACTGAGAGACTTCCATACAAACGTTCATACCTCATTTTACCCCCTTAGGAGTGAAGTTACTGAGAACCCCTCCTAGTGACCAAATCAGCTAAATTTCAAGTTGATACACCTGGTGGTTTAGCCTTTCTGTTGATGACCTGTTCCGTTTGTCTGTCAGCCAGGAAATTAATACTCATATATGTTGAGAGAATGGGGCTTCCCCGGCCAACTAGCTTATTTGTGCCGGGAAAATCATTGCTCTGCGACTTTCAAAAATTATTTCATTTGTCCTTATTGTAACATGGGAATCCGACATGATTTATAAATACATTACATTCTCGCGTGTTTATGCAGACGTGTGGGTTTCATGATGCACTTTTTGCTGTTTTCATATGTGGGTATTTTCTATTTGAATTTATCTAGTTTTAATTTTATTTAGTTCCTTTAATTTTACTGTCAATATAAAAATAACATAACATAATATAACTTCACGCCTGTATCCCCGAAGGGGTAGGCAGAGGTGTATTGCACACCCACGATTCGCCAGTTATGTTAAGGTCCCAATGTAATAGGGGGCGAGCCTATTGCCATCTACCGGGCACATTATTAAGCGAGCGATAATTAACATTTATTAATGCACACATAACTACGAAAAGTCAGAGGTGTGTGCCCGGGGCGACTGGGGATCGAACTCGAGACCTCGTCTCAGCAGTCCGTTACGTACGCCACTGGGCTATCGCCGCTTTTGCTTTTGCAATATAAATAAATATTTTAGGATATTTGATATATACACATATATATAGATTTACATAGATACATCTATACCCAAAGTAAGCATGGCTTAACTACCTTGTGTTATGGGTTCTAGAATGTGGATAAACATACTTATAAAAAAAAAAAAATCTACGACATTCTACACAGCGCTTTCTAGACCCAAAGTAAGCATAGTTTAACTAGCTTGTGTTATGGGTTCCAGAATGCGGATAAACATACTTATATACTTCTTTTTTGTAAATACATACATATTATACATAGAAACACCCAGACCAATGCAAATAGACATATTCATGCATACAAATATTGGCACTGAGCAGGAATCGAACCCGCGCCCCCTGTCGTAGCAGTCGAATGCACTACCGCTACGCCACAGAGGCCGTCAAAATACTTAAATTTTATTTTTGTAAATTCATAGGTATTACACATAGAAACACCCAGATCAATGCAAATATAAATATTTGCACTGTGCGGGAATCGGACCCGCGACCTCTGACTTAGCAGTCGAACGCCGCCGTACCGCTACGCCACAGAGGTCGTCTATTTAAATCTACCAATCGATCAATTGTAAATATGCAGATTAATCAAGTTCTATTTAAACATACAAAACATTTACATTTACACAATTGTAACTATTTTTTAAGCGAATAAATCATATAAAATTCTTTCGTAAACACGCAAGAAATTTCACGCTGTTTATTGAAATTTTATTGAACCAAAATCATGGACTCGCATCATCGTCCCCGAACGCTTTCCATCAGCTATATGTATACTGTGTATATATATATGTGTACTTTTGGTGAATAAAAAGCGTGAAAATCGCGTCATCGTCACCGCACGCTTCCTTACTTCATTTCTATCCGCAGTCCCCAAAGACTGAATTGTATTTTTTTAAATTTGGTATGTATGTTTGTATGTAAAGGAATGTTTAATTTGGATTTTGGAGAACTTTAAAACGTCGAATTGTTTTGAAACGCTGCACACTTATGAAGTACTGATGACAATATAATAAATATAATAATTTAAAAAAAAAGACGCTATAATAGAAAACCATCAAACTAAAAAATCCGTTCCCGCAAGGGGAACGCACAGGTAGATTTCGTGAAGCAATTAATATTATTTTTTAACATGTTTAATTTTTTTTTTCTCGAAAACGGTAACTTTTAGCGAAAAACTTTTCAGACATTTATTTTAGACTTAAAAATGGCCTATCGATTAAAAATGTTTCCGACGGCAAGAATGTTCACCGGTTAGAAGTTATGATTTTTTTCCCGAAAAATGTTGGTTTTTCCCCCCTCCACTTTTAGTTAAAGTTTTAATCTTATAGGTTTATAATTAAAAGTTGTTGGTATTCATGTATACTATGGGATAAAATTAGAACGGTTCGAATATCTTTCATGGAACGTGAAATTTTGAGGAAAAACTGATTTCACAAAAAGTGAGGCCCTACCGTCCCCTTAGGCTGGATTCCACCCGTTCACGAACTTAACCTAAGTTTACACCCAAGCAATTTTTGACCGCAGTTTGAAAGCGATCGGGGCAAAAAGCGACCGTGAGAGTGCCGCAAATTTTGGGAAGTGGTACCATACATACATATAAACTTTTTGGATTGATTTTTGATTTCGGACTCAGGGGGTCATAACTAGACCTATGAAGATTTTTTTTTTAAATTCGACAGTAGTCAAGAAACCAATAGGTCGGGCTTAACATAACATAACTTCACGCCTGTATACCCGAAGGGGTAGGCAGATGTATTACACACCCACAATTCGACAGTTAAATAATAAAATAACATCAAATAAATCGCGATAGAATCCGTTAAAAATAGTTTTATTTCAATGTGTGACATTCGCGTAAACTTCCGACAATATCATATATTTAATTGTTAAAAAGCGTTGGGTACTAGAAGGTGATTTTTGGAAGTATCTCATACTCATTGAAAATTACTTGTTAATTTTTAATTTGTTGGTTTTCTATTAAAGCATATTTATTTAAACAATTATTTATTTCTAAAACAGGTTGTACACTACTGCTCATACTCCAAATCTACGCAAGCATAATGTTATTAACAACCATATATTATTAGGTCACACGTAATCACACGTCTACCAAGGGTCACCACGATTTTATCTAGATTTGATTATCGGGCAACTGACGAGCAACTGCCCCCTAACCCCAGTCAAGATTAGAAAAGCGGTCCGAATTTTTCTGATGAACATTAAGAAGATATTACCGGTATACATATGTATATAGGTACTATTATAAAATACTGTACATTGGAGATATTTGAAATTAAATTGACTATTCCCAACATTTCCCAACCAACCTCCAACATATAACTCAAAAATATTGATTTAGAATTCTTCTGTGTTTTTTTATTTTTTTATTTAGGACACGTCAATTTGACTTCACCTCGCCTGATGGTAAGCTGAAGGTAAAGTCTCAGGAAAGAGGGTCACCATTACATACACGTACCATGTTAACAATGGTGGCGCCTCAGTTTGACGGCCTCATCAGAAGAGGATTGTTGTCGCAGCACCGCGTGACACCCACCGGTCCCACTAGTGCTGCGACCACAACCCCCCTGCCCGGCTATGCGCTTGCTGACCCCTGAACGCAATCAAACCGAAATTGGATTACTATGGAGGGTTTTTCGCAATCGTGCACGGTGATACCTACCCGGCCGAATTTTGTGACAAATTTGTGTCATCAAATTTCTACCACCAGTAAGTTTGTTCGCGATGGACACAAAAACAGGTGAACGGATTTTGATGTGGTTCTTTTTCATTAGAAAGGTCTTATTCAGGCTTAAAATCTGCCGTATGTTTGATTGCAGTTGGTTGAGAACCAATGTTGGTGATATAACCATAACATAACTTCACGCCTGTATCCCCGAAGGGGTAGGCAGAGGTGTATTACACACCCACGATTCGCCAGTTATGTTAAGGTCCCAATGTAATAGGGGGCGAGCCTATTGCCATCTACCGGGCACATTATTAAGCGAGCGATAATTAACATTTATTAATGCACACGTCACTACGAAAAGTCAGAGGTGTGTGCCCGGGGCGAATGGGGATCGAACTCGAGACCTCGTCTCAGCAGTTTGTTACGTACACCACTGGGCTATCACCGCTTTTTTTAACTACTTTAAATATAGCACAAATATAAAGATAGCACTTTAAACCTAGTAGCCGAGGACATTGACATATTTTCCTGTACACTGAGTTAATTCACTACAGTGGCAATATACTGTGTAAGTTATGGGACTTCAAAGTAATGGGTACGTACCTATATCGAACTAATATTATAAACGCGAAAGTTTGTGAGTATGTACGTATGTATGTATGTATCTTTGTTGCTCTTTCACGCAAAAACGGCTGAACGGATCTGGCTGAAACTTGGCACAGGGATAGATTATAGTCCGGAATAACACATAGGCTACTTTATATCCCGTGAATAGGTTCGCATGGGTTGCGGGAACGGGATCAGAATTCTACGCGAGAGGAGCCGCGGGCATATATTTCTATTATGTAATGTTCCTACACCTACACCTACTATGTATTGTGAGTATGCCTGTAAAAATAGTTGTAAGTATGGATAAATAAATAAATAAATTAGCAAAAATCGCGAGAACGAACATTCACGCGGGCGGAGTCGCTACAAACCAGGGCAAGGCGGGGACACCGTGGTCCGAAACCCGAGGAGGTCATCCCGAAACCGGAGATGGCCCAGGGTCAGTCGGGGTGCGAGGGATATGCTCTATGAGCAACCTTACACCCCGGCGTCTTCAGACCCGAGACGGCGGGCGGTTTTAGTCGGTTCAAGCCCGACATAACAAGGGGGGGGGGTATCCGAATGGATTTCCACACGAAAAAAAAAGGTACATACATGATTTTAGTCACGCCTCTTTCCCAATGGGGTAGGCTGAGACCGCAAGTTTACACTTGCTACGATCCTGGCATACGCCTTTCGCTTCTTCTACCTTCATAATTGTTTTCATTCATGCTCACCGGTTGAGGGTTCTCTTGACCTGGCCTTTCCTTACATACAAAAGCGCTTCATACAAAATGGTAGATCAATAAGTCTTTAAATTCCAAGAAATTTATTAAAAATGTGAACTTTACTTAGATGTTTGGATGTTTGTTACTCAATCACGCTCAAACGGCTGAACAGATCTGGCTGAAATTTGTTACGTGGATAGATTATAGTTTGGAATAATACACAGGACACTTTTATCCTTGGAATAGGTTCCAATGGGTTGCAAGAACCAGATTAGAATTAGAGTGGTAGAGTCAAGCAACAGTCATTTTGGCCGTTGCATGAATGGGCCGACTCGACCGGGGAAGCACCACCCTCTCACAGAATATCGACGCCAAGTAACAGTATTTGAACTGTTGCGTTCCGTTTGGTGAGTGAGAGTGCCGGAGCCCAAACTCCTTTCCCATCCCCTCCCAAACTCCTTTCCCATTCCCTCCCAAACTCCTTTGCCATCCCCTTTCCTTTACAGGGTCGGCATGCGCGAGTATGACGCCACTGGTGTTGCACACGTCCATAGGCCGCGGTAACCGCTTCCCATCAGGTGGGCCGTGTGCTTGTCTGCCACCTTAGTGGTATAAAAAAAAAATCGCGGGCAACATCTAGTGGGTAATTGAATTCCAAGGAATTTTGTAAACACTAAAAACATCAATGGGTTCTAGTTAATCAGTTTGTTGTTAAATAATGTAATATTTACTATAAGGCTTGTTTCCTATTGAAAAAAGCGGCCAAGTGCGAGTCGGACTCGCCCATGAAGGGTTCCGTAGCAGCAAGTAACATAATAATGCTTTTTTTTAAATGTTATATTTGAGTTGATTGAATGAAAGGTAAATTGCGTTTTACGATTTATGACGAATTAAAACAAGTTGAATTCCTGAGACGAGCTCAGCCGAATACAAGGGATTTTCGATTTGGCGATATTTTATTTGCGATTTTTTGCGATTTTTTCTTTATCTTGCAATGGTTCACCCCAGCACGAATCTGTTACCGAAAACAGCAACTCTATAGCTCATCTCCTTCATACCCAAAACCGTGACAGAAAATTGGCAACGACGACGTCGACGACAACTCGATAGCAATAGGGCTTTTCTAAAGAAAATCCCTAAAAAAACTACTTACTAGATCTCGTTCAAACCAATTTTCGGTGGAAGTTTACATGGTAATGTACATCATATATTTTTTTTAGTTTTATCATTCTCTTATTTTCGAAGTTACAACATACCCTTTTGAAATTAATATGACGACGGCCTCTGTGGCGTAGCGCTAGTGCATTCGACTGCTACGATAGAGGGCGCGGGTTCGATTCCCGCTCAGTGCAAATATTTGTATGCATGAATATGTCTATTTGCATTGGCCTGGGTGTTTCTATGTATAATATGTATGTATTTACAAAAAAATAAAAGTATATATGTACTTTTATCCTCATTCTGGAACCCATAACACAAGCTAGTTAAACAACTATGCTTACTTTCGGTCTAGATAGATAGGAAATCCTACAATTTCCTAAAATATTTCTTTATTTAATACTAGCTGACCCGGCAGACTTCGTACTACCTCAATCGATAACAACTTCCATATTTATTCACCTTTTAAACCTTCTCTGCACCTCCACAAATAATTCAAGACCTAAATTAACCAAATCGGTCCAGCCGTTCTCGAGTTTTAGCGAGACCATCGAACAGCAATTCATTTTTATTTATAAAGATTTATTTATACCGTCTGTGGTATTCGGAAACTATCGTAATGACGTCATTTCGTCACTCGTCCAGCGTGACGTCACGCCAATGACGTTTCGTACGATCTAGTTTAGTTACTATGTCACGCATAAAATGACAATTTAAATAAAAAATACCAATTTATTATTGTTTCTCTCAATGTTATCAGTTTGTATTGTTTTTTTTTCTGTAAAATGGGGACAACTGATAAGGTTAACATGAAGATATTTATGTTGCATAATGTTTTATTGTCAGTACATACGTGATCGTTACAATTTTTTTTATTGAACTATCTGCTGCCCGCGTGGTATTCGGTTCAGGTTCCCGAAACCTATTCCAGGGATAAAAAACAGCCTATGTGTTATTCCAGACAACCATATGCTAAGCCAGAGGTCGCGGGTTCGATTCCCGCTCAGTGCAAAAATGTATATTTGCGCTGGTCTGGGTGTTTCTATGTATAATATGTATTCATTTACAAAAAAGAAAGTATATATGTATGTTTATCCGCATTCTAGAACCCATAAGACAAGCTCTGCTTAGTTTGGGTCTAGATGGCGTTGTGTACTTTGTCCTACAATATTTATTTATTATTTATTTATATACCAAATTTCAGCCAGTTCCGTTCAACCGTTGGAGCGTGATTTAGTACCTAACAAACATCCAAATATCTTTTCTTCGAATATATCCGAGAATTTCGAATATCTGGGACGTGTCTAGGTAGCTCAGAGCGTTCCCCCTGTAAGGGAATGTTCGCGGGTTCAAGTCCTGTCCTAGATGTTCTCTTTTTCCGATTTAAATCAATCCAAATATCTTTAGATTTATAATATTACTAGGACACAGAATCTACACTAATGTTATAAAGAGAGTATAATTATTACTATTTGAAAGGTACAAAGGTACATTATCCTGGGGTGTGTGTTGGGTAACCTTCTCGAGTGTCGCTCCGATTCCGATCCCGCTGCAGTCCGGGGGGAACGGAATCGGAGCGGCCTGTACACCCTGGGCGACGGTCAATGGCTTCCCCTTCATAGGGTTGGCATTGATCGTCGGCCAATACCCAACGTGGCGGGAACACATCGCTCTCCGTACTCCTCTGCTTTCAGAGGAGACAGGATGAGCGATGCTGTTAGTGGTGAGATGGCCCAGGGTCAGTCGAGGTGCGAGGGATATGCTCTATGGGTAACCTTACACCCCGGCGTCTGAAGACCCGAGACGGCGTGCGGTTTTGGTCGGTTCAAGCCCGACATAACCGCCCCCGCTGGCCGGCGGGGGGATATCCGAAGGGATTTCCGCACGAAAAAAAAAAAAAAAAAGGTACATTATCCTCGATGGACATAAGCTATAGGTACATACTCCCGCTGGCCGACGGGGGGTATAAGGGACGAGAAAAGAAAAGGTACATATAATCTTGGTGGACGCCATACACCCCTGGTGGACGCCATACACCCCTGGTGCTCGAATAATGCTGCCTAGCCTGTCGGGAATGTGCAATCGTGAGCATTATATATATAAAAAAAGAATTCGTCATCTGCTAGTCCACTTCAGCATTGATAAGGAAACAAAAATTCACATATTACAGTATACATTGATTACACAAACAAAACATGTGTATACTTGTGATTTATTAAAGTTAGGCTGGGTGCACACCAAGCGGCACGTCGCAGGCGACTCAGGCGCCGGAGGTCGCTTAACGACCTCCGTCCTTCATGAGCGCAGGCCTGGGGGTCACAGGTGAGGCCGCCTATCACCCCAGCAGAAGCAGGCTGGGACGGCGGAGCGTCTAGCGCCCCCCCCCCAAACCGGGGACACAGAGGTTCCCAAACGCGAGGGGGCCATCTCGAAACCGGAGATCACCCAGGGTCAGTCGGGGTGCGAGGGAAACGCTTTATGGGCAACCTTACACCCTGTCTGAAGACCCGAGACGGCGTGCGGTTTTAGTCGGTTCAAGCCCGACATAACCGCCCCCGCTGGCCGGCGGGGGAGTATCCGAGGGCATTTCCGCACGAGAAAAAAAAAGGCTACACACCAAGCGAAAGCAATTTTTTTTCGAGTCTTTTCACACGTCTGGTCGACTCACAGTCTACCTACGAAACGGCCGTACTTCGATATATTGCGTGAAGTTACTGCTTTCCGACGTCCACAACCCACTGGCGATATCGCAGTTCCGTAGTTAGACCAGGGCCTATAGACAAAGTGACATTCTACTAGTGGAATCGCTTCAAAGTGAACCTTTAACAGTTTTAGACGTGACATATTGGCAAATAATTTCACTCCCATACATTTCAGACTTTTGAAGGTTCGCTTCGAAGCGATTCCACTCTAGTAGAGTGTCATTTTGTCTGCCCCTACTTGTCGAACGTTTTAGCGCTCCAACTACTCGTAACTAATTCCACAGATGTTTGTGTGACAACCGAGTCCGAGACAGCTTAACGTGCTCTCCGAGGTACTACATACACTAGGTCTGCAAGGCGAATCGCTGCTTGTAATGTTGAGCTGAGTGAGACATCGTGAATCAGATTTTGAAAATTTTGAACAGTGATCATGCCTCCGTGGCAAGTCCGATTTTGAAAATTCATTTTGAAAGTCACAACTCTGGACATGCTTTCTGAGCGTCTAAAGTTTGGTCACAGTGTCTCGAGCGGTTATTACGTAATTCCATCTGGAAATTTTTTTAACGGTGATCATTCCTCTGTGGTAGCATTATTTTTTTCAAAATATATCCATAAACCTTCCTCTGATTGACCTCTTTAATCATGCCAAATTTGGTTCTGATTGGATTACTAGTTTAGGAGGAGACCTGTGACAAAGAAAATCCTGAAGTCTGGTATGAGGAGCTTTCGCTCGACTTCGTCTCAGTCAGCTCAACAAAAATGTTTGTATAGAAACCGGGACCGACGACGGTTTAACGTGCTCTCCAAGGTACTAGATACAAGAACAAAGTCGCAGATATCCCCTAGTAAATCACACAATACATTGTTATATAATAGTTATTATATTTTATTACGCACAAGATCGCGATGCGGTGGCAATCAGTGACATCAGTTTCAAATGGAGTCTGACCCCAATTGCGCGTGAAAAGATACATGAACTAACGTAAAATTTGCCATTTTGAAAACTTTTATTTAACTGGCAATATTTGTAATGTAAATCCCGAGGCGAAAATCTTGAACAAACGTCAAAAAGTTCGCGCATGTGAACTAACTGGCCAATCAAAATACCAATTACCCGAGCCCTTTAAGTCCGTGATTAGTTTTTTTTTATTTTTTTATTTAGGACACGTCAATTTGAGTTCACCTCGCCTGATGGTAAGCTGAAGGTAAAGTCTCAGGAAAGAGGGTCACCATTACATACACGTACCATGTTAACAATGGTGGCACTCAGCTTGACGGCCTCATCAGAAGAGGATTATAGTCGCAGCAGCAGGAAAACAAGCTTCCTAGTGAAATGAAGAATCTACCTCTTCATAAATTTAAAAGCCAAAATTAAAAGTAAACCCTGCCAAAAATTCAAGACTATTTAGACGACAAACAAGCTTGGATATGAACTGTTTGCTCTCTCACTATGCTACTCAAACGTAATTAGATTAAGTAAGCATGTTTGTAAAGAGACCAAAAAAAAATACATCCCGCTGAGTTTCTTGCCGGAGTCTTCTCAGGACAGGGCCGCGTTTCGAACCGGTGGTCCATTTGCCAAACATTAGTTGAATTTTTTTTTGACGTTTTGTAAGTTCCGTATTAATGGTCTATACAGAATAAATGGTTTTTGACTTTGACTTTGGTTGCAAAGGTGTACCCAAAACCAAGTGGCAAGTGGTCTACAAGATTAAAAATATTTAAGGACCTCTGATTAGTTTCATGTCATCATCATTTTCGCGTTGTTCCTGGCTGCATCCGAGGCTTCCACTTTCTCCTTGAGATTTGGCTCATACGGTTCTTATGGAACTGCCGTCTGACTTCCCAACCCCGAGAGGTGCGCCTGGTCCGTTGTTTAGCATCTGCACCGGTTAACAGGTAAGTTTTTTTTGACACCAGATAGGAAGTGTTTACCGCAGCCTATGGACGGCCAGGGGCGTCATATTCGCGCTGCCAATCCCTAAAATATCCTTTTAATGCCCGTTTTCAAGAACCCCATATTGTAATTGCTTGGGAAGACCACGGCAAGGAGATCATTTCACAGTCTGAGAGTGCGCGGGATGAAGTTTCTTTCATACCTCACCGTGTGCAACGTTTTCAATGCGTGAGGAAGGATTCCCTGTCTGTGGAGAGCGTTGCGATGATAGCATGTGGCCGTGGGCATCATGTCGAACATTTCTGTTGAACACACACCATTATATAGGCGGTAAAACACACAGAGAGGCAAAATCTCTCCTAAGGCTGAGAGGTTCCACACTGCCTGTAAGGTGATAAGGTTGACTTGCTTCCAAAGCCATCGGTCCAAAGGTGGAGCCCCAGACACACTGGTTAATAGTTTTAACTGCACAATATAAAATCTTATTTTTTAGGGATTTTCTTTAGAAAAGCCCTATTGCTATGGAGTTGTCGTCGACATCGTCGACGTCGTCGTTGCCAATTTTCTGTCACGGTTTTGGGTATGAAGGAGATGAGCTATCGGGTTGCTGTTTTCGGTAATAGATTCGTACTGGGGTGAACCGTTGCAAGATAAAAAAAAAGCGCAAAAAAAAATCGCAAAACCGAAAATCCCTGCCGAATACATCGGCTGAGCTCGTCTCAGGAATTCAACTTGTTAATATTCTTAACATTCTGCACAGCGCTATCTAGACCCAAAGTAAGAACAGCTTAACCAGCTCGTGTTATGGGTTCTAGAAAGTGGATATACATACTTAGATATTTTTTTGTAAATACGTATATATTATACATATATAGAAACACAAAGACAAATATTGGCACTGAGCGCAAATCAAACCCGCAACCTCCGACTTACGTTCTACCGCTGCACCACAGAGGTCATGAAAGGGCTTCGTCGCTTTGCGACCACATCGCCCCGTGATATAAAATCTTAGAAGTCGAATATAGCCCACTTGTAAACGCCGCCGTATCTATCGACTTGAATCTTTTTAAATATGTGACGTAACATCCGGATGTCTATACGTTAATCTGTCAGTATCGAGCCAATCTGATGATGGAGGCAGGATGCAGATAGTGGAGCCCTTCAACTGGTACTAATAAACCTCTCGAATTGAGAATTATTTGGCTTGTTTTAACGACTGCAATAATATTACATTTGATAACAAGATTATTTCTTTTTTAGGGTTCCGTTGCCAAATAGCAAAAACTGTCTGTCCGTGCGTATATCACAGCCACTTCTTTCCGAAACTATAAGAAGTCTGCTGTTGAAACTTGGTAAGTAGATGTATTCTGTGAACCGCATTAAGATTTTCACATAAAATATAGGAAAAATACAATAAATTTTGGGGGTTCCCCATACTTAGAACTAAAACTCAAAAAAAAAAATTCATCAAACCCATACGTGGATCTATATACGTATCTTTGGATAGTGTGTGTATCTATGTATTTCGTTAGACCATTTTCTCCTCTCAAACGACTGAACCGATTCTAATGAAATTTTACACAAGCAAAGATGTTATTAGGACATAGACTAGGAAAATCAAAAATCAAAAGTACCACGGAGGAATAATCACCGGAAAAAATAATTAAAATCTGATTTCTCATTGAACAAAAAGGTCTCATTCACGCGATTGGTATTAAATTAAGTGATTTGTTCATATACACAAGACCAAAAAAAGAAAAACGAAAATCGGACTAGCCATTGAGGAATTATCACCGTTAGAAAAAGTCCTGATGAAATAGCTTCACTCAATTTACGCAACAGCAGAATGAATTGCAGGCCTAGTTATACGCACAGCTAAGGGCTCGAATGTCCTGCCTGAGTCTGTGTATCCAGAATGCTATAACCTTTAGAGTCTCTAAGTTTAGAGTGAACAGGTTACTTCTAGGCAAGCGTGTTCCACAATCCACCACATCATGACTTACCAACTGGTGAGATAGGGGACCTCTTGTTATTAAAATGAGATAGGTACACCAAACAAGACATTCAGGGTGCGAGGGAAATGCCCTATTGGCAACCTTACACCCCGGCGTCTGAAGACTCGAGACGGCGTGCGGTTTTAGTCGGTTCAAGCCAGACATATCCGAGGGGATTTCCGCATCACACATAAACTCACGCCTATATCACCAAACAGGGGTGCTTGGGACCTCCACGCGGTGCACCCTGGGCAACGGAGACGGCAGCGCCTCTCTCCTAGGGTGGGAGAGACGCTGCCGCCTACGGCCAACTCCGACCGAGGCGAGGACGGTCCTGTTGAGGGCTGTTCGGAAGCTTTCCACGTGTCCCTCTGATTAGCAGAGGGCACAGTGGAGAGCAAGTAAGGAGGCCATCTCGAAACCGGAGATGGGCCAGGGTCAGTCGGGGTGCGAGGGATATGCTCTATGGGTAACCTTACACCCCGGCGTCTTAAGACCCGAGACGGCGTGCGGTTTTAGTCGGTGCAAGCCCGACATAACCGCCCCCGCTGGAGACCCCCCGCTCTCTAGCGGGGGCGGTATCCGAAGGGATTTCCGCACGAAAAAAAAAAAAAAAGGTACACCAAACAAGACATTCAGGGTGCGAGGGAAATGCCCTATGGGCAACCTTACACCCCGGCGTCTGAAGACTCGAGACGGCGTGCGGTTTTAGTCGGTTCAAGCCCGACATATCCGAAGGGATTTCCGTATGAAAAAATAAAGTACACGAAACAAAAAATAACATAACATAAACTCACGCCTATATCCCCGAAGGGGTAGGCAGAGGTGCTAGCACCCACATTTCGCCAGTTCATGTTTAGGTCCCAATGTAATAGGTGGCGAGCCTATTGCCATTAACCGGGCACTTCTTATAAACCTGCGTTAAATACACACATAACTTCGAAAAGCATCGAAAAGTCATTGGTGTGTGCCATGGTAAAAACCTGGGATCGAACCCGAGACCTCGTCTCAGCAGTCCATTACCCATACCACTAGGCTACCGCGGCTAAAAATGAAACTGTGATTATTTACTTGCGACTTCTGAAGTTATTGAGAAGATTGGTAGGACAACAGCAGACTAAAGTTGCTATCTATTGTGGTCTCAAATGTAAACAATGTATACCCGTAGTTTGTGGTTAGTTTAGTGATATATAAGCCGCGGTAGCCTAGTGGTATGGGTAATGGACTGCTGAGACGAGGTCTCGGGTTCGATCCCAGGTTTTACCATGGCACACACCAATGACTTTTCGATGCTTTTCGAAGTTATGTGTGTATTTATCGCAGGCTTATAAGTGCCTGGTTAATGGCAATAGGCTCGCCACCTATTACATTGGGACCTAAACATAAACTGGCGAAATGTGGGTGCTACCACCTCTGCCTAACCCTATGGGGATATAGGCGTGAGTTTATGTTATGTTATGTTATGTTATGTTTAGTGATACTGTATCTACACTTCTACATCTACACTAATATTATAAAGAGGAAAGATTTGTACTTGGGATTTTTGTTGGTACGAATATACTTAAAAACTACTGAACCGATTTCAAAAATTCATTTACCGTTAGGAAGCTACGTTATCACTGAGTAACATAGGCTATATTCATTACTAAAAAAAATAAAGATCCTTAGAAATCGCTACTAAAACCAACTCAAGGTGTAAAATAATCTATAATATAAAAATGTGTAAAATAGCGGCGATAGCCCGGTGGCGTACATAACGGACTGCTGAGACGAGGTCTCGAGTTCGATCCCCAGTCACCCCGGGCACACACCTCTGACTTTTCGTAGTTATGTGTGCATTAATAAATGTTAATTATCGCTCGCTTAATAATGTGCCCGGTAGATGGCAATAGGCTCGCCCCCTATTACATTGGGACCTCAACATAGCTGGCGAATCGTGGGTGTGTAATACACCTCTGCCTACCCCTTCGGGGATACAGGCGTGAAGTTATGTTATGTTATGTTATGTATGTAAAAATGTGTTGCTAAGCGCAAATCTGGAGAGCAGCTGAACCGATTTCGCTAATTCTTTTTCATAATATTCCTTGAAGTACGAGGATGGTTCTTACGGAGAGGAATTTCTTAAAAATTGCCAGAAAAAAACAGTTTACAGGCATGTTTGGGATATAAATACGTGCCACGAGGGCGACACCGCGGGGGACAGCTAGTTAGTAATAAAATGTCTTTCATCGCATGCGCTGCGGAAAGTATTAATGATAGAACAAAAAAAAATTCTACAATATTATAGAACATATCAATATCTACAAAAAAACGTTGCGGGACCATATGTCCAACTATGGTAGTTATGTCACTATAACCACTTTTTCACATTTTTAAAGTTGATAAGAAATGCCGATCAAAATCAGACCATGTTATCCAAACCGCTGTATTAATTCTTATCCAAATAAATGATTTCATATTCAAGACTGTTTCAATACTGGTTAATTATTTTTGAGTTATTGAAATCGGACAAGCCATTCAAAAGATATAACGAAATTAGATCACAAATAAACACGCCGAAAAAAATTTTTATAAAAAAAAAAAGGTTTGTTTGAAATTTAACAGTTTATGTTTAGGTCCCAATGTAATAGGTGGCGAGCCTATTGCCATTAACCGGGCACTTATAAACCTGCGATAAATACACACATAACTTCGAAAAGCATCGAAAAGTCATTGTTGTGTGCAATGGTAAAACCTGGAACCTGAGACCTCGTCTCAGCAGTCCATTACCCATACCACTAGGCTACGCGCTTTGAAATTTCGACCTGTGAATAGGGGATGATAGTTCGTTAATCGCGATAACCGACATCTACGCGGGCGGAGCCGCGGGCAACAGCTAGTTAATCATATATTGATGCTAAACATAACTGGCGAATCGTGGGTGTATAACAAACCTCTGCCTACCCCTTCGGGGATACAGGCGTGAAGTTATGTTTATTATGTATAATTATAATTATATTATATAATTATGTATTGTTATGACGCTAGCTGCGCCTGCGACTTCATGCGCGAACTTCGATATTTTCCATGTAGGAACTGCCGTCTGACCCCCACAACCAGAACTAGCCTTTGTTTTTTATTTCGTTCGGATACCCCCCGCTGCCGCGCCGGCAAGCGGGGGCGGTTATGTCGCGCTTGAACCGTCTAAAACCGCACGCCGTCTCGGATCTAAGGGTGTAAGGTTGCCCATAGAGCATATTCCTCACACCCCGACTGACCCCCAACGAATGCTACAGATGTTTGTATGGAAACTGGGACCGACGTCTTAAAGTGCTCTCCGAGGTACGCTTACGTCATACATCTTAATATTATTTACGTTATTTTCCTAGAAATAATATAGCATTCAAGTCAGATAATAGAATAATTATCATAATATGCAACTTAAATAATATATCTTGACTATAGCGAGTTACATAACAAGCAACAAATAAAAGAAAATAATAATAAACATTATATGTGTGGACAAGATATGAAAAATGTGGAAAATGGTTCACCGAGGCGTAGATGCCATCGGTTGTACTCTACAGGGCCCTTCCGACACCTTTATACCGCTATGTGTGCGCCTGCGCAACAGGACGAGGCTCCGGCAGGCGCACCCCCAGGGGTGGGGGGCCAGGCGCCAGTCGCTCGCAAACCAATAAAGAACAATGAATAAATATTGTAGGATAAATTACACAACGCCATCTAGACCCAAACTAAGCAGAGCTTGTCATATGGGTTCTGGAATCGAGTTCTGTTTTTTTTTTATAATTAGGACGTCAATATGACTTCACCTCGCCTGATGGTAAGCTGAAGGTAAAGTCTCAGGAACGAGGGTCACCATTACATACACGTACCATGATAACAATGGTGGCACTCAGCTTGACGGCCTCATCAGAAGAGGATTTTCGTCGCAGGTCCCACTAGTGCTGCGACCACAATCCCCCTGCCCGGCTATGCACTTGCTGACCCCTGAACGCAATCAAACCGAAATTGGATTACTATGGAGGGTTTTTCGCAATCGTGCACGGTGGTACCCACCCGGCCGAATTTTGTGACAAATTTGTGTCATCAAATTTCTACCACCAGTACAGATTGGTTTAACTTGGCTTTTACGGTAGCGACTGCTGTCTGAACTCCCAATCCCGCGAGGGTACCGGATTGCAAGTAAGGTTTGCTTGGACCCTGAAGACCTTCGTGGTGTTACACTCGATTAAAAATTAAAATTACAGTTAAAAGTTAGTTTGTAGGGTTCCGCACCTCAAAAGTCTAAAAGGGAACCCTTAAAAAAAATTGAAACCCAAATCGAAGTCTACTCAGACGAAATCGCGGCACACCAATACAAACAGAAACTTCTAAAAGAATTTAAACCCGTTTCAGATGCAAATTTAATCACCTAATTAACAAGCCCTGTTGCCGTCAAATCCGGTACCTTCACCTGTTCGTAAGTATGGGTCTATGTTAATTTACTTGGTATATTATACACGAAACGGAAATGTGGGTATATTGGGCCCGACATGATGTTGGAGAACCGGAGCCGGTACACCTGCGGATTGACGGATGAGGTTCACCGTAGGCTGACCCTAGAAAGAAAATCTCAAAGACTCCGACCGGCCCCGATTGCCGGCGTTGGCGATCCAGACGCGTTGTTGGGGATCTGAAAACTCCCCTGATGAGAATCATTCAAGTTAATTTAAATTTTCCTAATCTAATCTTAATTATAAAACAAAGTCCTCCGCCGCGTCTGTCTGTTCGCGATAAACTACTGCACGGATTTTCATGCTGTTTTCACTAATAGATAGAGTGGTTCTCGAGGAAGGTGTTAGTATATAATTTGTCAAGTTTTTGTATACATTCGTTAAAATATAATTATATTTGTCGGAGGCGTCGGAAAAATAAACGCCGTCTGGGAGCTTTCAACGAAAACGCTTCCGAAACCCTTTGAGATATAACAAAATGATGTATGGTGGAATTGTGTATCTTATATAGGATGTGGTGGTGGAATAGAGTCCCACGGGTAGTGGGAACGGGATCAGAATTCAATGCGGGCGAAGCCGAGGCCAACAGCTAGTATATATATAAATAAAAATGAATCACTGAAATGTATGTAGGTACGCACATAACTTCCGAACCACTACACAAAATAAAAACATAAACATAACTTAACATAAACTCACGCCTATATCCCCGAAGGGGTAGGCAGAGGTGCTAGCACCCACATTTCGCCAGTTTATGTTTAGGTCCCAATGTAATAGGTGGCGCGACTATTCCCATTAACCGGGCACTTATAAACCTGCGATAAATACACACATAACTTCGAAAAGCATCGAAGTCATTGGTGTGTGCCATGGTAAAACCTGGGTTCGAGTCCGAGAACATGTTATGTTATGTTACACAAAATTGGATAATTTTTTTTTTATTACTTGCGTTATTCTCAGGACTAGGTTAGTATGAATTATTTTTTCCGAAAATCCACGGGCAAGGGGCTTTAATTGCACCGCGGCGAAGCCAGGGCGCGCTGCAGTTGAAAATGTCCTATTACGCAAAATGTCAAGTTTCAAGGTCACGCGACCGATTTAACGAAAAAAAAAGAAAATTAAGATCCGTATCTGCGGATCTTGACCTCTGTGGCGTAGCAGTAGAGGATTCGACTGCTAATTCAGAGGTCGCGAGTTCGGTTCCCGCTTACTGCAAATATTTGTGTGCATGAACATGTATTTGTTAAAATTTGTATTTGTCTATATAAGTATATCTGCTTTCTAGAACCCATAACACAAACTCGTTAAGCTATACTTAATTTGGGTCTAGATTGAGCTGTGTAGAATGTCCTAGAATTTATTTAGTATACTATTAAATATCCGTGTCCGCTGATATACATTTTTAACAATCCGGCACATCACTAGTACTGACCGGCGTTACGCGGCGAAATGTAACATTCGCGGCGAAATGTAACATTCGCAGCGAATATTATGTTTTGTACCGAAAATCCATGTGTCCGGCTTGTTGCTCGCTATACTGACTGCACGAATGCTCACCGGACAATTCTCGTATGTTACTCTAGCCGTTACCCGCGGCTCGGCCCACTGTAAATACTGATATACAAATATACAAACGGTAGTCGCTCCGGTAAAAGCCAAAACAAACTAAATCATAGAAAGGACGAGAAGAACAGACTCCAGGCTCCAATCTGCAGGCTCTGGATGCAACCAGCAGCCGAACCGGTTGAATATGCTCAACCGACTCAGCTGTCGGTTGCATATATTATGAATGTAAACCGTATCTTCAAGGGGAATAAAATTTCATGTCACTGACAGGAAACCTACAATAGATAACACCAACTGATGCCCGCGGCTCGACCCGCACGGTGGCAAGTTAGGTGAGATAGAGGTCAAACGTGGCTCACGTTCACGTTCACGTTCGTATCATCCATAAAAACAATAAAGAAAAAATTTTACTTAACAAATTGCAATTAAACATATGGCAGATTTTAAGTCTGACCAAGACCTTTCTTATCTTCTTATATACTTCTTCAGTAGTTTTTGCGTCCATCACAAAACAGAAAAAAAGATAAACAGACAGACAAAAATTCCATAAAAATATTTGAATATTCAGAATCATTCATTTAACATAAAACAAGTTTTTTAATTTCTCCAATGTACAGACATATGGAAATTTACAATTTTATAATAGTATAGATAGATTATTAAAAATATTAAACTGGGGTAGGCAGCCAGCAACCCACCATCTGCTTCCATCCTTTTTCCTTTATGGTCATCAAACCACTCATGTACATGTCATTCTACCTATCCTGAAGGGAAGGAGAGTATATGGTTATGCTACCCAGGCAGGCAATCCAACTAGATCATATCTACAACCCACTTCAACTGTTACCATACTTGGCACTACAGAGAATGGCCAAGCTCCCTGGCACTTTCAAAGGGGCTTTTTAGACCTATACCCGTGTCAAGTCTCGGGATCTGCTTGGCCTTCCACTTGGGGCCCAGCTATAGACCCGGCATCTAAAATGCTAAGATATTCGTCACATATTTTATAGACTAGGCTCTAGGACTAGGTTCTTGTGGAACTTACTGTACCGTGGGAAACAAATATACCGAAGGACCACACAATAAAGAAAAATAAATACTATGATCTCACAAACGAATTAATCAAAAACGGTTACGTGGTTAATTTGTATGCAGTGGAAGTGGAAGCGAGAGGTATACCAGCAAAATCTCTCTATAACCTACTTAAAGATCTAGGCCTATCGAGAGCTACAATAAGCTCATTACTAGGACGAATGTCTAAAGCGGCACTAGTAGGTTCGTATCAAATTTGGTTAGGCAGGGAGGGGAACTTGGGTAGTGAAGGTGAGTGTGTATACATCAACAAAAGGGGCCCCTTCTAAACCTACACTTGCGTCGCAAGTCCCAGGCACTGTCCCGAGTTCCCAACTCAGCAACGCAATGGACCCGGCACCCGCACAGAGAATCCATGGATTGCTAAGATTACGGTCTCTATGTGATATAAAATTAAGAACCCTGTCGTTTTCAATTCACGTACTGAATCATTCGAATTGTATTTGCTATATTGTATTTGTTATTATTGCCATTCTATATACACACATCCACACTGTCTAGGCATATTTTACATTAATAGGTGTAATTAAAAAAATATCAATTCTAGAATTGCCACGATTCAAAAACACAAGAGGAAGTATGAAAGTTGCGCAAAACCACAGATAAGGTACAAGGAAATTGGTTATCCTTGTCCAGAGAAGCCATGTATGTGGATGAAAGTAATATCGTTATGATGGTATGGAAGTGGACAGTTACATAGGTAGTGGGAGACCTAAGAGAAGATGGATGGAGTGTGTAAATTATGAAATGAGCGGGACGGGAGTGAATGTTGAGATGATTCCAAACAGAAGTAACTGGGAAAGTAACAAATGTTGCATTGACCCCAAATAAATGTGGGATGAAGGGAGGGAGATGATGATGATGATTGACAGAAAACATTAGAAGCACACAGATCAATAATCCTTATACAACGGTTTTTTTTTTGCTTGTTTTGGAACCAAAATGAGCTCCTTGTACAAATAGCTCCTTGTACCGTTTCTGTATTTATGTAATAAATGTGTTTTCTTATTGTTACAATAATCAAATTAGAGAGTGTGTGGGCCTGTTTGTGTATCTCTGACATGTTAGCCTGGCAGCAAGCCCAAGCAGTTATTTGGATTTCTTCCTTCACATTATTTATCTGGAGATTTGTGTGAATCTTATTGATGATGGCAAGCAGTGGAGCTTGTGATATTGTAAGGAGAATAATACTTTGCATCCGTTGCAATACTGAGATGTTTTAATTGCTATAGGTAGCTCGCAGCTGGATCACATCCAAACAAACTGGCTTCAGTATAGCCCTACAAAAGTTTATGGTTTGTGGACCATTTGCTGTCGCCTCCCACTAGCCAATGAAGGCCCCTTTACTGCAGTTTTAGTTGCTCCCTTTTAGCTTTTATATGGTTCTTTCATGTTCATCGCGGATCGAGATGTAAGCCGAGATATCTAACAGTATCCCTATGTGGTTATGTTGTATTTTCTAATTTCACAGGTGAAGGTTCCCATTTCTCACAGTGAATGTGACTTGGATTTCCATTTACGCAGCCACTCGGTAACTAGATCGAGGCCAAAGCCAAGGTTACACAGGGTTAAGGACCAAATTTTGTTGGTCAAAATTAGTTTTTTTTTATATAAGTATATTATTTATTTTCAAATTTTATTATTCACCACATCTAGTCTCCATTTAGAGTTTCAAATATTCGGCACCAAACAACCATAAAATCACAGTACATAAGCTAATTAGGCTATAAAAGTAGAATCATTTAAAAATGAAATAAAACTGAAGATGAAATAACTATAAATATGTCCTTAAACACACAGATATTATTATGATTTATGTAATACATGTGAATCAAGATAAATAGATATTATTGTCATTGATAACTTATATGAGTCATCAAAAGTCAAATCAGAGACAGTCACTTGCAAAATCCAATGAGAAAAAGTTAAAACTCAATTTGCATTGCAAATGAATATTCAAAACTTCAATAATAATATGACGAGACTGTAGGAAGATTGTAATATTTATGATTTTTAGGTTAATTAACTTTATATGTCGATATTTGCTTTTTTGTGAGTAATAAAATGACAAAACAGCTCAAACTCAGATGTATTTCCATCTAAAAATAAAAATAAACATTATGGTCCTCATAAAGGCCACATCATTATTTCTTTCATTGTCTGCAAATTCCGTGCAGAAAAAAAAAACAAAAATGACAATGATCATTTTACATTATGCCTTTCGGCGAAGCGAAAGTATGGTTATCATTTGCAAAATAAAAACACATAAGAGTCTCATTGGAGTCAAAATAAATAAGCAGTGTTAGGAAATATAGGAGTCACGGCAAATTTAATATTATTAGTATTTTAATCAGACGTGGAAAAACCCAAAATACCTTTATTCTTACCCATAGTAGTGACGTTATAATCAGCTTGGATGAAGTGCAAGCTGCACACTTTAGAGTACTTCGTATAAGGTTTTCCCCGCTTTAAAATCACGTTCCACTTGTCTGCCATAGTCGTATCGCGGGGAAACCTGTGAAACTTCACGTTTTTAGTCTTGCCGGCTAACGATGTGCACTGTGGGACTGTACAATAATAGCCCATCTTAAATTCGTAGCTATTCTTCAGCGTTAACTGTGTTTACAGTCGGTGAAACGAACACAACACATCAATTAATCATGTGACTTTTAGTCCCGGACACTAATATGTTATTTATTTTATTTGTTAAAAATGTTATCACGTTGGTTTGGAAAAAAATGGAATCATCACACTGTAGCCTTGAAATATTTGACATCTATTTTTCCCTTCCCACTTTTTTTTTCCGAAAAAAAATGGCCACTTTAATCAGTCAGAGACAACTATTTGACGTCCTTTGTTTTTTTAATTGTGTAGTGCAGTAAGACTTGTCGGCTTGCCTTGGAAAAGTCGACTAAAATTCAATCCCGAATATACGAATCAGACACACGTTCAAGTTCATACAGGAAAATTAAAAAAAAAAGGTTTTGACAAATGAAAGTGATACCAAAATGTTTTCAAAATCAGTTGCCGAAATTTTTATTCACGGTCTCGCACGTCTTTGACTGCATGTTTTAAAGGCCTATTAGGGAAACGCTCCCGATTATTAAAAAAGAAAAAAAAATGAGCATGTGTCGCGGATAAATACACAACGAAGACTACTCCTCTGCGTTGTATGTTACTGGACATGCCGAAGACCTTCGACTGTAACTATTCATCGCGTGGGGATTTGGTGGGCACTGCGGTCTAAAGTGGGTTCCCGAACCGTAGGTATATTTTTCATATACCACGATTCCAATTCTGTAGGTTGCACCGCTGATTGGTTATGGTGACACAAAGCCCTTTCCTATTACCCTCGCGAATCACTAAATAATCCTGAAGATTCACAGTACTCGTAGTAGATTCTAAACTCGGTAGTATTGCTTTAGAACTTTCGCTGCTAAAATTGGGTACATTAGCCAACTGAGGATGCATCAGCATCAGTAACCATATTAGTTGCAAAAAGTGATCGGTATTACCAAAATCGGCTTGCAGAACATAAAAAAGATCATCATACAGAGTGTAGAAATTGGCGGAATCAATAAATAGGATGTCATTCTTACAAGCTTTTTTGTTATTTATTTATTTATTATTACTCTTACAAAGTATACACATATAATTGTAGATATTGTTCCTACAAAACTGTTTGCACAATTTGTCTGCATATCATAGTAAGTACATTTGTTTTTTGCTAAAACAACTTACCTTCAACCATTATTTTGTAATAGTTGAAAGCCAGTACCCTTTAACTTTATTTTTTGGATGTCGCCTTAGGTCTCGAGGCAAACTGTTCAGTAGGTGCGGTATACGTTTTTTAATAGTTATTTACTCTCGGTACTTCAAATTGTAACACTTTTTCCTGCTAGTGTTACTCACCGGCTAATCCAGGTGAGCAACAGAGTATCCTAATCCCAGGGCGCCTTTCACAGGTTTCGAGGTGGTGCACAGGTCAGCTGATCTCCAATGAAACAATACTCAGTTGTACATACATATATTTGCACACACAGAAACACAGAGTCACAGAGGGTTACACAGAAGTTTTACACATGAAATATAGACATAGATAGAAATAGAAGAAGTTAGTTTAGAAGATCTACAGTGACATTTACACATACAGTTAACAGTTTTCAAACAATCTTCTCCACAAGGCAGCATCACCTACTTATTGGCACAGTTCAACATATGCAATAATAATTATAGGAATTGATACATGACCTTATTCCGTTATAGTTATCGGTTGACCGTCAGTGGTGGGGTTCCGGCAAAGCTGATTCCGGAGCCTCTCTATTGATCAGCTCGCCCAAGGTCTAGGCCTCCACGACAGCACAATCGACACCTCAGAGTATCAGTTCTCGTTTTTAGAGTGTATACGGGGTTTCTCCCAAAACTAACGACCCTGTTTAAATATACACAGCATTTATCAATAACACATCTCCATTATGTGACTAGATTAACAGCAATTAAAAGGACAACTTACCAGATCAAATCTGGGACCTCACACACACAAATTATAACCTTCAAATTCAATATGATTTTCGAATCACTGCAAGTACTTCGAACAATAAAATCTCAGAATAGAGGACTAATTACCTCTTAAACAACAAATAAAATTACTGTCACTGCGATCACTCTTATATACCCAAATATTTCTAGACCTTTTGAGAATAATACCGGTGATGAACTTCGAACTCGAATATTCTATACCAAATCAATAACCTTGAATGAAATTCGACCGCATAACATACGCCCTCTGACGGGGAACCACTACCGACCGCCACATCGATTGCAACCATCGCCACATCGATTGTTGCGCAGCTGGGTCAGACAGATGGCGCTAACCACAATTAATTCTAAATAACAATTAATTGTTTATATTTACGATTGTAATCGTTACAAAATTCGCCGTTTTACAGAACGAGTGCCAATACTGCGTTTGACTAGGCTTTATTCTTGGGTATTCGTATTTTTATGGCTAACAAGTATTTTTGTTTTACAGCGACGGGAATTATTTTACATATATTGAATAATTTAGAATAATCGCCTTTACATTTAGCCTTAGTTTTTTTTTGCATATTAACAGTTTTAAGAAACGTATCTGTAGCTCCTCTAATTTATCAATATAAGTTTTAAACGTTAAATCATATTCATAACTGTCAAGAGCGTAATCCAAAATAGAATTTACTAATGCAAAATACAATAATTTTAATGTTTCACGGGGTACCTACTTTAAAACTTAAGTGATAGAATTGACCCAGAATCACTCTTAACTTACTACATAAGAATTCAATATGACACGACCAGGAGAAGCTTGCATCAATTTTAACACCGAGATAGGTCACACAATATACTCTTTCAATAGGGTTACACTGACAACCAAGTAGGTTGTTATGAAGACATGTGAAGCTATGATTATATAGATAAGGCGAATAAATTACGAGAAGTTTAGTTTTGGCCGAATTCAGTAAGTGTCCATTATCATGAGATCATTTTACTACCGCATCTGTATAACCCTGTACAAGGTGATACGTCTCATTAGGATCAGTACCCGCACGCTGGGTACACAGATCATCTGCAAACATGTAGGCCGAGCAGTATTTGAGTACACCACATAAACTGTTTACATGTAGCAGGTAACAGGTTGGCCACCCTTGAGTGACCCCTCATTTAACCTCAGTCGCCTCACTGAACGCTCCGTTAATACTCACGCGAGAAATGCGTGACGTAAGGTAATAGTGAAACCACTGATTTAGCGACTGCCCCATCGTTCATTCCTAATGCTTTTTTGTCATCATAAAAAACAAACTATTTTCATCTAAATAAGTATTAATTTCATCTGTAAATTTAGATAATAATGTACATGTGATTTTTATTCTGGAAACCGTGTTTTCATTTTTGTTTAAAAAATTCCCAAGTTGTTTTACTATACTCCTGTCAGCAATTTTGTCTACATTGGATAATATAACTATAAGCCTGTAGTTAGAAAAATCCTTTCGATCTTCTTTTTTATGGATTGGAAGAATTATAGCCTCCTTTAATTTATTCGAAAATGTATGGTGGCTAACAGATAAGTTAGCAATAACAGGACTGACTTAATCTGTAACCAACTTCAAGTCAGACAGTCGCACTTCATCACTTCCTGGTGATTTATATTTACTCATATAATTTATCACTCGTTCAACATCTTCACTACTTACAGGCTGCCACCTCATATAAACATTATCACATTCACATTCAACATTAGATTTGAAATTTGAAACTTGAAGCAAACTTGTCACCATTTTTTTTTACACTTTCATGTTGGCCAGCTATCTCTGGATAATGTATTACTTACTAATTAAGTAATAGATTATCCAGAGATAGCTTATTTTTACCCAATAAATCATTTACTTTATTCCCTAATTTTTTTACTATTGTTACTTGCGTGGGGTACAAATTAAATGCCGTATAAACAACAAAGAGGTTTAATCGCTTACCACAAACTAGACGACTAAATAACTAGCACACACAGTACTCTTCAACAGTTCAAGTCGCTCAGCAGTTCACAGTAGTCCACAGTCGTTGTTTAAGTCGCAGGTATAACCCTCTTGAATTGCTTCGGTATGATGTGTTCGCTTTCGCTTCCGAAAATAAACTAATTGCGTGTCGATAGCCGGGCGCCCTTTTATAGCTCATAATAAGGAGGGTAGAATGATCCAGAATCATCCAGAGATAAGGCACGTTAGGTATCTAAGTAGAGCGTTCGAGAAAAGTACCTACACACTCGCACCGACATTCGAGGTGAATAAACTTGTATTCAAGATTTGTAGGTAAAGTAGGTATAGGTATTCGAAGTACTTGTGGTTTTGTATTGGCGTTTCTAGATTTTTCTACACGGATCGATAGAGTACTTCGATACTAAGTATGCGTTTTAATTTCCAGAAGATTCGATCAGTAGTTTTCGAGATATCGACGTTCGTTGTAAGACTATTTTTATTACAGTCTAATATACATTGTTTATTGTCTTCTAGCCTACATTTAAAAATAGTCTTACTACATTTATTTCTATATTTAGTATAGTTTAGCCTCTATCATATTTTTAGGATCATTACACCATGTGACATAATTATAGTCATAGCCTATCTCTTTCCAAAACATCTGCTTCAGATTCTCACTTATCCAACATTTATTATGCCTACCACTCGTGCTTACCTTGAAAGTTTTAAGTGTGTAGCATTCCTTATATAAGGTGTCACAAAATTAGGTTTCTGAATTTGGTGAGATGACTTGGTATCGACAAAATATGTATTTGAAATACAAAAAAATATCGGGTAAAATAAAAAAATAAAAATATAAATAATATAAAAATAAAAATGAAAAAAAAAACACCACCAGCGACCAGCGTCACGTGAGACTTGGAGAATACTGCGAGAAGAAGGACTGCACGCCTACCACGTGCGTCACGGGCTCGTCGCGTCACGTGATACTGGTCGCTGGTGGTTTTTCTTTTTTAATATTTTTCGTCTGTGTTGCATGTCGCGTGACGGTCGGTCAAGATCAAGTCTTCTCACCAAATTCAGAGACCTAATTTTGTGACACCTTATATATATTAATAAAGATACTTGAGAAAGCTTCATATAACTCAATTGGACATTGTAGATTTTATAAGTTATCGAAACTTGTTGATAGTAACTTTTCCAAAAAATCTATTATCAAGAACGCGCTGTTGAACAGACTGACGGGGTCACATTTTTGTTATAGCGAGTGGCGGCCGCGGGATCGTTGAACAAGAAGCGCTTTTATTGTATCGCTGCGTAGATGTAATTGTGATCGGATATTTTAAGTTTGATTTGAGTGCCCTAACATAAATATGATCCAAACACGATTCCACTAAATTACCCTTCACTATTTCCCTTTAGCTTTGACAGCTATTACATCACATATACACCTATCAAAACCGTACTCCGTAATTATATTTTCATACAATACGACGTGATTTGCTCGGGAATTCAGTAGATAAAAAACTAAAATTAAACCTGTTAAAACGGCACGATAATGTTTATAATAATATCACTCTCAGCTCGTACGCGTATTGATCTTTCCTCTTCGGATTTCTTAACTAATAGTTTTTCTATTGGAGATCCATATAAATGTGTAAAATCCATGTAGTTGTTTCTTCGTGTTCCATAACAGAGCTTGTGTAGGCTTTGTCAGGTCCTCGTTTATGTAGATTTATTTGTAGCTACACTGTTTGTTATTAAGTTGCTTGTCATTTCCGATTTTCCCTGATTTGAATTCCTGTATTCTTGAAACCTACTATGATGGACGCTGGTTTACTGCCATCTTTTAGGGTACTTTGGGTACGTCTCGCCCATTCAATATCCGTACTATTGGCCCCAATAAGATTGCCTACTGTTTCCACTTTTTTTTTTAATTTGTTCGATACCTACAATGTCGCTATTGTGTTTTCTAGATGCCTGCTCGAAATCATGTATTTATTGTTCAAGTGCAGTGTTCCGCTTTTCTAAATAGATGCATTAATTATTCACAATAAGCACAGTTTATCTAAGCTTGTGTATTTTATTCTTAGATTGTTCGTGTTCTACAGATAACGTATCATATTTGTCAGATAGCATACTCAGGCTTTGTGTTATGGTATCTAATTGTTTTTTGAAGCTGTGTATGACGGCTACTATTCTTTGGATATATTTGAGAATCTTCTTGTAGTCTGTGTGCGGATCTTCCTCCTGTTCCTCTTCTTCTGATCCTTTATCTTCACAGTTGTTACAATGAATTCGATTTCGCCCGTTTTTTATATCCTCTGCTGAACCTTTCACACATCCTCTATGGAAAGTTCCTTGGCACGGTCCTTGCCACATAAAATGGGATCCGTTTTTAGTAAGAGCCTTCTTCCACTTTTGACACCTCCATTGTTCACAAAAATAATTTATTCGCTAAAGTTTTTTATTTTATTATTATCTATCTACCGACGTCTACCGATTACCACACAGCGTAACAGATGCCGTATGCACGTATGCGTCGCTTGACACTACGAGCGAGACTGTTGCACTATGTACTATTGTACTATGCTAACTGTACTGACGTATGTATGTATGTATGCTAGCTATTGTACTGTGCTACTATGTTAACTGGCTATGTATGAATGCATGTATATTTGTATGTTAGTTCGGGTCTAATCTTGCAACTGAGGACACTTGAGGCCGTTATCCATAACCGATTGAGATGAAATTTTGTAAGCACGTTTCGTTTGTATGATAATTCATTAATATGATACAATGGAGCGGGTCTGATGAGTAAGTAGGAAGGTGGCTATAGGAATACTTAAATCAAACTTTAGAGAACCTTTTGACTTTGTGCTCATATGTTTTCTTGTTTCCTTGACACACTCTCTGGTGTAACATAAAATTCAAGGTCTCATGACGGAGTGGGAAGTTGGCCATAAGAATTCCTAAGCTAAACTGGGCTCGTTTGTTTGTCTTGATAAACTCTCTGATGTGACATACTATTCAGGGTCTGATGATGGAGTAGGAAGGTGATCAAACATACGAACTCCTAAACCAAACAAGTTGAAATTATCGAGTTTGAGCTCATTTGTTTTATCTTGACAAACTTTCTGGTGTTACTTGGTATTCAGGGTCTGATGATAGAGTAGGATGGCGGCCAAAGGAACTCCTAAACAAAACAAAATAATCCTATTGAGTTTGGATTCTATTTTTGTCTTGGTAAGCACTCTGGTGCCACATGATATCCAAAGTCTGCAGATTTAAATGGTAGGTGGTCTAAAACTTAATAAAATAGACTCGTTGTGCTGAGCTTGCTTGGCTTCTATTAATGCTTCTATTAAAAAAATCTGTTGTACCACAACGAAAATAATATTTTTTGCAATAATAATTGATTAAAAGCTTGTTATAAAAAAAAGCTTTTATTAATAATTATTTCAAGGTTATTCACATTCTTTGAGTATTGAGAATTGTTTCACATTCATTTAAGTCTTGACATGACATTAAAATATTTTTGTTTTAGTTATTATTTTGTTAACCTAAAATGCTAATGCAAATAGGCTTAACAATTTTTGAAAGCATAAATATGAAGTTACATGAGGACACCGTGTTTCAATAGTTACCGAAAACTGTACACACATTTTTATTTTTTTGGAATTAGTCGATCATAGATTACTAGAACGATTTTCACGGTGGTATCCCAACACCTTTTTTCAGTTTTGATGTATGTCGAAGCTTGGTGTTTATGCGCGAAGTTTTGTTTGTTTTTATAAAAAAATACAACTGTATCAATAACAGTATATTTCCTTAGATATGTTAATTTGTGTATTTGAGCGACTGTCGCATTAACAAGATGCCTTATTATTGCACTGTGCCAAGATGCACATCCATGGCTGGCAAGGCAAAGAATGTATCTTTTCACCAGTTCCCTCGGGACGAAGAGCTTGCGAAATTGTGGAATGATATACTAAAAAGAGGTAAACCGTACACTAAATACTCTAAAGTATGCAGTTTACACTTCAAGCAAGAAGATTATACTATAACAAGCGCCGGAAAAAATAAAGGTACAGTTTTTGTCGTGTTATTTTTTTTTCGTAGCGGTTTCGAATACACTCAACTTTTTATATCGTGGTCTTTTGCAGTCTACAGTATTTACTTATAATATTAATTAAATAATAACATTTCTGAAAAATAATTGTAATTTTATGTAAATCTCAGTCACAACATACCTAAATTACTGTTAGTGTCACTTTTTTTTACCTATTAATCATGTGTATATAACCAAGGAGTTGTGAGCTCTCTCTAATATAATATCCACCATACCCATTCAGCTTCCTGTTATTTTAAGGGAGGTAACGCCATGCCTCACCTTGTTGGACTGGAATGGGTTGCTACATTTCACAAAAACTTTGAAAATGTTATGGTAAACTCTCTCTATCTATTGAAATTCATGTATAGATGTTCACATGCAGACTTAATGCCATAGTCATCTTCTACCACTAAACCATAGGTGACATGTCTGTCATCTCACAGATGTATAGTCTCAAAAGGTTGTCAATCAAATAGCCTAATGCAGTCTACTGATGGAGATAGGCCTCCCCAAATGTGCCCCATAGCACCAAAGGATATGTAGGGTATATTTAACATGCACATTGTACCAACTTTTTATGTCCATGCAATATCAGGCAACTTTTCCAGACTGTTCTGCTGCCGAGAATTTGGAATTGAATTCAGAGCTTCACCACAATGATTACCCTCACTACTATGTACCACAAAAACGGATATTATCAGTGAAATAGTTTGTAGAATGGAAAATAAATTGCAGTGGACATTTATTATTGGCAGAGCCTTGCTTTGTCCAGCACCAAGGGGTTATAATGACAGAGGAAGTACCCTCCCACAGCGCCCCTCTTCTATCTCCTCCTCTATTTCTAGGACAGCAATATTACATTAGGACACAGGGACCACTTGCCTATCAGGTAGATAATGTGCTTGATAAAAACACCAGCAAATATCCTGAACAAAAGTCAGCACACTAGGGAAATTTTGGCGCATGTGCACTGCCAAGCAAAAATAAGGTAAAATCAAGAAAAGGACTGATCTACCAATGATGCCAGTCCTTGCAGCCCATGATTGGTCTAATATAATCTATGATTGGTTAATTTTTTAATAATAATAATATATAAATAAATAATAAATATTTTACGACATTCTACACAGTGCTTTCTAGACCCAAAGTAAGCATAGTTTAACTAGCTTGTGTTATGGGTTCCAGAATGCGGATAAACATACTTGAATACTTTGTTTTTGTAAATACATACATATTATACATAGAAACACCCAGACCAATGCAAATAGACATATTCACGCATACAAATATTTGCACTGAGCTGGAATCGAACCCGCGCCTCCTGTCATAGCAGTCGAATGCACTACCGCTACGCCAGAGAGGCCGTCGAATAATAATTTATTTATGAAAGTATGGGTATATGCATCATACATAATTATTTTAAATATATTTAGGTATTATCTGAAATCAGCAGTAAAGAGGATGACCATCTGCTTTCCTAGATACATAGGGAAAACAGTGCCCTTCCCTTAATATTGTAGACATCACAAGGTTTTTGCCAGACACTATAACTACCATATGAGTATCTATAACAGAAAAAAATATATATATCTATCTGCTAATACATGTTAAAGTGGGTGATAAATTAACACCACTAACATTCTCCTTACAGGTCAATGGAGAACTCTTCGCAAAGATGCAATCCCATCGCAAAATTTACCGTCAGACACACCTCAAGCACCATACCAAAGGAGACAGTCGGGCCCCTGGATGAGTAATATGCCCAGCAATGTGCCTGCAATAGATCCCCAGGTACTTTATTATTCAAGTTTGTTATCGTCAAAGGATATATACACTATTTGGTCTACTATGCCACAAGGTGATAAGATTTTTCATCCAATTACAGTTAAATTGCTGTGCTTTATACGCCATGTTATCAAGTTAACTAAGTCTAGACCCAAACTAAGCATAGCTAGTAATGATGATGACCTCTGACCGATTTCGGCCATGGCAACCACATCTATATACTCTTTATTAAGTACGGGGTTTGTGCGCCCGAAGATGGCTCATAGTTCCAGAAAGCGGATAAACATTCCTTTTAAATACTTTTTTTTGAGCGAGAATCGAACCTGCGCCCCCCAACGTAGCAGTTAAATGCACTACAGTGGTAGTGCAGCAACTCTACAGGACATTCTAACACATTCACATTCCACAGCCTAAAGGATTGGTGAGATTTGTTATAAAGAGTTCATTAGAATATGTGGATGGGTGTCTGTTACTCAATATCACCATCATGACAGCGTGAGCCCTAGTTGCATCTAAAGCTTATTTTATCGCCCAGAATCCTGGTGCCAAATCAAGTGATACCAATATACCATACCATAAGGTGCTATCCTCCTCTTATCGTATTTGGCTTATCTTGACTTTTGCTTGTGCGACTGCCGTCTACCCTCCCAACCCGAAGTTAAAGCTCGCGCCAGAGCCTCGTCCGTTAAACAGCAGATGTACAAACTAGGTGAGGTCTGCTTGATCCTCAAATGTGTTTTTGGGCAAAAAACACCCCATCATAACTATGTGCTTTATATATTACAGATCCAGCAACAGTTGGCACAGGCCATCTACATGCAGACAATGCTGGCCATGCAGGCAGCTGGAGTTCCTGATCCTCTCAACCTTAGCGCTATGTGCAATGGTACTGATAATAAACTGTTACAAAAAATAAACTCATCAGAATATTGGCGTTGTTCCCTGTTGCATCCGAGGCTTTCACCTTTTGATTTGGTTTATGCAACTACCGTCCGTCAATCAGCAGGTGTACCAGCTCGCAGGTAAGGTTGCCCTGGCCCTGAAGGTCATACGTTATTAGAAATGATATATGTTGACACTGTAACATCAGTCATTGCTTCGATGTAGACGAGAATTTTAGCTACCCAGGACACTTCTAGGTAGCTCACCACACTGACTTCGCAGGTTCAGGTCCCATCCTCGATGTCACTCTTTCCCTTATGTCTTTTTTTAATTGAGAGAGTACTTGTAACCGAAATAACAGTATTCCCGATTACCGTTCACCTTTTCGGCTAAGCTAAATTGCTTGTGTTACAAGTGAGTTCACATAGGTAGGCTAATGGCCAGTATTTGAACCCGGGACCTGTCGATTGAAAGGCCGACTCCTTAACCACTCAGCTACCGACGCTTCTATATTCAGGTAATCTTATAGATCGTTTTCTTTATTCAACTTTCAGGCCTACCACCAACGTCCACACCAGAAGACCGAGAATCTCCCACAGCACACACATCAACCCCACAGAACGAGCTATCAGCAGAATCGGACCACGAGACCGAGCCCCATAACGGTGAACCAGAGAACCCGGACCACGAGACACACTTGCACCAGTTCCAACGTACCACCCAAGATTCAGCAACAACATCTTACAAGTGCGACGATTGTTCAAAGTGCTTCAAAGACCCCGATGTGTTTATTCTACACAAACGTTCACATAAAACAGACAGAAATGGTGTGCAGACCGGTAAGGAAAATTTTGATCTTAACACACTCAAACCGGAGATGTTGAAATCAAATCCAATTCTTGCGAACTTACTGAAAGATACTGTGGAGAAAAATATTTTTAATACAAATTTATTTGAAAAACAACTTATGGTAAGCTTTTCCAGTATGGAAAGTTACTTAAGAGGGGTTTCGAGAACTAATTATGATGATGATTGTGATAGTAGCATAAGTGATAACTTAGATGATGATAATAACTTAGTGATAGACGAGAATGTAGCCTAGATTTATTAGTTATAGAATGGTTCTGCTGAAAATAGTTATTCTGATGAAACTTAATAATTGTGATAATTATTGATAATGATTAATAGTAATTTACGATAATTTACAAATGATATTCGAAATTAATAATGATAATTATCAAAATTTCATTGATCATTATTAATGATATCATGATAATTTTAGTCCTAGTAATATCAATCGATATTCGAGTCCTTATTGATAATTATTAACAATAATAAAAATCTTTGTGATTAATGCATGCAACACACATATCTAATAATAATATAATATGTATATTAAAGACAGCCATGTACATGCAATCACTATAATTTAAAAAAAAAAAACAATCATTTGATAAGATAAATATAAAATGATGATCCGGTTCATACAAATAATTAGATGTTCCCGCTATTTAATTTGTTGTTTCTGACCTATATTTTAATATTTCTCTGCTCCTAGAGGCCGTAGCGTGATGTTAAATAGCCTATAACCTTCCCAAAGAATTCTATTTCCATTTGAAAGCCGTGTCTTTCAAATGGAAATAGAATTTTCCAAATCACACAGGAAGTTTCATAGAGCAGCGCGTCCAAACAAACTTTATTATTAACTAGCGGCCCGGGTATAAATAAATTCGTAAAGAAAATCCAATCACCTGATTGCAGTATCATCTAAATGAGAAAAAAAGCGAAAAATGGATTAAAAAAACATCTTTGAAGCTGGTTGTATATCGTGTCAAAATTTGAACTCAACAAATGCAGAAATTTTTGAGTCTGAAGTTTACACAAACCAACTTAACATTTTTTTTACTCTTCTATGGTTATTTTATTACCAACAAAGTGATCCAGCTGGACTGGCAACGAACCGACAGCGGCAAAAGTAGCTGAACACAATTCCCTGAACACCTTCGCTCTTAAACCTTTCATAAAATAATAAACAAATCATGAAACATAGTGTATACAGTGGGGACTTCATCCAGACGAATTCAAATTTAAATATCTCTATTCATATAGGTCACAAATTAACACTAATGCGACTACAATATTGGGTTCTTCAAGAAGGGCATTAGAAGGTTTTTACAGGGTCGGCAGCGCGAGTGTGATGCCCCTGGTGTTGCACACGTCCATAGACCACGGTAACAGCTTCCCATCAGGTGGGCCGTGAGCTTGTCTGCCACCTGAGTGGTATAAAAAAAATATTCAAAATCAATGCTTCAATATGTGCAGCCAAATTAGCAAATTGGTGGTCATAAACGTTACTTTGTAACCTAAATTAATACAATATTAAAATTAAATAAGTCCAGATGATCGAGTTTCCAATGTGTCATTTAATATCTATGTGAAAACTGATGAGTTTAACACCATTTTGTACATTTTTGCGATAATATATTTATACATACTCTCAATGGACGAATCCAGTTTTCAACCAGTCAAATCTCACCATCAAGACTCAATCCACGACTTGGTTATAAATAAAAAGAAATCGTTATTTCAAAGACTAAAAAAACTAAAATATAAATATTCTCGAAATTATGTACAAAATGAGATCGATGATAACATCAGATATTTATACTATGATTCACACATAATATTGAAATTTAAACATATTTTCGAAGGTAACCGCTTACTTTATCAAAACTAAAATATAATTAGTGTGTTGCCACCGCGAATACAGAATTTTTGTTTGGAAGGCATAATATAATAACATAACATAACTTTTTTCTGTGATAGTGATGACAATGATATTTGATACTTGCACTTATTTTAAATATATTTTATCAAATGATATGTTCACAACAATAAACTTTTCAGCAGAACTATAACATAAGACTGTATTCCTACAAGATAATCGTTTATAATAATGACAGACAGACATATAATAATCCTACCAATGATATAAATTTCAAATTTTCAATATGGATATCAGTTACACACTGTTTTTGTTGTGTCATAACTTCACACCTGTATCCCCGAAGGGGTAGGCAGAGGTGTATTACACACCCACCATTCACCAGTTATGTTTAGGTCCCAATATAATAGGGGGCGAGTCTATTGCCATCTACCGGGCACATTATTAAGCGAGCGATAATTAACATTTATTAATGCACACATAACTGCGAAAAGTCAGAGGTGTGTGCCCGGGGCGACTGGGGATCAAACTCGAGACCTCGTCTCAGCAATCAGTTACGTACGCCACCGGGCTATCGCCGCTTTTTTTACATATGTTTAAACTGCATTGAGTATTATCTATAATATAAACGTATATTGTAACAAATCTTGGGGTTATTGAGAAACTAAATACATAACTTTGTATTTTTAAAATAAAAATACTTAATAATTTAAGAATTTATTATAAATGTCTGTCTGTTAAATATGAATTGTAGATAAAACCCCACCTTTAGTGTTTAAGTAATGATGTATATTTTTTGTACCTTTTCTCTAAATTAGGTTATTGTAGAATCTCTTTTTGATGCGGAATGCAATTATTTAGGCGGATTCGGTAAAAAGCACTCCTTAGAGTGTAATTTATAATAGTACTATTTTGTCATGGCTTTTTTTTATTCTTTACTAAGGGTTTTATCCAAGAAGGGATATGGCGACTCCATAAACCTTTCATCAGTGTAAACAAATGTACTACAGACTAGTGATGTGTCGGATATCCGTATCCGAGAATATCCATGGGAGAAGAAAAATCCGTAACCGTTACTTTTATGACGGATCTTCGTGAAATAAAACATGAGAACTCAGTTTTGTTGAACGGATTATTACTAGTGAAATAAGGCCTAACTCTTATAAAGGAATTAGCTTCGAACACTATAAGCCCCTCTCAGAAACTTTTACCTAGTTTAATATAAAACTACCCACGAATTTGTACAAGACTGTATTTCCACCGACTTCTTGGGACGCACCATTTTTGATGTGACTCTATTAGTTAAGCCATAAATACTAAATAAATACATTTTCTAAACGATTTATGCTTAGTACACGTTTCAAACTATTTACGTCGCAGTATTTAATATATCTAAACGTGGCGGTAACACTTTAAGTCTAAGATTTACAAAAAAAAAGTATGTTTATCCGCATTCTAGAACCCATATTACAAGCTTAGTATGGATCTAGATAGCGCTGTAATGATATTTCCTAGTATATTTAGGTGTTCCCGCCAGATTTAGACCACACCATATAAAGTTAAATTTTTATTTAATTATGTAAAGCGTAAGAGGCATTTTTTGAATCAAGATTCACGTTCTTAAGAGCGGACAACCAGTTTTCATTATCATACGAAGAACGGTTGTACGTGATTATCACGTTGTGACACATCTATCTTTGATTTTTTTGAAGTAATACGTACCTTTTTTTTTGTGCGGAAATCCCTTCGGATACCCCCCCGCCGGCTAGCGGGGGGGGGGGAGTTATGTCGGGCTTGAACCGACTAAAACCTTACGCCGTCTCGGGTCTTCAGACGCAGAGCATTTCCCTCGCACCCCGACTGACCCTGGGCCATCTCCGACCTATCTTTCACAATAAAGCATTTGAATTAAAATTGAATGCTATTTTGAAGAAATTGGTTTAGGCTATTCAGGATAGGTCCAGGTAACTCAGTTAATCAAAGTACATACATATACTCACGCCTTTTTCCCTCCGGGGTAGGCAGAGCACCACAGCCCGCCATCCGCTTCCGTCCTTACTTATAATTAAACCTCTCATGCAAGCCCTTTTTTCCAATACATCACTAATTTGATCAGTGTATGTCCTGCGAGGTCGACCCCGGCTTGCCTGCCCACTTACATCTGCCTTATATACTTGGCGTGTCATTCGCTCAGTACTCATTCGTTCAACGTGCCCAAGCCACCTTAAGCATACCCTTGGTCAAAGTATATAAAGCGTAGGTAGCTTAGTGGTCAAGGAATCGGCGTTACGATCGAGTGGTCCCGGGTTTGAAACCTGGCCATTACAATACCGACGTGAGCCCACTCCTAAAACAAGCAATTCAGCTAAGCTGAAAGGGTTTAGATGTAATACTAGTAATTTCGGTGACTAATATTCTAAATTTAAAAATAAAAATCACACCCTTGATCAAAATATTTCCCCTAAAAAGGGATTGTTACGGGTTCAAGTACCGTCCTGTAAGTTGTCTTTTTCCGATTTAAATTTACAGTAGCATTACTAATTGCTTCAAAATTTCATTGGTATATATGTCTCTTACAACAGTGAAAGTAAAAGTCCTTTAGGCCGTGCAATACGTATGTATTTTTTGCACGAAACAGGTGCCCGCTTGCGTTACACGCATGAAGCGGCGGCCGGCCTTATACCCTTGTAAAAAATTTCGTCTATAAATGTTCATAACATTATTTCTCGAAATTATTTATTAGGATTAAATTAGTGCCTTAGTTAATAATTAATAGTAATAAATAATAATATCATTACATTTTTGTATAAAAGACTTATTAATGTAAGGTAAACGAATTTTTTTTGTAAGATATGTATACAACGCTTTTGATCATAATTTGTGTGTTTGTACAATGATTTGTATTTGTACTACTAGACACGCTGTTTAAAACAAAAATTATGTCACGGTTCGGGGGTGAGAAGGGGGCAACGGGCGTGAGAAGGGGGAAATATGGTGTGATGTGATAACAAGTGATGATAATAAATATATCTTAGGGTCGGTAGCAAAGTTGTTGAAGGAGTCAACCCTACGATCGAGAGGTCCCGGGTTCGAACCGCAGACGTGAACCCACTCCTAATACAAACAATTTAGCTTAGCCGGAGGCGTTAACGGGAATAGGAATAATTATTAATGATTAAAAAAATGTTTTCTGTTTAAATTAGTTGAAATTACCAAACTGTCAGCGTCGGTAGCTTAGTGGTTAAGGAGTCGACCCTACGATCGAGAGGTCCCGGGTTCGAATCCTGGCCATTATACTACCGAGGTGAACCCACTCCTAACACAAGTAATTAAGCTTAGCTGGAGGGATTAGGGGGAATATTAGTAATTTCGGTTACTTTTCCGATAAAATATGATGTCCACAGTGATTTTCTTGCATTTTATTATTTATTTTACAAATTGAGGTGGATCAACCAAACCCGCGCATGTGTTTCCTTCTTACAATCCCGGGTTCTTCAAGCGGGGCGCGATAAGGCATCTGCCGAGGCCGTCAAGCTAGGGAACATACATTTTAGGATCGACAGCATCTGGAATGGATGTCCATATCTTCTGGGCTTTATCCCAGCTTCTCACCATCCAGCGGGGTGCAGTGAACAGACTGAATATATGAAAGAAAAAAAAACGTAGTCTAAAGATTTAGATCGGAAAAAGAGAACATCTTGAATCCGTGACCAGTCCCTTACAGGGGGAATGCTCTGACCAACTGAGCCTCCTAGGCACGTCCCAGATATTCGAAATTCTCCGATACTCTCCGATTTTCCGATTAATACGTCTTAAGGCGACGCTGGAGCCATCTACCGTAATTCTTGCGAACTACGGAAACAATGAATAACTTTACACTACCGACGTGAACCCGCTCCTAACACAAGCAATTTAGCTTAGCTGGAGGGGCTAGGGGGAATATTAGTAATTTTTGTTACTAATATTCTTTAAAAAAGAAAAAGCGGCCAAGTGCGAGTCGGACTCGCCCATTAAGGGTTCCGTAGCAGCAAGTAACATAATTATGTTTTTTATTTTTGTATTTGAGTTGATTGAATGAAAGGTAAATTGCGGTTTACGAATTATGACGTTTAAAAAAAAACTACTTACTAGGTCTCGTTCAAACCAATTTTCGGTGGAAGTTTACATGGTAATGTACATCATATTTTTTTTTTGGTTTTATCAATCTCTTATTTTAGAAGTTACAGGGGGGGGGGGCACATTTTACCACTTTGGAAGTGTCTCTCGTGCAAACTATTCAGTTTAGAAAAAAATCATTTTTGAAGACCTATCCATAGATTTTTGAGTTTCAGTTCTAAGTATGGGGGAACTCCCAAAATTTATAGCTTTTTTTTTATTTTTGTGTGAAAATACTAATGCGGTTCACAGAATACATCTACTTACCAAGTTTCAACAGCATAGTTCTTTATAGTTTCAGAAAAAAGTGGCTGTGACATACGGACGGACAGACAGACAGACATGACGAATCTATAAGGGTTCCGTTTTTTGCCATTTGGCAACGGAACCGTAAAAAAAGTATCAAAATTCATTAACTAATTTATCTAGTTTATGCGTTTCATTCCAAATTCTAAATTCATTCCCGCCTCACCCTAGAACCGTGACAGAATTTTCGTGCTAAAACAGTTTGTCTGGTATACATACAAATGTTTGATTTTATATGGATTTTTGTATTCAAATAGTATACTTTTAATGTTAAAAATGTGGATCGTGTTCTCCGAAAATACTTGACGCCCAATTCAGTAGGCAACACAGAATATCGACGCCAAGTAATAGTATTTGAACTGTTGCGTTCCGTTTGGTGAGTGAGAGTGCCGGAGCCCAAACTCCTTTCCCATCCCCTCCCAAACTCCTTTCCCATCCCCTTTCCTTTACAGGGTCGGCAGCGCGAGTGTTCCCATCAGGTGGGCCGTGTGCTTGTCTGCCACCTTAGTGGTATAATAAAAAAATAAAATAAAAATAAAAACATTTTCAAAATGCGTGTTTCCAATTCGACTAGAAAAAAAAAACGTAAAAAAAAAACTTCGGTATTCAGTCTGTCCAAACAGAACCTAACTACATTTTCGTGAAGTTATTAAACCTTCAGAAACACTTGATTCGTTTTCAAATAGATTTTGTAATTTTAATTTAAAAACAATAATTTTACTGAATCGGGCGATATGCTCCAAAGGTTCTTGAAATATGCTTTGTGTACAGTCCCCGGCTTTTAATTGGCACGTCGGGAGGAAGAGTGATAGTTCAGTTTTGTACAGCGATCTTTCTATGGCACATCGGACTGACAGTTTGATCTTCTCATAGAGTAGCTAAAACCGTTTGTGTTTATCAAAGTTAAAACTATAGCTTCGGTTTCAGCAGCTCTATAAAGATATCTAGACATGCGATGTGTCGCGTATTCCAGTCTATACAAAGACAAAACTCAAGTGTGTGAAACAAATCGCATATAGTTCAAAAATCACTTTTTTAAAGTCCTCCAATCTATACACGAGCAATACGCAAATACTCACTTTTTTTATTTTTATTGTAGGACAAAGTACACAACGCCATCTATACCCAAACTAAGCAGAGCTTGTCATATGGGTTCTAGAATGCGGATAAAAATACTTAAATACTTTTTTTTTGTAAATAAATACATATTATACATAGAAACGCCCAGACCAATGCAAATATACATATTTACACTGAGCGGGAATCGAACCCCGCGACCTTTGGCTTAGCAGTCGAATGCACTACCGCTACACCACAGTGGTCGGCGCTATATACTTTGTAGTGACGAAATTAACAAGCTTGTTCTAAAATATACAGCGATAGTACGCATACGGCTTTAAAAGTACGTGTCATTTTTTTTATAAGATAGCTGTTTTTTAAGTGATAAATACAATTAAATACTTAATTCAAATGGAAAAACGTAACGCGAGCTCCTATTTCTTCGTACTTTATCACTAAAATAATAGAAGGTTTTCACAGGGTTGGTAGCGCGGTTGTGACGCCCCTGCTGGTGTTACACACGTCCATAGGGCACGGTAACCGCCGCCTATCAGGTGGGCCGCGTGCTTGTCTGCCATCTGTATAAGAAAATTAAAAAAAAAAACAAGTGACCCAACCTATCCGTCTCGGGGCGCGCGCTTTCCACGAACTCGCTCCCGTGGCGTGTACTATTTCAATTAATCGAATGATCTATGTATATCAAATGATGTAATAGATTTAGATCGGAAAAAGAGAACATCTAGGACGGGACTTGAACCCGCGACCAGTCCCTTACAGAGGGAATGCTCTAACCAACTTTACTGGTGGTAGAAATTTGATGACACAAATTTGTCGGCCGGGTAGGTACCACCGTGCACGATTGCGAAAAACCCTCCATAGTAACCCAATTTCGGTTTGATTGCGTTCAGGGGTCAGCAAGTACATAGCCGGGCAGGGGGATTGTGGTCGCAGCACTAGTGGGACCGTTGTGGGTCACGCGGTGCTGCGACGACAATCCTCTTCTGATGGAGGCCATCAAGCTGAGTGCCACCATTGTTAACATGGTACGTGTATGTAATGGTGACCCTCTTTCCTGAGACTTCACCTTCAGCTTACCATCAGGCGAGGTGAAGTCAAATTGACGTGTCCTAAATAAAAAAAAAAATAACATAGACACCTAGACACGTGTCTGGGTCTTTTTCCGATTTAATTCTATAGGAAAAGTAAACACTAATTGTTTAAAAAATTACCATAGTTAGTTTGAAATCAAGAAACGCGTCCACATTACAAGCAATACACGATCAGTATACAGTGCTCACATTGGAATCACAAATTTAATAAGCAGTTAATTATGACTGCAGCGTTTTGGCCTTGTATATATTGGAAAGACGCCGCTGAATCCAGCATAAAGACTTGGAATTCTTTACCACCACACGTGTTTCCTTCTTCCCTACAGTCCCGGGTCCTTTAAACGGGGCATGAAGAAGCATGAGGCCAACTGATGGCCAACATTGTAACATTATTAGAGTCTGTAATGGTAACACTCATTGAGATTTTACCATTACATAACATAACATAACATAAACTCACGCCTATATCCCCGAAGGGGTAGGCAGAGGTGCTAGCACCCACATTTCGCCAGTTTATGTTTAGGTCCCAATGTAATAGGTGGCGAGCCTATTGCCATTAACCGGGCACTTATAAACCTGCGATAAATACACACATAACTTCGAAAAGCATCGAAAAGTCATTGGTGTGTGCCATGGTAAAACCTGGGATCGAACCTGAGACATCGTCTCAGCAGTCCATTACCCATACCACTAGGTAACCATTAGGCGAGGTGGTCATATTGACGAGACCGTTATAAAAAAGAAAAAAAAAATGCGCACACGCATTCGGAGAATAACGCCACATTATGTCAAGTGAGCGTTGTCACAATGTGACTGATTAATGATAGACTTCTCAGTATTGTAAAAAAGACTGTTATTTTTTTTAATGTTTCTTGATCTCTATTTCGGAAGGGAAGTGAAAAAAAAATGTTTTGTACTAATTAAAAAGTATTATTAATGTATATTTGGAGTTTTATTTATCTTAATTAACCCAATAAGAGAGGACCTAGGGGTCGTAACCTATATTATATACTGCCAGTGGGGACGCCGTTTGACCAGACGGGTGATCAGCCCTTCTATGTGGGGCTATTTCACCCATTTCCCCTATAACGACTGTCATACATATTCGTATGGCAACCGGGACCGACATCTTAACGTGCTCTCCGAGGCACGACCAGACCAATGCAAATACTCATATTCATGCATACAAATATTTGCACTGAGCGGGGATCGAACCCGCGCCTCCTGCGTAGCGGCCGCTTTCAATACCGCCACACCACGGAGGCTGTCAGGGGTCGTAACCTAAATAAACCTTATTGTTTATGTTTATAAGAAATTTATTACTTTGAACGTCAACGTAACTTTGTACTCATCACCTATTTTTGAAACATTGTCACAATACTTTTGACACTCTGGATATGATCATTAACTTTTGACGCTGGCTGTACGTATGTCAATCAAATCGAGCACGTTTTAAAGAAAGTCCGGGTCAAGAGTACCAGCAACCGGCGAGCATGCATGAAAACCATTATGAAAGTAGAAGAAGCGAAAGGCGTATTCCAGGATCGTAGCAAGTGCAAACATGTTGTCTCTGCCTACCCCATTGAGAAAGAGGCGTATGTATTTCTCTACTAGCTGTTGCCCGCGTCTCTGTGGCGAAACCACATGTACCCAACGCCATCTAGCGATAGCAAGCTGAACTACTTCGACACTACTAATCCTGCATCGCACAATTGAAGTTCTCGCGCTGGATTCTATATTACAACAATCCAAAGTCAACCGTTGGTGCTCACCTTGCCTGGTCGGAGGATCCTCCTGTTCCTCCACACCTCCAGGAACCTATTCCTCGGCGTCCGGGGTTCGGTTACAGGCTTTATTCCTCAACTTCGCACGGTTTTGGGGAATAATGAAGGTGAGACCAATGTTATGAAAACCAAGCTTAGTATTTTTACCCACTACGTTCACGCGAGCGTACGTCTACACAACTTAGTATTTTTAACCGACTTCAAAAAGGAGGAAGTTCCATGTTCGTCTGTATCTATGTTTTTTTTTTATGTTTATGAACCGATTTTGATGGTACATTGGTCATCGAGGGAGAAAGGGGCCAATTACTAACGAAGGTGTAGTTTGATCTCAATAAACACGAATTGGAAATCGCACTTTCTGCCGAGTGATACATACCACTTTAAACAACACCTAACAGGGAAATAAAAACATTATTAACGACCTCTGTGGCGTAGCGGTAGTGCATCCAACTGCTACGACAGGGGGCGCGGATTCGATTCCCGCTCAGTGCAAATATTTGTATGCATGAATATGTCTATTTACATTAGTCTGGGTATTTCTATGTATAATATGTATGTATTTACACAAAAAAAGTATATAAGTATGTTTATCCGCATTTTGGAACCCATAACACAAGCTAGTTAAACTATGCTTACTTTGGGTCTAGACAGCGCTGTGTGGAATGTCGTAGAATATTTATTTATTATTAAAAAATATATGTTAGCTTAGCATACACTTTTCTTTTCTCAAGTTTAACTCCCGATTAGCACGTTAACAATGAATATTCATATACTTTTCTCTCCCACATATTTCTACGGAAACGACCTCTGTGGCGTAGCAGCAGAGCGTTCGACTCCTAAGTCAAAGGTCGCGGGTTCGCATCAAGCTCAGTGTGTTTCTATGTATAACATGTATGTATTTATAAACATATTATATAGTATGTTCATCCGCATTCTAGGATCCATAACACAAGCTAGTTAAGCTATGCTTACTTTGGGTCTATATAAGGTGTCACAAAATTAGGTCTCTGAATTTGGTGAGATGACTTGGTATCGACAAAATATGTATTTGAATGAAAAAAAATATGCTTTTTTTAAATTTATTTTTTATGGATGATAGGCTCACGCTTGACCTCTATCTCACCTGGTCGTAAGTGACGATGGGGTCTACGATGGATCACGTTTGCCTAGAAGGAACCTATTCACTCGAGACTTGAAGATTCCGAGGTTATAGCTTTCTGGAAACAGACTCAGGCAGGCAATTCCACTCATTAGCTGTACGAATAATAAATGTGTCGCCGAAACGTTTCGTGCGTATGAGTGGAATATTCACCATGTAGCGGTGGCGCGTCGCTATCCGTCTGGTCGTTCGTTGGTAGAAAGGGCTTGGAGGTATCAAGTTGTACAATTCCAGCGCACACTCTCCGAAATGCATCCGATAAAAGACCGATAGGCCTGCAACTTTGCGTCGATGTTCAAGGCTCTGAAGCCTTTTCTCGACGAGTGCATCGTTGTTAATGAGCCTCTTGGGCCGTCTCTCTATTGTCTCTAGCGCTTCTAGATGGTAGGTATTTAGCTGAGCCATCACACAGATACGAGCAGTACTCCATACAGGATAGAACCTGCGCTTGGTACAGGTTGAGCAACTGTTCCGGTGTGTAGTACTGTCGCACCTTCGACAGAATGCTCAGCTTTTTAGCAGCCACTTGACCCTTAGCCTCAATGTAAGACCCAAAATTGAGGGTGGATGTTAAAGTGACGCCAAGAAGCTCGAGGCGGTCGGTTATCGGCACGGGTGCATTTCGGAATGTGGAGTTTGGCTGAAATTGAATTCGCTTGGCGGAGAAAAGACACGCCTTAGTCTTAGTAGCGTTGAATTTTACCAAGTTAGCATCACCCCAATCGAAGACCGCTTTCAAGGACAAATTCTAACGCTCAACCATAGCCTCTCGGAGAGACCGAATCTGTCCCACGCTGGCTTGAGAGTTGGACTCGTAACTCTCGACTACTGTGCTGTCGTCTGCGTACCCAAAAGTACCGGGTTTGAGCAGTTCCTTTATGTGCAGCAGGAATAATGTAGCCGAGAGTACCGAACCCTGACCGATTAGCAATCAACGCTGGGGTCCAGCGTTGATTGCTAATCGGTCAGATGTGCAACCGTCAACGACCACTTGGATAGACCGATTGCTCAGGAAGGCGGTGATCCAGACACATACGCCAGGGGGCAGGCCGTAGGACGGAAGCTTGCCAATTAGGCCATGGAGCCAGACCCTGTCAAAAGCCTTCGAGATGTCGAGAGAAACGGCAAGTGCCTCTCCGTGCCTCTCGATGGCCTTACTCCAAATGTGGGTGGCATACACAAGAAGGTCCCCAGTGGAACGGTTTTGGCGGAGGCCATATTGCCGATCACTGAGGAGATCGTTCGCTTCGAGGTATGCCAGGAGCTTTTTATTCAGTACACGTTCCATAGTCTTACAGAGTATGTACGTTACTGAAATTGGTCTGTAATTGACAGGGTCCGCCCGGCTGCACTTTTGGGCACAGGTTGCACGTTGGCTTGCTTCCAAGCCTTCGGCATTTGACCGGTCTCATAAGAGAGGCGAAACAGGCGTGTCAAAATAGGAGACAAATCAGGTGCACAAGTCCTAAGCACTATTGCTGGAATTCCATCAGGTCCACTGGCCTTATTCACGTCCAGATTACTTAGCACCCTACGTACATCCCTCTGTCGGAAGCTGATATCTGCCAAAAAAAAAAACACCACCAGTGTGCATTGTGAATATTAAACAAGCCCACTCTTGTAAAAGTGGACTCGTCTGTCCACAAAAAATTTCTGGTAGGATCTTCCACTAACCACCTACAAAATCTTAACCGCTGATCAAAATCTGTGGTTGTGGGAAATACCTAAATCGTGACCAGTGCCACGTGTGCTCGCGCTGGTGATGTTTTTTTTTTATATTTTATATATATATTTTTTTTTATTTTACCATATATTTTTTTTGTTTCAAATACATATTTTGTCTATACCAAGTCATCTCACCAAATACAAAGACCTAATTTTGTGACACCTTATTATTATAGAATATTATGCCTTTTTTTTTTAAAGTACTGGGGTAAAAGTATTTTGTTTAATATGAGCTTAAGTTCATGTGTCATTGCCCAGAATTTGTTCCTTCTTGGCAAAATTATCAAAAGGCTGAATTCAAACAGTGTGGTATATTTTTTCAAAATCAACGGGCTGGATCCCTGGCTACTAATATTGATTTTTCAAAACTCCAACGTTTTGGTTTGGTCTTCATCAAAATTAGGCCCGAAGCTCTTTTACGTACTTTTTTTCGCCATTCTTCATAGTTTCGGATTTGGCCATTCATGCCCACTGGAAATAGCCCTGTATGCCGTATACAAATTTACTCATTTATCTAACTAATCTAACTATTTGTCTATACTACTGTCTAGCTGTCTACCAATGGTATTTAATATAAAAATCATTGCTGTCTACACATTAAAAACAGGCGCGCTATTATAACTATACAGATAGATGTCAAAATTCATAAACGCATTTTTTTTTATAAGATTACTAGTAAGTAACCAAAATGACTAGTATTCTCGCTAACCCCTCCAGCTAATCTAAATTGCTTGTGTTAGGAGTGGATTCACGTCGGAAGTGTAATGGCCAGGATTCGAACCCAGAACCTCTGGATTACTAACTAACTATTACTTTTACGTTAACTTTCAGATACGCTTATGTCTCATATCTTATTTATACCCCGCATATATAGGTAGGTATATCATATACCTACCTATACAAATTGACTCATTTATCTGGTTTCAACGTCCCGTACCCCTCCCCAATACTCGCCTCACCCCCGGAACCGTGACACAATTTTGTTCTAAACTTGGTCTAGTAGTATGCTATAGAAGTCATTGAACTCATCTTTTAAATATCAGTGATCCCTAAAAAACTCAACAATAGTAGGTACCTAAATTTTATTCACCTTTTATACCTAATCAAACTCCTTAAAATACTTTTAATTAAGTATATAACTAAGTAGTAGTATTATTTTATAATAATCTTGTATAAAACGCTGGGTACTTCTAAAATAAGCGAAACATCAATATATTTCTGACGTCTTCTTTGGCCTTGAATGACCCTAAATTAACATATGGGAATTCCCCGAGGCATAGGCACGACTGACTTTTATATAGAGTTGCTCGAAATGATACCAGCAGAAGCTTTATTTCAGAGACCACTAAATTAAACCTATTTAAGTGTAAATGAATAAATATGAATGCGTTTTAGTTCTATATTGATTTTATTTGTCATTAGCTCCGCTATGTGCTATGGTATTCCAAACTATAATCTATCTGTGCCAAATTGCATCCAGTTCCATTCAGCCGTTCTGGCATTATTTGAAACAAACCTTCATACATCCAAACTTCCGCATTTGTAATAAGTGTAATAACACTATCACCGTCCACCGATAAAAATAGGTTTACAACTTTGAACCATACAAAACATAAACTTTGTCCTCGTAGGATTATAAAACTATTTATATAAGGTGTCACCGAATTAGGTCTCTGAATTTGGTGAGATGACTGAAAAAAAAATATCGGGTGACCCAATGATCCAAAATTTAATTGCAAAAAAATCTGCATATTGTTATTATTGCAAATGCTAATTATGCAAACCGTACCGCATGGCTGGTCGAGGCGCCGCGCCTGGCCGGCGCGCTGTCTCTGCGGCTCAAATTGGGCGCGAAACACGTGAAACTTTTACGTTCATATTTTTCAGACTGAACTGTCAATTTATTGAAATTAAACTTGGGAACACCGAAAAATAATAAATTAAGTACCATTTTTAGTAACATAATATAACATAACTTCATAACATTTTTAGTTATGGTCATAAATTAATGAAAACAAATTTTCATAAAATCATTTCAATAAATTGGTATGTTTAAAAAATTGGAATCATCTTCTATCTTTACAATAATTACTTAAATAAAAAATAATCAAATAAAATCAAAAAACAAATTACATTATTTACAAAAGGTGTTGAAAATGTCTACCTTCCTGTTCAATGCACATTTGGGCACGACGTATAATATTGTTGTGCACTCTCCGTAAAGTGTCTCTGTCACTTTTAACAACGTTGAATGCACTTATTATACGTGTTTTCAACACATCCACGTTAGTAATGTCACTATCACTATCCGCTGATCGTGTACATTATGTCCTTTACTCGACCCCAGAGGTAAAAATCTAGGGGAGTTAAATCTGCAGTGCTATTCTCTACGGTAGCTCGTCGACGAGCTCGCAAAATGCTGCTTTTGATTTATATTTTATTTTAATTTTATTTTAATTTTCATTTTAATTTAGATTTAGATTTAGGTTTAGATTTAGGTTTAGATTTAGATTTAGATTTAGATAAAATAAAATCAATCAATCAAATAAAAATCTAAATCTAAATCTAAATCATAAATTAAAATCAAAATTAACATAAAATTAAAATAAAATATAAATCAAAAGCAGCATTTTGCGAGCTCGTCGACGAGCTACCGTAGAGAATACCACTGCTGGACTGCGAGGTGGCCATGCGATGGGCCCTGCACGACCTATCCAACGATTTGGATAGTTCATAGTTACGCTCGACTGGGGTGCGATTGGTTGGATCACCTTCAAGTTTGGTGCACCCTGGGCGATGACGCATCATTGATTGCTCCTCTGGAGTAGCTGGCGTCAACGTCAACGGCCAAGAGTCTGATCAACCGGCCAGCTGACCCCATTGCACAAGGGTGTCGGGGTATGGCGGGCCTGCAAGGAACGCGGAGGTGAGGGGGGTTTGGGTGGCTCCAGGTACCCCTCTGCTCTTATCAGAGGGGACACTGCGAATGGCCCAGGGTCAGTCGGAGTGCGAGGGATATGCTCTATGGGTAACCTTACACCCCGGCGTCTGTGGACCCGAGACGGCATGCGGATTTAGTCGGTTCAAGCCTGACATAACCGCCCCCGCTGGCCCTCGGGGGGGGTATCCGAAGGAATATCCGCACAAAAAAAAAAAGGTACGCTCGACTATCACGGTGATAGTGTGCTGGTGCCCCATCTTGCTGAAAGTAATGTCCTCGTATTTCAGCTAGTGGGACATCTTCCAGCAGCTCTTCCACGTGATGGAGCAATCGTACATACAGCCTGCCCATTAAGGCGCTCCAAGAAGACGGGTCCCAAGTACCGTTTCTCCGATGATTCCAGCCCACACATTCACTAAGAATCGATGTTGGAAGTGGTCAGGGATGAAGGCCCTCGGACTTTCATCAGACCACCAGTGTGCATTGTGAATATTAAACAAGCCCACTCTTGTAAAAGTGGACTCGCCTGTCCACAAAATTTTTCTGGTACGGTTTTCCAGTAACCACCTACAAAATCTTAACCGCGGACCAAAATCTGTGGTAAGGAGCTCTTGCACCCGCAGAAAGTGGTAGGCATGCAGTCCTTCTCCTCGCAGTATTCTCTAAGCGGATGTGTGGGAAATACCTAAATCGCGACCAGTGTCACGTGTGCTCGCGTGTGGATTATTATTGCAGTAATCCAACACTTGGTCTTCAACGGGAACGGGTAGACGTGGCCTGCCAGCGTCGACATTAGGAGGGTGAAGCTGTCCGTTGTCAAACAACCGCTGGTAAACCCCTAAAATAGTTTCACGAGCTGGCACTCTTCTATGGTTATCATACAGCTCTTGATAACGCCTACGAGCTGCAGCTAGACTGTGACCACTACTCACATAGCACTCAATCATGTCCATGTATTCGCGATTAGTGTAATGTGCCATTTTCAATAATAATTAAACTAAACACTCGCGAAAGTTTAATACCTACGGTCAGAGCGCGCGAACAGCGACCGTCAGTCGTGAGAGATTTATTTTTACTGAACACTGAAGCAGGAGTGCAGGACGGGTCGAGGTTGCGGGCACCGCTGCGCAGTGGCACGATGCCGCGTGTGCGCATCAAGAGAGCTCCCAGTCCCGAGTAGCAGCCCCACGATAGCGTGACCATACATATATTACAAATAAGAACGTGATATTAAATATTTAGTGAAAAATTACATATCATTTTTTTTATATTTTCGGGCATAGTGACTGATAACGACCAACCTCTCCAAGTTCAGAGACCTAATTCGGTGACGCATTGTATATCAATTTAAAAAAAAGTATCTTAGTATTTTTATCCGCATTCTAGAACCCATAACACAAGCTAGTTATAGTTAAGCTATTCTTAACACAGCTAAATACACCCTAAATAATGAAATAATTAGTAAAGTGAACAGCACTCGAGTTTTGGGGATCATACTAGACAAGAAGCTTCTTTTCGATGAACACATCAGCAACAGTCAGATAAGCTTCTAAAGCTCTTGGATTTATACTACGAGCCACGGTCTGTTTTATGACACTCAAACATGTTAAAATTTTGTATTATTCTTTCGTACGTAGCCATTTGGATTTGGAGATCTATAAGTCTCGTATTGAGGGAGCCAAAAGTAAATTTCTTCATTGTCTTGACTAAAGGGCACAGCAATACTCAGTTGACTACGAACATCGTTGCAGAAGATACCACTTCTTACCGCTGGAAAAGAGACGCGATATTGGTGACTGTTCCGCAGCTCTTGGCCTTCGTCAGCGGCCGATATTAGATGTTCCGTTGGCTTCTACCAACTACAGGTCAAATACCTTTTCTAAAAGAAGTGCATGTAGTTTTAATAAACTTCCACGGCATGGCACCTTGATATTGATTTGTTTAGCACCAGTGTAGCGACAGTTAGACGTCTCTTAGTCAACTCATATTTCGACAGTAAAGGCACCGACCGATTGGTACGGATTACACAAAAAAATAATTAAGTAACATTCTTAGTGGTTATTGTTTTAAATTTGTATCAATACTAATTTTGTATCAAAATTTTTTATTTTTATCTATATGTGGAGGCTTGTAAATAGCAATTTGGTAATATTTATTGAATGAAATTAAGTTCTTAATCAGCCTGTTAGCCTTCTATAAAAAATAAAAATAAAATAAAATAATATTTGGGATCACAATCTAAAAAAAATGTTGTAAATATTTTAGAGTTAAATAACTTTTGTCATTGACTGATCTACCTAATAAGATTATGATTTTTAGACACCAGAAATTTAAGAAATACAAGGTAATATTTTAATTCCCAGTTTCGGTGGGGTTTTTTATATCACTTAGGTGACACGACCCACCTGATGGTAAGCGGTTACCGTGGCCTATGCACGTGTGCAACACCAGGGGCGTCACACTCGCGCTGCCGATCCTGTAGAAACCTAATGCCCTTCTTGAAGAACCCCATATTGCAGTGGACTGGGAAAACGACTAAGCTTGTATCTAGTCACCTTTTTTTTTTTTTTTATCGTGCGGAAATCCCTTCGGATACCCCCCGCTTGCCAGCGGGGGCGGTTATGTCGGGCTTGAACCGACTAAAACCGCACGCCGTCTCGGGTCTACAGACGCCGGGGTTGGTTGCCCATAGAGCATATCCCTCGCACCCCGACTGACCCTGGGCTATCTTCGGTTTCGAGATGGCCCCCTCGGGATTGGGAACCACGGTGTCCCCGTCTTGCCCCGGTTTGGGGGTGTATCTAGTCACCTAGTGAGGACTTTCCTCATAAGCCTTGTACCGACTAAGCGTCCCAATTGCTTTGCTAAGGACATTGTTTTCATTTTGAATTTTACTCTTTATATGCCGAAATCCAGTATAAACTTTGATTTGGCTCGTAGTGTAGTCAAACCAAACAGCTTGACAAAAATGGCTCTCGCATGTGCTTTTACTGGCCAATCAAAAACTAATAAGAAGAAAATAGTCTGATCATTGATTTGATATATAAATATCTACTACCTGAGCCCCAAGGCCTCGCCAGTGGCACTCATTTGTCCACAAATGTCCGTTACTTATCAATTCTCCAATAATGTATAGTAATTTGCTCAATTTGTTGACATTTATGATTAGGTACTGCTTTGCTCTCCTGGGTAGTAGCGTAATGATATCTGCCTATAACCTTCCTCGTTAAACGGGCTATCTAACACAAATATAAATCTTCAAGTCGAACCAGTAGATCCTGAGATAAGCGCGTTCAAACAAAAAAACTCTTCAGCGTTATAATATTAAATATATAAGGTCAAATTGTCAAGTTGTTTGGCATTGCCTATAGTTCCGTAGGCCATGAGTTCACGCCCTCTGAAAACAATAATAATTATGATAGTAGAAGAACCGAAAGGATCGTGGCTAGTGGAAACATGTGGTCTCTGCCTACTCCAATAGGAAAGAGGCGTGACTTTATGTATCTATGTAAATTGGTATAATTTGTACAATATTTCGCACGACAACAGCCGCAAGGTTATACGTACACGACACGAATGCAACTGCAGTAATCATCCCTAGGTGGCATTGTGTGTTGTTTGCCGAAATGTAAACCACGTTATGGTTTCTTTACAGCCCTAATGATTATTTCTGAAATTATTACAATTATTACTAATCGATGGCCTCTGTGGCGTAGCTAGGTCGCATTGTCCCGAAAATGTAAACCGCGTTATGGTTTCTTTATATGCCCTAATGATTATACTAAAAACGCACGCCGTCTGGGGTCTTCAGACGCCGGGGTGTAAGGTGGCCCATAAGGCATTTCCCTCGCACCCCGGTTGACCCAGGGCCAACTCCGGTTTCGAGATGGCCCCTTCTACTGGCAAAACAAGCCATGATTGTTATCATTAATGTTTGTGGATACAATATTCCGGAGAATGTAAATCTGTAAAAATTATAAATATTTGAATAATGGCTTCATTAAAATCTATGGACCAAGCTACTATCTGCAAGCCGTTTCCACCTGCTGATGGATGGACGAGACTCTGGCGGAGGCTATCCTCGTGGGGCTGGAAAACAGCATTCGCTCGCGTAAAAGCCAAGATAAATCAATCTGAAGGAGGCTTGTACGTGTGGCCCCCTGGTTACAAAGTAAGCTTTGGATCGACTGGACCTGATGACGACCAAATCTTGATGACTAGGATGATACTTTCTCCTTGTAACAACTTACTACTAATTAATAATATTTACTTATTTACCAAATTATTCTTAATTCATAGATACAAAATACAATATCAAAATAAAGACAGGCAATCAAAAAAAAAGAAATGAATAAAAAATATGTTTGCCTCTTGAACTAGCTGTAAGTACCTCAAAAGTTTATACTACATACATTAGTTTTTAAACATAAAATGAGTTTCAGTAGACAAAACAGCAATCATTTTAAATTGCAAATATAAAATGTGCAGCTTCTCATTCTGGTCCGTACTTGCTGACTATGACTTAGGGATTTTTTTCTTACTAAAAGTGGATATTAACTGGCCAAAAGAAAATTATTAAAAAAATTCGAAGTGCATACCTACTATATGTAATAGTAATCAATTGTTGTAGTTGACACAATATTTTATTAAATACAGTGTACTCATCTAAAACATTCATAAACAAACTATGGTACCTTACTCTATGGTATAGGGTTCCCCTTTAATTTTTTATATTATTAGTTTGGCTGATAGGAACATTCCGATACCAGGTCAAGTTTTGTAGGTAAGAATTTTTAGCTCTTAGTATCAAAGTTATTGTGAGTAAAATAATAAATGAAAATAATTGGCAGATAATTTTACTGACCTTTTTATTTTAGTGTTTAAAGATATTTTTATATGGAGTAGCTGATGGTTTGCTTCTAAACCTACTTTACTTACTGCTAACACATTTATAACTTATTAACGAAAAGGTACCTTTTTTTTTTTTTTTTTTCGTGCGGAAATCCCTTCGGATACCCCCCCGCCGGCCAGCGGGAGCGGTCACGTCGGACTTGCACCGACTAAAACCGCACGCCGTCTCGGGTCTTAAGACGCCGGGGTGTAAGGTTACCCATAGAGCATATCCCTCGCACCCCGACTGACCCTGGGCCATCTCCGGTTTCGAGATGGCCCCCTTACTTGCTCTCCACTGTGCCATCTGCTAATCAGAGGGACACGTGGAAAGCTTCCGAACAGCCCGCAACAGGGCCGTCCTCGCCTCGGTCGGAGTTGGCCGTAGGCGGCAGCGTCTCTCCCACCCTAGGAGAGAGGCGCTGCCTTCTCCGTTGCCCAGGGTGCACCGCGTGGAGGTCCCCAACCAAGCACCCTAAGAAAAGGTACCTATATATTATTTAAAAATAGTAGTAGGTACCTACTGTTAATACAGTAAGTAACCCATTGAAATACGTCCCAAATTGTCATTTCCTTAATATAATAGGTTCCAGTAACTAAAAACTCTATAAAATCCACATTTTTTGAAAAGTAATTACTGAAAAAATTCTAAAAACGAACATTATAACGTGACGAAATACCTACCCAAACTTAATATTTACTCCATCCTTGGACATATCCAGTTAAAACAAAGTTACTTAGACAATAGTAGTAAGTAAGTACTTCTACTACTTGAAACATATAAATAGATAGATACTTCAGTGCCTTATGTTCAATGTTAGCAAAAAAGAAAATTTCAACGGAATCTTAAAGTTTCTTTCAAACTTCTTAGGTTAGAGTTGGTCAAAAGCAAAACTTCACTTTGGAAGACGGATAAAATATATTATTAAGGCTTCTAAAATTATTTACTTTACTTTCAATAGATAACGATAGTCTGTGCCGTTATTTACTTATAAATTATTCTGTATATGTAATTGTATCACTTTTTGAAGTATTTGTATAAAGAGACTATATCACAGAACATTACTACTCCTGACGGAGGACTATATCATAGATAAGAATATTGGACTATATATAACAATACTTTATAAATACGCACAAATAAGTTTAACTTTTGTTATCTAGCAAGTTTTTGACCGACCTCCGGATAAAAAAATGGATAAACAAAGTTTGACAGTTGCGGAAGTAAACTAAGGAATGTGCATTTTGAAAATTAAATAACAAAAAAATTGTTAATTTAAATAATAAAAAAGTGAAATAAAGGAAACTTCACATACCATGTTTTTCATGAGTTTCTTATTTATTATATGTATTGTACAGTGCACGCAAAAGTTATAAAAGATCTGGAAAAATTGTTCATATTTATTTTTATTAATTTTTGAATTTAGTATTTGGAACGAACCAACCATATTTGTGATGTTTTACATTCCTTTACAAGGACAGATAGACAAATCATGTCATCAATATCACATTGAAATAGTGAATAAGATTCCATTGTGAATTTATTTTTATCAAAATAAAGACTGCGATAATATAACATAATTTATACTTTAAAATAATTATTTTTGTACAAGTTCTTAGGTGATAAATATAGACAAAAGAGGTCAAGGCAAACGTATACAGCAGTGAAACGAAACGTACGGAAGGGGAATGCCATAAAAGCGTTACACTGCTGGAAGAGAATTTTACAGCACACGATCAGAATTAGTGGCATAATTATTAGTTCCTTACATATTATGAAATCAGCATTATATATGGGAAAAAAGATAATATTATGCAATGATAATTATTAGATCCTTACATATTAGTGTCTGACACACGAAACATGAGCCAGACAATTTTTAGACATTCTTCATATGGCCGCACCAAATAGATGTCAAATGTCAGTACATGATTTATACTGTAAAAAAAACAAGTACCTACTATTAGGAACTTGCTTGCAGAGTTAAGAGATGCAATCGGATTTACAGGAAGTAGGGAGACTTTAAGAAGAATTTTGCATGACAATGGCTATGAATTCAAAAAAAAATCCAATGAACGATCATTACTCATAGAAAGATATGAGATTGTAGCTTGGCGGAATAGATTTTTAAGAAAAATGTGCCAAGCTAGGCAAGAAAATAAATATATTGTCTACCTTGACGAAACCTATATACATCAGAACTACAAACCTAAAAAGTCTTGGCAAGGTCCGTCAACAAGTGGTCTTGTTGATAAAATATCAGCCGGAAAGAGACATTTTTTTATTTTTTATTTATTCATGTTATACATAATAAATATATTTAATTGTCCATGCTGGGTCAAGGGAAGGGTTTGTGCCTAACGCTGTTTTAAGCTATAGTAAGAAGTCCGTGATGGCAGATTATCATCACGATATGAACGCCGTTAATTTTAAAAAATGGTTGCGGGAAAAATTAATTCCCAATTTAGAAAAACCCAGTATTGTGGTTATGGATAATGCAAGTTACCACACCTATCAAATAAATAAAGCGCCTACCACACAAACCCGTAAAACTGACAGAAAAACTGACAAACCAAGACTGGCTTAGATCTCAAGGTGTGCCAACGAAGAATGAGCTACTTTGTTTGGTAAAAAACATAAACCGGATCCCATATTTGGAATTTGATGAAATTTTAAAACAACATGGACATGAAGCGTTAAGCTTACCGCCTTATCATTGTGACCTAAACGCAATAGAAATGATATGTAGTTTGGCGAAAAGAAGGGTCGCAAGTAAAAACATAGGTGTCACACCTGATATGGAAAAGTTGCAGAATGGAATAATTGCATAGAACACGTCATAAAAATCGAAAATAATTACATTCAAAAAGATAAAATTATGGAAACAGAACTGGAAAGTTTTATTATAAATGTAACAGAAAATGATAGTAGCGATAGTGATGAATCTCTTGAAATAGATTTTTTGAACTCTGATTTTGATTACGAATCACAATAAATAAAGAAATTATAGTAACAATTTTTTTTTATTTCTCTTTACAATTACAGACGAATTAAATACAGAAATACTATATTGAAACTAATAAGATCAATTTAAAGTCTATATTTATGACACTCGCTCTGTCAAGACGAATCTAAAGTTGTATCATAAATCAAATCAATAAAAAATTGTATGAAGTAAAAGTACAATAATATTTGTCTAAAATCCATGATGTATTTCTAGTATCAAAATGTATTTACCTACTATACGCAGTGATACCAGAGCTAGATTTTTTTAATTTGCCGCTATTTTCCAGGCTCATGTTTCGTGTGCCAGACTCTATGAATCTAACGTTATATATGGGAAAATAAGATAATATTATGTAGTGAATGATGATAAATTTAATCAATTTAGTGGTGATTTTACCATTGATTCCATTGCTGAAAATATTGTGAGAGCAAGAATTGATTTAATCTTTGAAGTTGGTTTGGATTTCCTCTTTGGAATTGAATCTTTAACTTGCAAGAAATTGACCAATTTCCTAAAAAAAGTCGTGATCTGTTGGAGCAATGCCCGGGTACTAAGTTGGGTATCAGAGACGTTCCAATCACAGCTCCTCTAATTTAGCGACCATCTAACGTGAAATATAGGGTATAGTATTGTCCTGAAGCAACAGTGGAATTGATCAGTCTCGGTTGCTTAACGTCAAGCTTTTCATACAGGATTCGTAATTGTTGACAATACAGATCTGCTGTAATCGTCTGAACAGATCTGAGCAAGATGACCGATCCACCATAGTTTTTCACTTTAGCAATTTGTTTCAAGGTCATTAAAATAGTTTAATCTCTCACACCCAAGTCTGCCGCTAATTCTTCGCATTGGATGCAATTCCCAGAATGAAAAGGTTGGAACCAAAAACATACAATGCTGTCTTTTATAGTTGTTCCTCTATACACACATTCAATCCATTTAGCTGTTTCAGCAGCGCTAGTGCCACGGTAGAACTCCTATTTGTAAATACCGCGATATTTTAAGTTTTCCATTTAGTGAACAGGACGATATCAAAGAAAATTCAAATGGTGTCAAAATAAATAAATCACTAAATATGAAACACATATAGGTACCTATTAATTAATTAATAAATATTGTAAATAGAAAAATGGAAATCAGTTACAAGACTTAGAGAGACTGCATGAGAAACGTGAAAACTTGGCTCTTATCGTTAACATACGAGGAGACGGAGGATCTTCTGCTCGTTCCAACATAATTGAAAAATCTAATAAGTACAAATAATTAATAAACATTTTTAAACACACTACACTTACATACACAAACGGCCTCTCCCTCATACACACACACACACATACAAACACACAAACATCCTCTCTCTCACACACACACACATACACACACACAAACATCCTCTCTCTCACACACTCACACACATACTCACACGCGCACACACACACACACACACATCTTTAATGTTACTTAGGGTATAGGGGGAAAAACTAGTTTTGAAGTTTAAGAAAACAATTTACTGATTACTAGGAATATTTATGTATGTAATGATATTTTTCGAAATGATAGTTTGATTTAAAGACGTTGGTAATTTGTAGTTTTAAAATAGCAACACTACATACGCCGGTCGCCATCTTGTGACAGCGTGGTGGGGTTGCTTATGGGCAGAGACTGCTGAGCAGTCAGTCAGGGAGTCAGTTCGTTTGGAGCATCGGTTGTGGACGGTTGTGTCCTCAAGTACAAGTATAAGCATAAGTGTAAGTTGTATAAGTTTAAAATAAATATCGGTGATTGGATTATTGTAGTTTCACTTCAATTCAGAAGTGACACAGGACCCTTGAGCCCATACGAGTGGATATTTTACGACGGTATGTACTTTTATATTTTATAATTTTGTTATATTTTATATTTCTTTTTGACTTAATGCAGAAGATTCATTTTTGAAGTCAGTTTTTCTAAATGTCTGCATGTTTTCTAAATCAACACGTGGTCAGGGCTACTCTTTGATCGTGTTGGTATTTATTAAATGTGTGGGTTATTTGGGAGAACCCCAGACACAATTTTGACATGTATTTAGACCGTTTTTCTAAATGTCTGCACGTTTTCTAGATCAACACGTGGTCAAGGCTACTCCTTGATAGTGTTGGTATTTATTAAATGTGTGGGTTATTTGGGAGAACCCCAGACACAATTTTGACTTGTGTTTGGACCGTTTTTCTAAATGTCTGCACGTTTTCTAACTCAACACGTGGTCAAGGCTACTCCTTGATAGTGCTGGTATTTATTAAATGTGTGGGTTATTTGGGAGAACCCCAAACGCAATTTTGACTTGTATTTAGACCGTTTTTCTAAATGTCTGCACGTTTTCTAGATCAACGCGTGGTCAAGGCTGCTCCTTGATCGTGTTGGTATTTATTAAATGTGTGGATTATTTGGGAGAACCTAAGACTTCATTTTGACTAACTTTCAGACAGTTTTATAAACGTGTACATGTTTACTGGATCAACACGTGGTCAGGGCTACTCTTTGATGGTGTTGGTATTGATTAAATGTGTGTAACATTTTGTTTGTAACTTTACATGACAATATAGACAAACGACTTGATTATCACGACTTGTATAATTATGTATGTTCACTGAGGTTATCTAACCAAAACTACTGAATCTGTGTATGAGCTATGTATGCTCACTGAGGTTATTTAACCAAAATTACGGAAACTATGTATGTTTCTGGGCTATGTATGCCTGAGCAAATGAGCTTGCTCACTGAGGTTATTTAACCAAAATTACGGAAACTATGTATGTTTCTGGGCTATGTATGCCTGAGCAAATGAGCTATGTATGCTCACTGAGGTTATTTAACCAAAATTACGGAAACTATGTATGTTTCTGGGCTATGTATGCCTGAGCAAATGAGCTATGTATGCTCACTGAGGTTATTTAACCAAAATTACGGAAACTATGTATGTTTCTGGGCTATATATGCCTGAGCAAATGAGCTATGTATGCTCACAGAGGTTATTTAACCAAAAATTATGGTAACTATGTATGTTTCTAGGCTATGTATGCCTGAGCAAATGAGCTATGTATGCTCACTGAGGTTATATGTCTCTGGGCTATGTATACCTGTGCAAATGGGCAATGTGTGCTGATTGAGGTTATCTAACCAGAATTACAAAGTCTATGTTTTTGGGCTATGTATGCCCATTCATTGAACTATGTATGTATGTCTGTCTACTGAGACTATGTAACCATAAAATCCCGAATATCTATGTTTATCGGCTACGTGTGTCGTGATCCTAGCTGTTACCTAATAGAAGTTACTTACATAGTAAATTGATTTATTGATGTGATATGTCTATAAAAGGACCATTACATTTTGATGGCTTGTATGCTTATCCATGGCTGAATTTGACATGAGTTGTGTATGCTCACACGTTTAAGATATTTTCAAAGGACAATGCCCATGTCAGTATGGAAATCGGTTGCACACTTTTTTTTTTGCTATGTCACATAAGTATAAACTGCATTAAGTATTATCTGAAAATAAACGCATAAGAGAACTTGGGGTTATTGAGGAATTAAATGATTACAAAGAGAAAAACAACAAGAAGAAAATATTGTGACACTGACTGTTTAACTGACGTTTGAGTTTTCTTTTGAAATGTTTTAAGATAGGGATACCATGTATAAATTAAGAGAAAGCTACCACTGAAGCATACATTAATTTACAACTTTAACTGATTATCACTAATAAACTACGAATACATACACGAAATATTAAGATGATATAACTGCGATATATTTGAATGTCACATTGCGAATTGTTATCACGTATTATTATTTAACCATTTTATTTTAAAAAAGATTGGTATATTTGCATTAAAATGGAAACGATTAGTCATTCAAGTTTTATATCTTTATAATTTAATTTAAAACCCCAAGTTCTATAGAAGCGATTTAGTGTTGAAAAGTCATACTATAATCAATATTATTATTTTTTTACATTTGAAATATTGACGCGAACGTCTAAAAGCGCAACCAAGAATGGGTATTCTCATTTTAACTCTGGTAAGGAATTCAGACGTTGATTTATGAACAGTTGACTAATGATAAATAATATCCCAGCTATGGAGAAAGACGGAACTGACAAAGAATCTCGTACGCCACCCCGTGAGTCTGAATCTGCAGGGTCACGGGGAAAGGAGAGAAGGAAGAGGAAATCCAAATCCCGGAGTAGAAGTCTGAGCAGAGGCCATAAGTCACGAAAGGTTTCTACAGGGCTGACTACGGAGGACGTTCTCAAGATACTATCTGCCTGGAAGGGCGAATCAAGTAAGAGTAACGATAAGAGTACTGTACAAAATAATCAACTTAATAACGTTGTGCCCGAATTTGATCCGGCAAGTAGATCTCAAAATATAGAATGTTGGCTGCGTAAAGTTAACGAATGTGCTCAAATTTACGGATGGGATGAGAAACAAACCATTCATTTTTCGCTACAAAAACTTGTCGGGTTAGCGAAGAGATGGTTTGAGGCTCTGCCTACTGTAGTTTTTACGTGGAGTGAGTGGCAGCAGAAATTAATTAAAGCTTTTCCCAGTGAAGAGAATTATGGTAGACTACTGGAGGAAATGTTGGCACGCACTTCACGAAGCGACGAAAGTTTAAGAGAATATTTTTATGATAAACTCAATTTGTTAAATCGTTGCGAGATAATAGGAACTAAAGCTGTCCATTGTATTATACATGGTATATATGATCGTTCTGTCAGAAATGGTGCCCAGGCACTGAATTGTTCCGAGCCCGAGGACTTACTGAACTTTCTCTGTTCTCAACAACGCATGCAGCCAACGACTAGTGGTAGAAACAGGGAGCGTAGCACTCCAAGGTCCAACTCCAATTTGACACCTGCAAATTCTAATACCTCTCCACACAAGGACAACAATGTCACGTGTTTTAATTGTCGTAAAAAGGGACATCCATTCAGTAAGTGCACAAAACCTTTAGTGAAGTGCCGACGCTGCAACCGAGTAGGTCATGATTATGAATCTTGTAATAGGCGCCTCTTTTCTGGAAATACTAACCAACAAACAGAGAATCCTACTGAAAGGAAAACACTAAAAATTACCGCGGATAGTAACGTTAATGATAAATATTTCAAGCCTGTTTCTATAAACGATCATCAATGTGTCGCGTTTATTGATTTCGGCAGCGAGTGCAGTTTACTGCGACGCAGCGAAGCGGAGTCAATGGGACTTGAAAAGTTTTACGACAATTTACCAGTAGTGAAGGGGTTCGGTGATTATGTAAACGGTCCATTGTATAAATCTTTCATAAACCTGAAGTTAGATGATATTGAGACGAACCTGGAAATTCTAGTGATGGAAGATCGATTAATGCAGTGCAGCACTAATCGGTCAAAACTTTACTGAACTACCTCACCTTTCTGTCTTAAAAGACAGAAGCACACTTTTGTTTTATCATAGTCCTGTTGATAGCTTGACAAATGAGGATTCAACACTAAAGCTTTTTGCTAAAGAATCGGTATCCGTAACATCTACCACTTTAGTGCCAGTGGTTACAAGTGATACTTCATTCACTGGAGACGTTTATGTTAAAGGATACAATTCTTATGAACCTGGTAGAGAGCTTCGTTTGTTGCAAGGCGCTTACCACATAATCAATGGTACCGGATCGGTTATTGTTAGCAGCTTGTCTCTAAAACCTGTTGTAATAGAGGAAAAATCCTTGGTTGCACGATCTGTACCTTTCAGTGAAAGGAAGATCCTTCAAGTCAAACGTATTGCAACAGAAATTTCCTCTTGTGAACCATTGCAACGGTTTGAAGTTAAGGCTGGACAAGATCTGAACGAAGCTGACGCTGACAAACTGTATACATTGTTGCAAGATTATCGCGACTGCTTTGCTACTAAACTCGAAGAAATAGGCTGTGCGAATTCATTTGAAATGAAGATAGATCTTTCAGATGACAAGCCGGTTGTCTACCGACCTTATCGACTGTCATTTGCGGAACGCGAGCAGGTTCGTGAAATTGTTGATGATCTGCTGAAGAACGACATTATACCGGAATCTAGTTCAGATTATGCCAGTCCCATTCTTATGGTTAGGAAGAAAACAGGCGAGTCTAGACTGTGTGTAGACTTTAGAGCTCTTAACAACAAGACGATCAAAGATCGTTTCCCGCTCCCGCTGATTGAAGATCAGTTGACGAATCTCAGTGGCAACCAGTTTTTCACTACGTTGGATCTTGCCTCTGGTTATTACCAGATTCCAATGCATCCAGAGAGCCAACATTTGACTGGTTTCGTAACACCTGACGGTCACTATGAATTTAAGAGAATGCCGTTCGGGTTAGCCAACGCTCCAGCAGTTTTTCAAAGAATGATTAATAGAATTCTGGGTAATAAGCGATTTGAATACGCGTTGGCTTACCTGGACGACATTCTCATTCCATCATCAAGCGTGGAGCAGGGTTTTCAACGATTAGAGGAGATTCTGAAACTACTCCGTGATTTCGGTTTAACCTTAAAACTCTCAAAGTGTAGATTTTTTGACACGTCTATTAGTTTTCTTGGCTATGAGATCTCTTCGGAGGGGATTAAGCCTGGAGAATCCAAACTGTTGGCCGTCAAAGAATTCCCTACGCCAAGAAACATACATGAGGTTAGGCAGTTTCTTGGGCTAACTGGATACTTTCGTAAGTTCATAAAAGGGTATGGAGAAATTGCACGTCCATTGACTGATTTGTTAAAGAAAACCTCTTCTTGGATGTGGACCGACCGTCAAGAAGAAGCTTTTTCGTCTTTAAAGGAGCGTTTACTGACGAGACCGGTATTAGCGTTGTATGATCCCAAACTCGAAACTGAGCTTCATACAGATGCCAGCGCTCTAGGGATTGGTGGAATACTAATGCAGTGGCAGCGCAACCCCCATGTTTTGAAACCAGTAGCATATTTTAGCAGGCAGACCACACCCGATGAAAATCATCTACATTCTTATGAGTTGGAAACATTGGCTGTGGTTTGCTCCTTGAAGAAGTTCAGAGTTTATTTACTTGGGATGCCATTTAAGATCTTTACAGATTGTGCTGCCCTGCGTACGACCTTGTCTAAAAGAGATCTGATTCCGCGGATTGCCAGGTGGTGGCTTCAAATAAGTGAATTTCACTTTGATATCGAATATCGACCAGGAGTTAAAATGGCACACGTAGATGCCTTAAGTCGAAACACCAGACAATCTGCGGAAGGAAGTGAAAACACTGCGTTAGTGTACAAAATCACTACCGATAACTGGATTCTTACTTTACAAATGGGAGATGCGGAAGTTGCTCGAATTTTTAAAGTTCTTAAACCGGAAATAGATGAAGATTGCAAAGAAATTAAACAGAATTATGTAGTTAAGGATAACGCGGTGTACAGAAAAGTAGGCGATGGTGACATTCGGCTTGTAGTTCCCCGAAACGCTAGGTGGCAGGTGTGTAAGGCTAACCACGATGATTTAGGGCATCTGGGTTATGCAAAAACTGTAGAAAAAATTCAAAGTCAGTTTTGGTTTCCGAAACTTAGACGTTTCGTTAAGAAATATGTCGCCGCATGTATCGATTGCGCATATACCAAGGATACGTCAGCTAAAAAAAAAAGGGGTTATTTGTACCCTATAGAGAAAGTCGACATACCTTTTCATACGGTACATATCGACCATCTAGGTCCATTCGTCAAAAGTAGAAGTGGATTTTGTTATATACTAACTATAGTTGATGGATTTACAAAATACCTTTTTATACGAGCAGTCCGGGACACGAAAACAAAAAGCACTATCAAAGTTTTAGAGAACATTTTCTATGACTTTGGTATACCTGCCAGGATCATTTCTGACCGTGGAACGTCTTTCACATCGACAGCGTTTAAAGCGTTTTGTGATCAATACGGTATCAAGCATGTCCTCAACGCGGTTGCCTGTCCCAGAGCGAACGGTCAAGCCGAGAGATTTAATCAAACCATATTAAATTCTTTATCAGCTCAGAATTCAGGTGGAAACGAACGTGACTGGGACAGGTGCTTGCGTGGGATTCAGTTTGGTATAAACAATACTATTAATGTTACAACTCAAAAAACGGCTACTGAAGTTTTATTTGGTATTAGAATGCGGGATGAGTTAATGAACAAACTTGATATTTCTACTGGCCCGCAATGCACAGATTTATCTCGGCTTAGAGAGAATGTCAGCACAACTATTAAGAACAAACAGAATAAAGCTAAACAAAAACATAACACTAAGCATGCACCAGCTGTGAAATATCAAGTTGGTGACCTAGTAAAATTAAGTAGGACTAATTATTACAATGATGGAAAGAGTTCTAAACTCTTGTCTAGATTCACAGGCCCTTATAAGATTATAGAGGTATTAGGTAACGATCGTTACAAAATCAGCGATGTACCGGGTTTTAATAGAAAGGGAAAACATTACGAAAGTGTCGTGGCAGCAGATCGGCTAAGACCGTGGATTCATATTAAGTCTTTGGAGTTAAATGATAGTGATGAAGATACGAGTAGTTCGGATGAATCTTCCACTTCATAATGTTTTCCTCATATACTTAATAAGAATCTTATGTAAAACCAAAGTAGTAATTCGATATAAATATATATTATATAATATTTATTATAATAAAAATAGTATAATACATTTTGCGTAAATTAAACAATAAGCGATAAAAAGAAAAATTATTTGTAAATACTATGGAAATATTAATTAATTTATAGTCAATTATGTGTATAATATTAAGGCATGTAAATAAAATGGTAAAATAATTCAAATGTGTAAATAAGACATGGCTTATACTTCCCTTGTTCATAATTTATAATATCATATAATTGAAATTAAACAACAGATTGTTAATTTGCTGAACTAAAATTTATTTAAAAATTAGATAATTGAAAATTTAGAAAATTACAGATAATTTAGGTTAACAAAATATAATGATATTTTTATGTATAGTTACATTTTAAGTTATTTAAGAATTTGATTTTGGGTTTTTGTACGTCGGGAGCCGTACATTAGTCGGATGGCCGAATGTAATGATATTTTTCGAAATGATAGTTTGATTTAAAGACGTTGGTAATTTGTAGTTTTAAAATAGCAACACTACATACGCCGGTCGCCATCTTGTGACAGCGTGGTGGGGTTGCTTATGGGCAGAGACTGCTGAGCAGTCAGTCAGGGAGTCAGTTCGTTTGGAGCATCGGTTGTGGACGGTTGTGTCCTCAAGTACAAGTATAAGCATAAGTGTAAGTTGTATAAGTTTAAAATAAATATCGGTGATTGGATTATTGTAGTTTCACTTCATGTATAATATAGAAAGAGTGGAGACTCCTAACACAGACATTATTGGTTTGCCTATAAGGAGTCCTCAAGAATTTACAATATACAGAACGTTCTTTTTGGTCAATAAATAAAATTATTATTATTATTATTACCCAGACAAGTTTAAATTTGAAATTAGTTTATTTGCACTTGTGTATGACCTAACACAGAAATTCAAATTAAATTATCGTGATCTATGCCTTATATATAGATATATTTATCTTTGTCTTTGAAACTGACTAGCTGCTGCCCGAGTCCTGTTCCCGCAACCCATGGGAACATATTTCAGGAATAAAAAGTAGCCTATTCGTTATTCCAGACTGTAATCTACTCTTGTACCAAGTTACAGGCAGATCCGCCTTTTGAGCGTGATTGAGTAACAAACATTTAAACATACAGAAAATCTTCATAATCTTTCACATTTATAATATTTGTAGAATAGATAGTAGTATGATGGTATTCAATAAAAAGCTATCAATAGATTTAAATCGATAAAGTGAACATGCAGGATGGGACAAAAAAAGATTGTGGCACTCCGGTAGTGCCGAATCTATGGTGCCGACAGAATTGAAAACTTGAACAATTATGGGTGTATTTTTTTAATCGTTATCATCCCTCCCTCCCTCTCTCTCTCCCTCATTGTCTATAGTGTCATTCGTATTTTTCACTATTTTTAAAATCTCACATATAGTTTATTTGCGGCTGTACTTATGATTTTGACAGACGACACGACTACGACTCGATGCTTTCTTAAATCGGTAATAATAAATGTCATACAGTGACCATAAAGAAACACCTACGCATTTCAACTGAGTACTTTACTCTATGCTGAGTACATTAAACTGTCCCGTGTAGGCAGCTAGTAATCAGGGGGTTACCCCGGATTAAAGACTGAAAACTCATAAAAACAACATTATTTCTGCGTGTATACATTTCAAAACGTCATGATATAATCGCAGTATCAACTAACAAATGTGTGTTAATTTATTTAAGTGATAATATTCTGTTAAAAGTGTTAAGAATGTCACACGAAGTAAAAGCAATTACCATTAAGAAACCTAACAACAAAGTGCCAGTTATACTTAACAAGAAATTTATATTAAAAAAGGAGCTGTTACCGTTCAAAGGTAATGTTAAGGTTGTGAAATCATTTCCATTGCAAGAAGACGTGTTATATGAGGCACGTCCCGGGGATTTTTTGTGCGGGGATGCCCAAGAAATTGTCATAGTTAACAGACTAAACAAACGTACCAATTCTTGTCGAACCATTGCAAAATGCAAGTCGCATTCTGGCGAAGTATTTGAAAAAACGTCGGATGAAGTTACTAGACTCATTGGTCAGAGTAATTATGATACGTTGTTCAGCGCGCTTTGTTCCGTTATAAGTCAGGAGTTAAAAATTCGCGGAATATATTCTCTGCTTACTGATCCTAAGGCTACAAAGCCAATTACTTGCCAGGTTGAGGATGATAACAAAAAATTGGACTTTCCTAACGTTAAATTTCTTAAAGCCATCAATAATTTTGTGGAAGCAGAGTGTCAAACTGACGAAACATTTATAGCAACGTATAAATCAATAAAAATGAAACGTAGAGCCAAACGAAGTCAGCCCGCACCATACGTTATAAGAGAAGCACCGGTACAAAAGAAACCGAGGAAAGTTGTTATACCTCCAAGTAATTTTAGCACATTATTGAAAAGTGCAACCGATGATATAAAGCAAGAGTCTCACAAAGAAGAATCTACCTTTCCTGAACTGAAAGGATATATGTTCGATGACGATTCTAACCTCAGTTCTAGTAGGCTGTCAGCGATATCAATTGCTACCACACCGGAGCTACTGAATAACCCTTTGAGCATGATTGATAAAGTTACGCGGAGCCCTCAAAAAGATACTCATACTCTTCATGACTTTGATTCTTGTAAACTAATACATGTTAACGACAAGCCGGCTACGTTGAACCAACAACTTCAAAATATGCCAAAACAGCAACGGATCAAAATGTTACTTCACCAAGGCATGTTTGATTATCAAACCTGCTTGCAACGGGATGAAAGTGATCACTTGTAAGTTTATTATTTTTTTACTTTAGAATTTTATTTCTATTTTATTTTTTTATTTTTTTATAAAAATATCTACGCTTATGTTCTGTCCTAAATAGTGCATAAGTGTCGGTAGCTTAGTGGTTAAGAAGTCGGTCTTACAATCAAAAAGTCCGGGGTTTGATTCCTGGCTATAAGAGTCCCAACGTGAACTCACTCCTAAAACAAGCTGACTCGGCAGAATACTAGTAATTTAGCTAGGTACTCTTATAGAAAAGAAAAAAAATGTAAGCATGTTTCTAAGTTTCATCGGAGGCTTTCACTGGATCCGTTTACAACTTCTCGTTATTCAGACTTGGTTTATGTTTTTAATTTTATTTCATTTATTAGGGACAAGAAACATTTAAACATTCTTATTAACTAGGCATAAACCTAAAAACGCACAACCCACACTATCATACACGGAGTAAAAAATTTGCTGCTGTTAGCCTCCTGGCTGGCTGCTGGCCTTGAGGGTATTCTTCATGGAATAATAAATAAATTAAAAAAATATTGTACAATATTCTACACGGCACTTTTTATACCCAAAGTAAGCATAGTCTAAATAGCATGAGTTATGGGTTCCAGAATGTAGATAAACATACTTATTTACTTTTTTTTATAAATTCATATCTATTATACATATTCATGTATACAAATATTTGCACTGAGCGGGCATCGAACCCGCGCCATTGTCGTATCAGTCGAATGCACTACCGCTACGCCACAGAGGCCGTCAATATTTATTTTTAAATTATCATTAAATAAAATCATCTCATTCCTGCGTACTGCTCATAATCATTCTCAGTTTTCGTAAAATAACTGAGAAAAATTTAAGTGAAACTTATACAGCTGATGTTACTACCGGAGATTACCAACATCTCCAACCGAGCATCCTTACCGGTGGCTCCCAAAATCTGAATTTTGGAGCCAGGAGTTCACTCTCTTATTAATCCGTTCCATATTTTGGTTGTCTTGGCTATTATTGGGGCTCATAGCTAAATGGTAACCAAACAGGTTAGCACAGGTCAGTCAGTTAGGCAGTTATAGGGAGTGACCTTTGGCTGGTGGCCATCATCCGATCTATGGCCGCCAGCGAAAGGAATTTCACCGCGGTCGCAACCTTCTGCGAGGACGTCATCTTGCAGAAGAAAGGCGCGGAGCGGATCAGGGAGGGAGATCCCCTTGCTGATCAAAACCGCCGCCTACGAGCCGGGCGGCGGAGGCGCGAGTACTTGCGCCTCATTCCGCCCTGAGCGTGGCTGCGGGTGTGAGGGACGGGGACAGCCCTCCACCTGCTGGTCTAGCCACCCGCGAAGGGGACGACGTCCATGTGGACGTCGTTCAATCGTGAGTTTCAAAGGTGTGGTGCGCTAGGGGGGTGGTTGCCATAGAAGTATTCTCGCATAGTTTTAGGCCCCCCCGACAAGGCGCAGAGCATGGCGCAATGCGGCTGGATGGGAGAGTCCCACACACGATCTCCGGCTATTGCGCCGTAGCTGGAGATGCCGTGCGAAACAGCGTTCCCCACGTAGAAAAAAAAACAAAAAAAAAGTCACACCCCTCCGTGCTTCGAAAAGCACGTTGAACCGTCGCCGCGTCGGTCCTTGTTGTCCTTCAGGGTAGTTGGAGTCCTAAAAAAGTCTGACAAACTGGTTTAAGTAAAGAACTTCCATATCGCCAGTGGGTTCTAGAAGTCAGATGGCTTTCGCTTCACGATGACTTATCGAAGTTCAGCCGTTTCTTAGTTAGACTGTAAGCCGACCCAACTTAGTTGGGAAAAGGCTCGAAGATTGGGGTTCATCAGTGAGCAATGGCGAGGTCGATCAGTCATCTGAACATTTTGAAATCTATGATGGCACGTAGCACCGGGCCTCTGCTGGATAATCTGGCGAGTTGGCGACGTGGTCATGGCGTTTTAGTGAGGCAGAGTTTTTACAGAGACGTCTGCTGTCTGATCTCCCAACCCCGAGAGGAAAGCGTACGCCATAGTCTTATCCGCCAATATACCTGTAAGCCGGTAGGACAGGTAAAGTTGGTTTTCACCCTGAAGATGGTGATAGGGTCACGCCTGTGTTCATCGAAAAAAGAGTATGTACAAATTCGCGTCGTTTTAGAATCTGGTTTGTAAATCGTAATGACATCATTAAATTGTTTTCACGTCGTTGAACGGGGTTTATGCCAACATTACAAGGTCAGTTCTACGACCTTGGAGATCTACTTTATGACCGAACGTTAAACTTTACATTTGTGAGAACACCTGTATCTATTATAGATGCGAAAGTAACTCTGTTGCACCGTTTCGCTGTTACGCCTAAACCGATTTTGATGAAATTTGGTACAGAGATGGACTAGAGGTTGGGAAAGAACATAGGCTATGTTTGATCGGTATAACAGATATCAACGCGGGCGCAGCCGCAGGCAACAGCTACTCTATCTATATAATATCTATACTATATATATAGCTAGGTACCCCGGTTACATCCAAAGTATCCAGTCATCTGATCCCATCCAAGTCCTCTCTACTACTCCTCCTATTATTGGTTTGTTTTGGCTTTTACGGAAGCAACTGTGGTCTGGTCCCCCCACTCTGGAGAGGAAAACCTACGCCAGAGCCTCGTCTGTCCATCAGTCATTGTACTGTCTTGCAGGTTAAGTTGGCTTGGGCCCAGAAGAATCTTGCCTACAAGCCGGTACACCTGCTGATTGGCAGGCAGGCGCACATCTGTGTTCCTCCCTGATCCCCCGATTAGACGGCGGTCACTCCTGAGATAACTAAAATAAGATAAACAAAAAATTGTCAGGATCCCGAAAATGTCAATAGAACCTCTATTATGTGTGACGTAATTGGTCATATAATATGTGAGTTTACTCTAGTTTCTACACTAATGACCACTTCACCAATGGGCCACTTCTTCCTGGTTTCATTTTTCGTGATAATATTTTCAAATATACTATTGTACTCACGTCGAAATTATAACTTTTCTTTTTATATAAGTCAGCTTTCGTAATTTGAAACCAAGTTACCGTTGCTAATTTCGCTTACACAAGTTACACAGCGGGGATTCCCGCTCACACCTGAGTTATTTACTGAGGAAGTACCCTGTAGGAAATTACACTGAAAATAATTGAGTGTCTTGCTTTAGGTTTGAATTATCATCATCATAGTGATAGTTACAGAGGCATCCTAAACTTGCACTCTGGTGCCCGAGATATTTCTTTACCTTGATTTGGTTATCTTGGCTTTTGCGGGCGCGACTGCCGGCTGACCTTACCGGCTTGCAGTTAAGGTTGATTTGGGCCCTAAAAACATGTTTAAATGGTATTTCCGAATATAATGTTTTTCCTTTTTGAATCCTCTGGTCAGTAGCGGTGTGCAAGTAATTTTTAGTTCAATTAAATTTTTTAAGCAATTAGTATATGCTTACTTGTCTTATAGATTTTAGATTGGAAAAAGAGAATATTTAGAAAGGGACTTGAACCCGCGACCAGTCCCTTACAGGGGGAATGCTCTGACCTACTGAGCTACCTAGACACGTCCCAGATATTCGAAATTCTCCGATATATTATAAATATACGTCTTAAGGCGTCTGCAAATAATTCGTCTAACTGCAACTAGGTCGCTTTTAGTTGCACGGTGGCTATGATTACCGCTTACCATTAGAGGATCCGGTAGGATTGTTTGCTTGCTTGTTTGTTGTCGGTAGCTTAGTGGTTAAGGAGTCGAACTTACGATCGAGAGGTCCCGGGTTCGAATCCTGGCCATTACACTACCGACGTGAACCCACTCCTAACACAAGCAATTTAGCTTAGCTGGAGGGGTTAGGGGGAATATTAGTAATTTCGGTTACTAATATTCTTTAAAAAAAAAAAAAACATAAAAAATATTACAGAGAAAAGTAATGCTGTACCTTTTTTTTTCGTGCGGAAATGCCCTCGGATACACCCCCTCCCCCCGCCGGCCAGCGGGGGCGGTTATGTCGGGCTAAAACCGCACGACGTCTCGGGTCTTCAGACGCCGGGGTGTAAGGTTGCCCATAAAGCATCGCACCCCGACTGTCCCTGGGCCATCTCCGGTTTCGAGATGGCCCCTCGGGTTTGGGAACCACGGTGTCCCCGTCTTGCCCCAGTTTCAGCAGAGACCATCAATCAGCAGATGTAAAGCAAGTTTACATGGCCCTTCTAAAATCCTTAAAATCCAAGCCAATCTTGACTGTAAGTCGTTATTCCAGCTAAAACCATAAACAAGGGACGAGGCTCAGGCGCAGGCTTTCTTCTCAGGTTTAGGAGGTCAGGCGGCATTCGCTCCCGAAAAAGCCGATATACCAAATAAAAAACAAGTTGAATTCCTGAGACGAGCTCAGCCGAATACAAGGGATTTTCGATTTTTTTTTTTTTATTTTTTTTTTTTTTGCGATTTTTTGTGATGTTGTTTTCTTTATCTTGGAATGGTTCACCCCAGCACGAATCTATTACCGAAAACAGCAACTTGATAGCTCATCTCCTTCATACCCAAAACCGTGACAGAAAATTGGCAACGACGACGTCGACGACAACTCGATAGCAATAGGGCTTTTCTAAAGAAAATCCCTAAAAATAGTCGGACCTTGGGCTCCAATGTCCGCTTATACGTTGATGATTCCTTAGACTTCGCTTACAGCTAGGACAGTTCCAGGTATTAAATAATATTAAATAATAATAATATAATATTATTAAATAATATTCTACGACATTCTACACAGCGCGTTCTAGACACATAGGAAGCATAGTTTAACTAGCTTGTGTTATGGCTTCCAGAATGTGGATAAACATCAATATATTTTGAAATAAAACTATTTTTAACGGATTCTATCGCGGTTTATTTGATGTTATTTTATATTTTACATTGAACCCGAACGTCGGGTTTAATGAATGAATGTAATATGTAATATCATCAATATATTTAAAAATCAATGCCACTTTTCGTTGTAATTTTATAACTCAAGAACGGGCTCATCTATCCAAACCAAATGTTTAGGCTTTGTTGGGACTATTTAGTACATGGTTTATGTGAAGTTTGCACAAAATCGGTCGAGCGGTTCTTCATTTATCACATTTTTTGTAACAAATGAATTCAATAAATGGCGGATCATTTTGACGTAGCGAAGCACGTACCGGGCCGCTAGTACTTATATACTTTTCTTTTGTAAATACATACATATTATACATAGAAACACCCAGACCAATGCAAATAGATATATTCATTCATACAAATATTTGCACTGAGCGGGAATCGAACCTGTCGTAGCAGTCGAATGCACTACCGCTACGCCACTGAGGTAGCTGAGTCGGAGACTAAAAAAAAGCGTCAGATCCTCGCCCGTCAATCAGCAGGTGAACCGACATGCAGGTGAGGTTGGTTTGGACCACAGAACATATAATATTACTGACGTACTTGTACTCCAAGGATAGCTTTGGTTGGTAACCATACACCCAATCTCTCGCCATTTTGTAGTGACTGAAACAGAGAGCCAATTTTCGTAATAAAAAGATGTTCAAAATTCAGTTTCTCAATCTAGGCTCGGTCTCATGTCGATCTCACAAATATAAAAAAAAAAGCGGCCAAGTGCGAGTCGGACTCGCCCATAAAGGGTTCCGTAGCAGCAAGTAACATTTTTTTTTTTTAATTTTTATATTTAAACAAAAAAAAATTAAAAATCTTTATTTCTTTAACTTGTACAATTTTAAACATATCCATGACGAGAGTATCCTTTTAAGTATACACTATACTTGTGTTAGGATACCCCCTCTTCCATAACAGTTGTTATATAAACTTGTACATAATACCTTACTGTACCAGGCTATATAGTAAGACTAACAAAACATGTATAATGTAGGTATATATATAAAACTACATCACATGCTTGTGTAAATAGGATTATGAAATAGTGTTCATAAGGACCTCCGTTTCATCATAGCTTTTACTTTGTAACCATACCAGTAGCGTCTTTTTGCATTTGTGGTAATTCATATGATATATATCAAGATGTTTATTTATTGTGTTGTATAAGTGTGCCGATTGTCTAGCAAATTGTCTCCTAGCATAACTACTTTTTACCGCGACAACAGGAGCAGCAGAGTATTTAAGTTGATTGAATGAAAGGTAAATTGCGGTTTACGATTTATGACGTATTAAAAACAAAAAATACTTACTAGATCTCGTTCAAACCAATTTTCGGTGGAAGTTTACATGGTAATGTACATCATATATTTGTTTTACTTTTATCATTCTCTTATTTTAGAAGTAACAGGGGGGGGGGGGGACACACGATTTACCACATTGTAAGTGTCTCTCTTGCAAACTATTCAGTTTAGAAGAAGATGATACTCAATAACATTTTGAAGACCTATCCATAGATACTACACACGTATGGGTTTGATAAAAAAAAAATTCTAAGTACCCCCAAAATTTATTGTTTTTTTTTCTATTTTTGTGTGAAAATCTTAATGCGGTTCACATAATACATCTACTTACCAAGTTTCAACAGCATAGTTGCTATAGTTTCGGAAAAAAATTGCTGTGACATACGGACGGACAGACAGACAGACATGACGAATCTACAAGGGTTCCGTTTTTTGACATTTGGCAACGGAACCCTAAAAAAAGTTGTTCTCTTAACAGTCCAGTATTTTCAAAAAAAAATTTGTTACGTTGTTCTTTTTTGACATATGGGAGATTGAGACTGAAGTTTGAACATCTTGTTACAAGAAATTGCCCTCTGTTTATCACAATAGGTAGGTACACACCTATTGTTCAGTCAGTCACAGACATTATTGTATTTATTATGCAGCAAACAATTGCAGTTGTTATCAACCGTCAAATATTACGTAATAATTGTAATGTAGCGCTCAGAGCGTTTATCAATACACAGATTGTCGGACTTTTTAGGGCTCTAACTACACAGATATTCGCATGACAACCGGGCTTAACGTGCTCTTCGAGGCTCAGAAGGGTCTCACTGTGTTAGGTGTGTGATACGGTTCTTTACGGGTTCGGTGACATTAATCCTGGTTGAAGCAGTGTCAGTGATGATTGACACTGCTTCAACCAGGACTGCTTCATAGGTCGGTCTTCCAAGGCCTCTGATAGAGCGACAGAAGCTTATAATATAGTGACGTAGGAATAGATTCGGATGAGTATTAAGTTTTTTATGAGTCAAGTTTTAGGTGACTTGGCATAATCGTCGGAAAGAAGAAAAGTATGGCTTTGTCTCTTTTTGTCTGTATGTTCCGGGAAAGTTCCTGGGCGGATTTTGACGGGATTTTTACAGCAGATAGCTGATGTTGTGAGGCGTAACTTAGGCTACTTTTCTTTGAGACTAGCTGTTGCCCGCGGCTCCGCCCGCGTAGATGTAAGTTATCGCGACCAACGTATTTTTAATTTCGGAATATCTTTTGAATAGAATGTTCGAATTGAATAATTCCAAAAGTAATCAACAGGTATTGAAACAGTCTTGAATACGAAATCATTTATTTGGATAAGAATTAATACAGAGGTATGGATAACATGGTCTGATTTTGATCGGCATTTCTATCAACTTTGAAAATGTAAATAAGTACATTCAATTAAAAATTTTAAGCATTTTGTATGCTTAGTTTTTTCGAAAGATTTAGATCGGAAAAAGAGAACATCTAGGACGGGACTTGAACCCGCGACCAGTCCCTTACAGGGGGAATGCTCTGACCAACTGAGCCACCTAGACACGTCCCAGATATTCGAAATTCTCCGATATATCATATACGTCTTAAGGCGACGTTGGAGCCATCTACCGTAATTCCTGCGAACTACGGAATTACGGAATTAAGAATTACGGTAGATGGCTCCAACGTCGCCTTAAGACGTATATGATATATCGGAGAATTTCGAATATCTGGGACGTGTCTAGGTGGCTCAGTTGGTCAGAGCATTGCCCCTGTAAGGGACTGGTCGCGGGTTCAAGTCCCGTCCTAGATGTTCTCTTTTTCCGATCTAAATCTTTCGAAAAAATGTAAATAAGTAGTTATAGTGACATAAATACAATAGTAGAGGTTTCGCGTAGTTTTTTTGTAGATATTGATATGTTCTATAATATTCTAGAACATTTTTTTGTTCTATCATCAATACTTTCCGCAGCGCATGCGATGAAAGACATTTTATGACTAATTTTTTTACTCCTTGGGTTGGTTTTAGTACGGATATCTAAGGATCTCTAATTTTTTCTAGTAATAAATATAGCCTATGTTACTCAGTGATAATGTAGCTTTCTAACCATTCTAACGGTATAAGAATTTTTGAAATCGGTCCAGTAGTTTTTAAGTTTATTCGTTACATACAAAAATAAAAAAAAAATCTCTTTATAATATTAGTGTAGAAAAAAATTGAGGTTCTGCTCAAAACAGTTAAAACCGGACCTAAGTTCATGCGAATGAAGTCGCCGGCACGGTTAGTATTAAATTTTTTCGCATGCCTTTTCAAATCTCGCAACTTTGCTAAATCCATCCATTGTATATTTCTTACAAAATGTATGAGTCACAATGAATACCGACAGTTTTGATTTGTCAAACTAAGAATTGGTGTCACCAGGTATGCATTTTTTATATACATAAACAGGAAAACGTAGCTAGTATATATGGCTAGTATTTATAAGTATAATACATAAATTGGCACAAATCTGCCCCTGTCCACCAGCGCGATATCATCAGCATACATGAGCGACAATGGAGACTGTTCGTATGAGTTTCTGATGCTGTCCGACAAAACGTTGAACGACGCTGAAGAGAAGCGGACCAAGGACGGATCCTTGATGTACTCCGACGGTAATGGGGAATGCTATCGTGACGCCAATCGTGGTACATGTTTTGGACAAAGTCACATAAAATTTTTGAACCTTTTGAATCGCAGTGCCCACTAGAGGAACATAGTCGAATGCCTGCATATTTAAAAACAAGCAATACCGAGGCATATTCTTCGTCCTATATTTCTCTGCGATAAACTTTTGGGCAAAAACTGAATTCATAGTTCCTCGACCGGGGCGAAACCCATATTGACACTCGGAGAGTGTACACTCCTGTCGCAACCGGTAGGCAATTATCCTCTCGAAAAGCTTCATCTAACTAAAGATACATATTAGTACTTAATCATGATGGGGTAGATCCAAGAAGTACTGGCTTGACGTCGTAGAAGATGATATTCGTGTCAATGATCTCACTGCCAAGAATGTGGAGGGGTGAAATTTGGACATAGGTCTCCCCTAATGAGAGCCATAGCGCCCTGTCTTCAGCTTGCCGCATCCAGCATCTGCCCGCAGTCTTTCGCAGATCGTCATCCCACCTGGCCGGAGGGCGTCCTATACTACGTTTGCCGAGTTGCGGTCTCCACTCAAGAACATGTCCAGCAGTGGACTAGAATAGGTTGATGATGATGATGATGATGATGAAAATTTGGAAAGCGGATCTATGGTTGCGAGGTGAGAGCCTCGGATGGAACCGGGACTCTTGGCTGAGATGATAATGATGATGTTACGTTTTTTTAATACTGGTACAATTTTCAGGCCAATCCACGTAGCGGTGTTGCACAATGACCTGGATCTGCTGAAGCGCCAGTGTCTGGTGCTGAAAATGAAGGGAATTTCAGTGGATATCATGGCAGATAATTTGGTAAGTTTTTTAAATAAATTTTTCGTGCACTTTTTATTTACGTGTGAAAGCCTTCACGGGTGACTAATTCAAAGTCAAAAAGTCATAAAAATATACTCTGATGTATTCCTTTGAACCAAACGAAGTTTACTTTTGATAGGTTCATTTAATTGATCAATCTATGCTAGTCTAGTAGTCTAATATTATCTAGCTAGTATAGTTTACTGGTGGTAGAAATTTGATAAATTCGACCGGGTGACAGCAGCGCCTCTCTCCTAGGGCGGGAGAGACGCTGCCGCCTACGGCCAACTCCGACCGAGGCGAGGACGGCCCCGATGAGGGCTGTTCGGAAGCTTTCCACATGTCCCTCTGATTAGCAGATGCCACAGTGGAGAGCAAGTAAGGGGGCCATCTCGAAACCGGAGATGGCCCAGTGTCAGTCGGGGTGCGAGGGATATGCTCTATGGGTAACCTTACACCCCGGCGTCTTAAGACCCGAGACGGCGTGCGGTTTTAGTCGGTTCAAGCCCGACATAACCACCCCCGCTGGCAGGCGGGGGGGTATCCGAAGGGATTTCCGCACGAAAAAAAAAAACGGTACCACCGTGCACGATTGCGAAAAACCCTCCATAGTAATCCAATTTCGGTTTGATTGCGTTAAGGGGTCAGCAAGTGCATAGCCGGGCAGGGTCATTGTGGTCGCAGCACTAGTGGGACCGGTGAATGTCACGCGGTGCTGCGACGACAATCCTCTTCTGATGAGGCCGTCAAGCTGAGTGCCACCATTGTTAACATGGTACGTGTATATAATGGTGACCCTCTTTCCTGAGACTTTAACTTCAGCTTACCATCAGGCGAGGTGAAGTCAAATTGACGTGTCCTAAATATAAATAAAAAAAATAAAGAATGCAAGAGTAGAACAGAGACTACATGTCTTTACATACAACGCTCACAGCTTTCTGTCATAAGACAATACAAACATGTTCATGGATAAGTATTAATGCTGTATTGCTTAAAATAGCTTCGTAAAGAAGGCATTATTTGCCGCAACTGCTATCCCTGCATTTGAAATCTGTAATATCTTCCAAAATATTCATTTAAATTACATACTTTAAAGGGCCATATTCGTCTATATTATATGTACAATGTATTTAAGGTACTTAATTGGATAAGGATTAATGCTGTATTGCTTTAAATAGCTTCGTAAACAAACCATTATTTCTCGTAAAAAGTAAAGGATAAAAATAGTTATTGAGGGTTATCCCTAAGAGATAGACCTACCATCGCGGACTCTTTTATAGACCTTTTTAAGGTGTAACGACATCACATTATAAACCTCCAAAATTACAAGTGTTTCTCTACTATATTATGCATGTATTATATATATAAACCTTCCTCTTGAATCACTCTATCTATTAAAAAAACCGCATCAAAATCTGTTGTGTAGTTTTAAAGATCTATGCATATATAGGGACAGGCAGACAGCGGGAAGCGACTTTGTTTTATATTATGTAGTAATTAGGTTCATGTATTCCAATGTAAAAAATGTTTGTAAATATTTAAGTGTGAATCCAGTTTTATCGTTGACGGTACCGCCGGTTTTACGCAAGCATCAAATCATACACTTTATCGTTTTATCAATTGTAATCTTTCGTTACCTCTCTCCGGAATCGTGTTGAGGTAGCTCGGGTATTCCCTGAGTTCGATTCCTGGGGTGGGCAGGTATTTCCAGAAGATAGGCATACTGATAACAATGATTGTATTACAAATCTTCAGATACTTATGACTTATGTGATAAGATGGAAGTGGATGCAATATATTTCCAACACCTACAATTTTGTTCTGATTAATTTCGTTGCTGGCTCCTAGACAGTTTACCGGACCGAGTGTCGGACTTTTGAGGGCTGCTCTCCCGTAACGAATGCCACAAACGTGCTCTCCGAGGCACGAAGGGGCCTTAATGTGTTAAAAATAGTCACCCCACTCTAAGACTGACCTGACAGTATTACTTAACCCTGCAATGTGTTAATCTAATCGGTTACCAGTTGCCACGAGTTAGAAAAATATATCTAATTGAGCTGAGCGAGCGAAGCTCTTATACCCAGCATAGCCGTTTATTGGTGGCTGAACTCTTCCGTAACCACTCGCGCGATCTTGACCAAATTTACCACGGTGATAGAGTGGACACTGAGGAGTGTTTTGAAGCGAGATGGTTCATTTCCGATGTATCATTGAGGAATAATCACCGAAAAACAGTTTCACGAGCGCGCGGCCTTAGCTAAGCGCACGACCGTAGTAAGATGTGTTATTTTCGAGTCCTGCTCCCTCAGGTCAATTTATTTCAGTCGCACCCTGCACTGAATTCCTTATTATACACACACAGTGAACAATTGATTGAATATTAAAATGTTATTTTTAATAAGAATATTAGTAACTGAAATTACTAGTATTATTTTATGTATTTGTATTCTTATACTTCAAGAACCCGACGGAGTTCCGAAGAGTTCCGTAGTTCGCAAGAATTAAGGTAGATGGCTCCAGCTTCGCCCCGAGGCCTATATAATAATATATCGGAGAATTTCGAATATCCGGGACGTGTCTAGGTAGCTCAGTTGGTCAGAGCATTCCCTCAGTAAGGGACTGGTCGCGGGCTCAAGTCCCGTCATAGATGTTGATGTCAATCAACCCGAAGGAGTCTTTGAACACGTTCGCACACATAAGTGGTTTTCATCCCGATGAGCGAGGGATCAGTTTTTCACGATCAGAGGATGATCCAAACATCACGTGTGGGTCGCCTATTTTGTCAAGGCTGGTCGTTGTGTCTAGGATATTCTTTCTAGAGCACCCCAGGTTCTAGCTGATGATGTGACGAAACTCCGTGCAGTTTTAGTCGGTTTGAGTCCGTGATACCAAACATATCCACCTCATCGTTATGCTGTACAAAATCAAAGCAAACCAGAATGGCATCTTAGCCGGACTCACAGTCTTCTTCTCGACGCATTGTGCCAACTCAAAAGTCGGAGGGTATAGACTGTATAGTATTAAATTGTTAAGGCTTTCACGGCCGGCGTTGTATGTAGAATATACTGCTTCCGGTCTGTTTGAGGAGAGTTCTCCGCACTCGTCGGCGTCCAGGTCCGGACGCCGACCACTGAAGATGTCGACCGCAGCGATCGACGAAACGTTTGGAACACAAGTTTCCTATGGACCACCGTCAAACAGCCCGGAAGCAGTATATTCTACATGTGTATATTATTAGTTATTCTGTGCTATAGGTTTGTTGGGTTTTCCATTATAAATGCATTATTACAATATTTATATACATTCCTTCCTTGTTAGATTATATAAATAGTGAAATTCAAATAACCCAGTGTGATTCCCAGTGGTATAATTGATGTGTTTGTGAAATATCAGAAAGAATTTCTACTCGCCTTCGCCGTCTTTAAATGCCAATCAAAGAAACACGCGGTAAAACCGAAACTAAAACATGGGCCACTCCTCCCTCGGCTTTTCCTCCTCCTTTTAATCCGATTCATACGGATTTTATGCCAGCGACTGCTGTGTAACAACCCCCCAAACCTCGAAGGGAGGTCTGCGCCAGAGCGTCCATCAATGAGCAGGTATTTCCGAACGAAAAAAAAAGTAAAAGGATACACGTAACATAATTTAATCACAAGAAAGAAGAAGATCTTCATGGGGCCCAATATTTGCCCAGAGTAGACACCAGAAAAGAGCGGTCATATATAAATCAACGTGAGCACTTCCATATCGCGATGCAGGATTGGTAGTTGCAAAATAGTTCACTTGGTTCTAAATAAATTGAGTTGTGCATATGTACTGTGGGAATACCAACTACGGGAAACATCCTGGCTTTTGATCGATACAGGGGCACTTGGGTTTTTCATCATATGGGTATGTGTTATTTATTGCAGTTGCCTTCCTGGTTACCTATATAAATATATATATAGTGAAATTGTAATTACACACAGTAATTCCCAATCACTTGCGTAGTCTTGGATGCTTGTATAATGAAACTCGAGCAGGGTTATCACACAGTATATATTATCACACAGCTCCGATCTTTACAACTGTCTCCAAAAGAATGCCCACTTTAATCCAGCTACCCTCTTTATATAATACTTGCTAAATCGAGAATTAAGTGTTGATTAATTATATTATTACAAGCAAAAGTAATTAACAATGATTATGGTATTAATAATAAATTTAATTTAACGCTATTCTCTTAATTAATCTAGAAATAGGAATAGTATAGGAAGTACGTCATAACGTATGGGCGGCCAGTTGTTAGGGCTTGATAACAGTAGGTACATATTCGGAAAGCGGTAGTCCCCCTAGGGCACACGTCTCAAAGGCATCTGCGTGGTTTTAGATTACCTCAAAACTTGACTAAAATTTAAAAAAAAAGTCGTGGCTTTCATTTTTTGAAATTATACTCCTTTTAGCGTTAGGGAAAAATGATATGAGTAAACGATGCGCGCGCGCTCCGTCACGAAAAACCGACACCCTAAAACCTAAGCCATTGCCAGCTTACCTAGTAACTTGATCAAAGATTAGTATGAACTAGATATTTGACATGTAGACTATGACATAAAACATACATACATAACTTCGCGCCTGTATCCCCGAAGGGGTAGGCAGAGGTGTATTACACACCCACGAGCAGTCCGTTACGTACGCCACTGGGCCAAGGGTATATACAAATGAAAAACTCATAAAAATTAAAATGATTGAAAACTATTAATTATATTCATTCACTAGCAGCCCAGGACTTGGCATCGCCCAGGAATAAATTCGTAAAATTGACCAATATCCCGATTCCAGCGCTACCTTTCGGATCCAATGGTAAATATAAGATAGCTATAAGAAGCCTTCAAATTGAATTTCGTGCTTCTTACTTTGAAAATAACGAACTTTCCATATAATGGTTCATCACCTATTTTACCCCCATAGTAACAAAATTTTGAAAATCGCCGATATGTGTTCATTCATTTCTAACCAAAAGCAGGTGTATGAAATTTCATGTTTCTAACTTTGAAAGTGACGGACTTTCATACAAACTTTCATCTCTTATTTTGCCACCTTATAAGTGAAATTTCCAAAAATCCTTTCTTAGTGGATGCCTACAACATAAAAGGCATCTACTCCCAAAATTTCAAGTTTTTCTGTCCAGCTGTTTAGGCTCTGCGTTGATGAATCAGTCAGTCAGGCGGGACAAGTAATTATATGTGTATAGATTAAAAGTTACAGACTTAAACGAAGAATGACAGAAACTGACATCGATGATATTGTGTCATTGTTTTTTAGGGATTTTCTTTAGAAAAGCCCTATTGCTATCGAGTTGTCGTCGACGTCGTCGGTGCCAATTTTCTGTCACGGTTTTGGTATGAAGGAGATGAGCTATCGAGTTGCTGTTTTCGGTAATAGATTCGTGCTGGGGTGAACCATTGCAAGATAAAAAAATAAAAATAAAAAAAAGGTATTTTCTTTAGAAAAGCCCTATTGCTATCAAGTTGTCGTCGACGTCGTCGTTGCCAATTATCTGTCACGGTTTTGGGTATGAAGGAGATGAGCTATCGAGTTGCTGTTTTCGGTAATAGATTCGTGCTGGGGTGAACCATTGCAAGATAAAAAAAAAAAATAAAAAAAAAATCCCTTGTATTCGGCTGAGCTCGTCTTAATTTTGGATGTAATAATAATAATATAATTAATCAACACTTAATTCTTGATTCGACAAGTATTATATAAAGAGGGTAGCTGGATTAAAATGGGCATTCTTTGGAAACAGTTGTAAAGATCGGAGTTATAACATTTATACTGTGTGATAACCCTGCTCGCGTTTCATTATACAAGCATCCAACAATTGCTTTCAAGAAGTATAACTTCTTACGTGCGTATATAAGTAATGATTTATTCGTTATTAAAAAAATATATATTTTATGGTCATCGGTCGCTTGTTAAGTGTGATTTTTTTTATTGATGCGACATTTTGACGTCCCCAAAACTCGACTTGAAAGATTCCCTTCCACACATACAGGCGAAGTTATCTTAAAATGAGTTCTATCATCTGAAATCGAAATTGAATTCGTAGACATTCCTCATCATCATCTTTGCGTCAGGCCGGGGTCAGCTTCCCGGCTTTTATTCTTCTCCACTTCGAACGGCACGCATGTCAACAACCTCAACAACGTCAAGCCAGAATTTGTTTGATCTACTAGCCTAGTGGTATGGGTAATGGACTGCTGAGACGAGGTCTCGGGTTCGATCCCAGGTATTACCATGGCACACACCAATGACTTTTCGATGCTTTTCGAAGTTATGTGTGTATCGCAGGTTTATAAGTGCCCGGTTAATGGCAATAGGCTCGCCACCTATTACATTGGGACCAAAACATAAACTGGCGAAATGTGGGTGCTAGCACCTCTGCCTACCCCTTCGGGGATATAGGCGTGAGTTTATGTTATGTTATGTTACTGTTCCTACCTACGTACGGAGGCGGCATGGTCAGACATATATGTTACCTGGCGATCGCCGCAGTACGTCGCCGCACAACGAAGGTGACTCCTGCATCTAATCAGCGATATCTCGGATATGAAGGCTGCCGCGGATGCGAGAGTTTCTCACGCGATCCTTATGCGTGAATCCGTACTTCCACTGGAGCATATTCATCTCCGTGCTCAAAATAATTTCCTGTGGTCTACTCGGGTGAACCATGGGAAGAAAAAAATTCCCGTGGTCCATCCGGGTGTACCATGGTAAGAAATAATTTCCCGTAGTCGACCCAGTTGAACCATGGGACGAAATAATTTACCGTGGTCCACCCAGGTGGACTATGCAAGTGGACCACGGGCAATAAAGGGTAAATTTGCATGTCGTTTTCGTCGCCATTGTATTTCTTTATTTACAGAATGCAATGCGACGGTGATATACGAGTACTTGTTACATTCGCGCCGGGGATTTCCCTTTAATTGTATTTGTTCTTGAGTTGTTTGTTTATATTGCTACGAGATATGATTATTGTCGATATTATTTCCGACATTTGTGATGTATATTACTAGCTGATGCCTGAGGCTCTGCCCGCGTGGAATTATGCCCAAGTTTCCGTTACTCATGATAACCTATTCTAAAAAACCGGCCAAGTGCGAGTTGGACTCGCCCATTAAGGGTTCCGTAGCAGCAGGTAAATTTTTTATATTTCAGTTCATTGAATGAAAGGTAAATTGCGGTTTACGATTTATGACGTATTAAAAAAAAACTACTTACTAGATCTCGTTCAAACCAATTTTCGGTGGAATTTTACATGGTAATCATACATCATATATTTTTTTAGTTTTATCATTATCTTATTTTACAAGTTACAGGGGGGGGGGGGACACATTTTGCCTCTTTGGAAGCGTCTCTCGCACAAACTATTCAGTTTAGAGAAAAATGATATTAGAAACCTGAATATCATTTTTGAAGACCTATCCATATATACCCTACACGTACAGGTTTGATGAAAATATTTTTTTTGAGTTTCAGTTCTAAGTATGGGGAGCCCCCAAAATTTATTGTTTTTTTTTCTATTTTTGTATGAAAATTTTAATGCGGTTCCCAGAATACATCTACTTACCAAGTTTCAACAGCATAGTTCTTATAGTTTCGGAAAAAAGTGACTGTGACATACGGACGGACAGACAGACATGACGAATCTATCAGGGTTCCGTTTTTTGCCATTTGGCTACGGAACCCTTTTTTTTTTTTTTTTTTATTATCGTGCGGAAATCCCTTCGGATACCCCCCCCCCGCCGGCCAGCAGGGGCGGTTATGTCGGGCTTGCACCGACTAAAACCGCACGCCGTCTCGGGTCTTCAGACGCCGGGGTGTAAGGTTACCCATAGAGCATATCCCTCGCACCCCGGCTGACCCTGGGCCATCTCACCACTAACAGCATCGCTCATCCTGTCTCCTCTGAAAGCAGAGGAGTACGGAGAGCGATGTGTTCCCGCCACGTTGGGTATTGGCCGACGATCAATGCCAACCCTATGAAGGGGTGAAGGGGAAGCCATTGACCGCCGCCCAGGGTGTACCGGCCGCTCCGATTCCGTTCCCCCCGGACTGCAGCGGGATCGGAATCGGAGCGACACTCGAGGAGGTTACCCAACACACACCCCTGGCTACGGAACCCTAAAAATAGTTATTAGCACTTTATGCTCCGAATATTATTATATTCAGCCTTATCGACAATAATAGGTCAAACAATATGTATACGTTACCAGATAAAATAGTGTAATTACGCAAATTTTATCTGATAACATTATTTTAATATAATTATAAATTGTGTTATAATAAAAACGTAACTGGCTGTTGCCTGCGACTCTGTTTGCCAAATTAGTTTTACCGTTCCCGTGATCCAAAGGCATCACTTACCGGGATCAAAATATAAAACGTACCCCTGTGCCAACTCTGAACCCTGAGAGAAAAGTGTATACCATCGTCCACCAATTAGCAGGTGTAGGTACATAGCGGCGATAGCCCAGTGGTGTACGTAACGGACTGCCGAGACGAGGTCTTGAGTTCGATCCCCAGTCGCCCCGGGCACACACCTCTGACTTTTCGTAGTTGTGTGTATTAAAAAAAAAAGTTTATTATCGCTCGCTTAGCAATGTGCCCGGTAGATGGCAATAGGCTCGCCCCCTATTACATTGGGACCTAAACATAACTGGCGAATCGTGGGTGTGCAAATACACCTCTGCCCTTGCCTACCTACAGGCGTGAAGTTATGTTAAGTATGTTATGTTATGTTAGGTATGCTTGTCTGTCACGTAAGTGGTATAAAAAACATACAAGATGTACTTACAAACACTCAGATCAATGGAAATAGATATGATTACAAATATTTGCACTAAACGGGAAGAAAATGTAAAGCTACACGTGCCTGCTGAGCACCTGGTACTCCTTATCATTGCTTACTCAATCAATCAATGTTGAATACGTATATGCACGCGGGTATACTTCCGAAGAGGTAAGCAGAGATGTCGTGATAATCCATATTTCGTCAACTATGTATTCGATAAAATGGATGTTTTTGGTGCCCCACTGGTGCAGGCTTTACTCTCGGGTTTGGTCAGACTTTGCTTCCATAAAAGCCAAAGACAAACCGATAAAAGGTTGAGTTGCAAGGCGGATCCCGGGCTTTGGATGTGACTGGGATTGGAGACCATTAAGCTGGCACTAACTAAACGTCTATAAAATAAAAGAGCTAGATTACCTAATGTTCACTAAATGGTCCACCGATTCAGAACGCGAGCCTGTCCTGAGAGAAGACTCCAATAAATAACTCAGCAGCCTTTTTTGTTGTCTTACAAACATGTACTAAGGATATTTGAGCATAGCCGCGGTCAATATACTAGTTAGCTAGCCCTTCACAATACAATGCAGGGCCCTTATTGGCGAACGTACCCTGTGTACTTGAGCCTCCGGGTCTGAGCTGGTCGGACGGTAAGAGATCAGACGGACTGACTTTGGTGCCATGGAAGAACGGCAAATGCCTATCTGGGATGCAACTTGCTTTAACATTGTAGCCGCCAGCCATCTCTGTCGCACCGTTCACTCTGCGTCTGCCGCCTCGGGAGACGCATGTACCACTTCATGCCTGTAGCGGTGAAGACCCTGGGGAGCTGGAGCAAGGAGGCCCAAAACTTTGTTAAGCAGATCGGCCATAGGCTTATAAAGATGGAGGGTGGCTCTCGTTCAGCATCGTTCCGGGTGCAGAGGCTGGTCTTCGCAATCCAGCGTGGAAACGCGGCGAGTGTGATAGGTACTTCTGCGCCGGTGGGCGACTGTATTGTTCATGTAGATTTTATGTTTATTATGAATATACTTTCCATTTTGCGATAAAACGAAAACATACAATAGGTAGGTTATTGATTGGGGTGTGTGTTGGGTAACCTTCTCGAGTGTCGCTTCGATTCCGATCCCGCTGCAGTCCGGGGGGAACGGAATCGGAGCGGCCGGTACACCCTGGGCGGTGGTCAATGGCTTCCCCTTCACCCCTTCATAGGGTTGGCATTGATCGTCGGCCAATACCCAACGTGGCGGGAACACATCGCTCTCCGTACTCCTCTGCTTTCAGAGGAGACAGGATGAGCGATGCTGTTAGTGGTGAGATGGCCCAGGGTCAGCCGGGGTGCGAGGGATATGCTCTATGGGTAACCTTACACCCCGGCGTCTGAAGACCCGAGACGGCGTGCGGTTTTAGTCGGTGCAAGCCCGACATAACCGCCCCCGCTGGCCGGCGGGGGGGTATCCGAAGGGATTTCCGCACGATAAAAAAAAAAAAAAAAAAAGGTAGGTTATTGACTCAATATTGCCAGTTAGTCACCGCCAAGGGAGTTCCCTGGTGACGCCCCTCCCTGGCATTGATAAGTTTTTCCTTTGACATTCGCGGATTAAGGAAAACACACAATACCGTATTGTAAACATTCCGCGTAACGTTATCGTCAGGATATTGGAAAGGGGGGGGGGGGGGATTACACGTCGAATTTTGAAGGTTATCGATGATGAAATTCGTAGTATTCCATATAACACCATCAGCTAAGCTAAATTGCTTGTGTTAGGAATGAATTCACGTTGGTAATGTAATGGCCAGAATTCAAACCCGGGACTTCTAGATCGTGCAACCGACTCCTCAACCATTAACCTTATACCCGAGTGATAATCCCGGTTGCATACAGAGGAAATTACCCAATTAGCAGGTGGGTATTTAAGGCTCTGAAGTAGGCTTTGCTTTCGGGGTTGACGGGTCACTACCATAAAAGCCAAGTGAAGGAGAACCGGGCTCCAAAGGTTGCAGCTTTGGATGCTACCGTGATCAACCCCCCCCTTTAGGAGGAGCAAACGTAAATTACTAAATAAAACTACCACTTGCCCGCGGCCCGTTACCGCAACCTATGGAAACTTATTCCAGAGGTATAAAGCCTATGAGTTAATCCTGACTATAATATATCCCTGTACCAAATTTCAGCCAGATCCTTTCAAAGTAAAAAACCATTTATTCTGTATAGACCATTAATACGGCACTTACAAAACGTCAAAAAATTAAACTAATGTTTGGCAAATGGACCACCGGTTCGAAACGCGGCCCTGTCCTGAGAAGACTCCGGCAAGAATTTTTTTTTGGTCTATTTACAAACATGTTAACTTAATCTAATTACAATATTTCATTTGAGTAGCATAGTGAGAGAGCAAACAGTTCATATGCAAGCTTGTTTGTCGTCTAAATAGGCTTGAATTTTATAATAGCCTTTTTGGCAGTTTACTTTTAATTTGGCTTTTATGAAGAGGTAGATTCTTCATTTCACTATGAAGCTTGTTGTAGAAGCGTATACAGTTACCCTGAAAGGAATTACTGATCTTGTGGAGTCGACTATTACAAACCACAAGATTGTTTTTATGTCTAGTAAGCGTTCAGCCTTTAGAGCGTGATTAAGTAACAAACATCCAAACTTACAAACATCTTCACCAACATTCATATTTATAATACATATTAGTAGGATATAAATTGGTAGGAAGTGGGTTTTCTTCGTATTATGAAATAGGTAAATCAACTACAGATAAGTACTTATAGGCACACTAAGCTATTAATATGTTGAGATCGGAAAAAGAGAACATCTAGGTCGGGACTTGAAACCGCGACCAGTCCCTTACAGGGGGAACGCTCTGTCCAACTGAGCCACCTAGACACGTCCCAGATATTCGATATTCTCCGATATATTATATACGTCTTAAGGCGATTCGGATTTAAATCTAAAGAAAAAGTAAGCATACTAATGGAAAAAATTTAATTGAACTATTAATGTGTGTCATTAACAAGAATGTTTGGTAGAAATAATTACGTTATTAATTAAGATGACGGTGCATCAAAGAGACGGTGACATTAAAGTAAAATATATTGTGTTAATTGCAGTCTCTTAATGACATCGAATATCTTCGCGGCAGCCTTCATTTCCATAACATCGCGGCTAAAATGCAGGACAGTCGCCACATTTTGGACTTCGTTCCACGGGGCCCAAGAAATGCTGGCTTGACGTTGTGAGGAATGACATGCGTGCAAAAGGTCTCACTCCAGAATGTAAATTACCGTGCCAAGTGGAGGGAAAAGGCCGGAAAGCGTACTGTACCGTATCTGGGTCAGCTGGGGTGCGAGGGAAATGCCTTATACCCCGGCGTCTGAATACGGTAACCCGCTGTTCGGGGAGGGGGGGATCCGGTGGGATTGCCGCACGAAAAAAAGACTCCGGGAACAACGCCAAGATGGTAATGATAACTGCATAGTGATTTTTTTTATACCCCTCAGTTGGCAGACAAGCTCACTGCCCACTTGTTGGGAAGCGGTTACCTTGGCCTATGGACGTGTGCAACACTACGGGCGTCGCACTTGCGCTGCCGACCCTGCATGTAAAAACCTTCTAATTGCTTGAAGAACCCCCATATTGTAGTGATTCCATCTCTATAGATTCTACTCCCATATTTTGTCATCATCATTATCTTGGCGTGGTTCCCGGTGGTACCCGAGGCTTACGCTCCAGAGTCCAGGGTCCGCCTACTCCTTGGTCTTGGTTTGGATTATTTTGGTTTTATGAAGCGATTGCCGTCCCACCTCCCAACGCCGAGAGGAGAACCTTGGCCAGACCCTCGTCCGTCAATCAGCAGGTGTAACAGCTTGCACGTGAGGTTAACTTGGCTCCGAAGATTTTGATGTTAGACTTCCATATTTTTTATACCATACTAATTACTCATACTATTTTACATATCTTCTAATTTCAGACTCCACTAAAGATGTCGTTGTACCAAGAGAATGCTGAATTGACGTCATTGCTTCTTCAATACAATGCTGATATCCTGGACAGCGATGCCCAGGACCGAACGTACTTCCACATAGCTGCTGAGATGACGACAGACCATCTAAAAGTCCTGCTCGATCATTGTCGACGTAACGCTCGGTAAGTTTCGAATGATTTTCTACTTTTATTTAGGGTACGTCAATATAACTTCGCCTCGCCTGATGGTAAGTTAAAGAGGAAGTTGTAGATACGAATGCTGGCCCTCAGTTTGACGGCCTCATCAGATGCTTCTCCAAGCCCCGCTTAAAATAAAATCAAATCAAAATCATTTATTTCAGATTGCACATTCATAAATATGTTAGTAACAATGTCTAACTGTCATGTTAGTATTGAATTATAATCAAAAATTTAATCAAATTACATCAAATACCACATTAAAATCCAATTAAATATCAATTTTATACAAAATAAAAATTAGAATAAAAATTAAAGTGTCAAAATCAAAATCATTAAGATGAAATGAAAAATAATTAGAAATTAAAATCAAAATTAAAAATTATAATAATTATTAGTCAAAATTAAAAGACCTGGGACTGTGGGAAGAAGGAAACACGTGTGCTGGTAAAGAATTACAAATCTTGATGGTGTGGCAGAGAAAAGAGGTGCCGAACCACTTGGTTCTTGATGGACTTGTTTGCACCGTATGATGGTGACACCTAAGCCTTGCACGTGTTGTTCTGTATAGGAAAGAAGAGGGTGTGACTAGTTGGAAGAGCTCATTGGAACACTCGCTATGGTAGAGCCGTAAAGCACCTTTTTTTTCCGTGCGGAAATCCCTTTGGATACCCCCCCCCCCGCCGCGCGCCGGACAGCTGAGGCGGTTATGTAGGTTTGAACCGGCTAAAACTGCACGCCGTCTCGGGTCTTAAGACGCCGGGGTGTAAGGTTGCCCATAGAGCATATCCCTCGCACCCCGACTGACCCTAGGCTATCTCCGGTTTCGAGATGGTAAAAGATCTTAGTGTGAGCCATACACCACAGTCCCTTTTCTTGGCCAGCGGGGGCGGTTATGTCGGGCTTGCACCGACTAAAACCGCACGCCGTCTCGGGTCTTCAGACGCCGGGGTGTAAGGTTACCCATAGAGCATCTCCCTCGCACCCCGGCTGACCCTGGGCCATCTCACCACTAACAGCATCGCTCATCCTGTCTCCTCTGAAAGCAGAGGAGTACGGAGAGCGATGTGTTCCCGCCAGGTTGGGTATTGGCCGACGATCAATGCCAACCCTATGAAGGGGTGAAGGGGAAGCCATTGACCGCCGCCCAGGGTGTACCGGCCGCTCCGATTCCGTTCCCCCCGGACTGCAGCGGGATCGGAATCGGAGCGACACTCGAGGAGGTTACCCAACATACACCCCACTCTGAGCTACCTGGTTCTCTCCTAGATAGCTGAAATTTTCATCTTCATACGCCTTAAGGTGATTATGAATTTGAAAATTATTCTGCGCTTGTCAAACGCTTCAATGGATCACTAAATTAAGAACCACCGTACAACACAGTGACATATATAAAGGTGAATCCCCTTCTACAGGTTAAATATTATTGACCAAATCGGTGATATAAAAACGTAAATACTTGAACAGTACATAAAGTTTTATATTTGTGATTACATGTGTGTTATCTTGACATAAAATGACTTAAGATTAAAAGTGTGTTACTTTAAGATTATCTATATGTATACATCTATACAAATAAATAAAAGTGAAGTGTCTGTTTGTAACTTCAATACAAAAATAAAACAATTTTTACAACTTTTGTCTGCCTGTCTTAGACAAAAGTTGTAAAATGAATCATACAAGTTGAATGAATTGAATGAGATTGCAGCAAGACGGAAACATATAATGATGTGTATCTACAAATAAAAAAATTGAAGTGCCTGTTTGAAATATTAAAATACACATATACTCGTAATAAACAGGTGTTAAATAAATGCATATGAATATATATGCTATATATAATTTAAAAAAAAAAACTGTTTGTCTGCCTGTCTTTCTGTTTGTTTGAATTAGGTAATATCTGGATCGACGGGGACGATTTTAACATAATTAATATATTTATATTAATTTTGTCAAAATTTTAACATTTTAAGGAGTAATATAGACTACTTTTTTTTTTGAAGAATTAAAGTACCGCGAAAAAAAATAAGACTCGGCTCAGCTCCTTTCGAGGGCTTACCCGGGGTGCCCAGCAATGGACACTTGTGGGAGGACACCGTGTGGTTTTAGTCGGTCCGATTCCGACACGTCCACCCCATTGTCGGCACCGATGTGGTGAAGCCCGAGGGGGTTTCCACACGTAAAAAAAAGACTCAGCTGGTTGTAAATAATTTCACCAATAATCTGGATATAAGAACTCACAGCCTCGTCACTGATACAGGTATACAAGATATTGGATAACCATTCTTCCACTGATAAAGCGTATTATTGACACAATATACTAAATTTTTATCTCGAGATAAAGAATACCTGACCTATCATATTATATTTCCTAATTTAGATATCTGTATGTTATCTCCACCCACGTAATTCTAGACAAAATGTCTGATCACCGTTGTAAAGATAAAACGTGAATAAGTAAGGCATTTGTTACGAGGCCCAATAAAACCTACGGAGCCAGGCCAACCTTACCTGCATGTGAGTACACCTGCTGATTAATGCACGAGGTTCTGGGCAGGTGTCCTCTCGGGGTAGGGAGGGTACACAGCAGTCGCCCCATAAAAGCCTAAGCGAGGACAGGAGACCAGACCCCGGGCTCCAAAGTGCGAGCTTTTAGCTTTTGTCACTGGTATCTTATTGAGCTGAGTGAGACGAAAGCGAGCGAAAGCTTCTCATACCAGACTTCAGGATTTTCCTTGTCACAGGTCTCCTACTAAAAATTCCAGATGGAATTACACAATAACCGCTCGAGACACTGTGACCAAACTTTACACGCTCAGAAAGCATGTCCAGAGTTGTGACTTTCAAAAAGAATTTTCAAAATCGGACTTGCCACGGAGGAATGATCACTGTTCAAAATTTTCAAAATCTGATTCACGATGTCTCACTCAGCTCAACATTGCAAGCAGCGATTCGCCTTGCAGACCTAGTATATTTAAAGTAATTAGAGGTAAGATCCAAAATACACACATATTGGGACTGGTAGGACTATGTGTGCCAGATAGGTTCGTGTGGCGGCGCCGCCGACCACGTCTGCTGGAGGTACCGCGCGCTCCAACTTGCGTGGTCCTAGTAGCCGAGGACATTGACATATTTTACTGAACAGAGTTAGTTCACTACAGAGGCACTATACTCTATTAGTTATGTGATTAAAAGTAATGGTTACTAACCTATATATATATTTATAATAGGTCTTGTGACCTATGAAATTGCCGAAATTTTCTTACAAATTCATGAGTGCGTAATTCCTTTAATTTAATAGCTATTTCCATTATTTATATTTTGTTTGAAAGTTGATTTCAAGATTTTACAACTCTGTATTAAATTTTGTTTTTATTGGCCGCTTGATAAATTAATTCGATCTTCAAAAACAGTACTTCCTAAATGCTATCCATTTTGATGATACATTTCGTATTAATTAACAGCTGTCACTTTTCGAAAATGTAATAAAAGTTGCTGTTTGTTATCTTAGTGTTGTCTCATTCATACACAAAAAAAAACATAAAATTTGGATTTGTCATTCCTAAAAAAAATGCAAAAATGTTAGTACTGAAAATTGGGTTTCCTCCAATTTCTTCAAGAAAAACGGCAATTTCATATGTAACGACCTAATATTATGTAATGTTCCTACATTTTGGGTGTATGCCTGTAAAAATTGTTGTAAGTATGGATAATAGTTATTTGTTCAACAAGTGACCAAAGTAATTTTTTGCTGCGAGTGGGATAGATTGAATCCCGAGTAAGCGAGGGATTCTAGGATTGAATCACGAGCGTAGCGAGTGATTCGGTAGAATTCCGAGTGCAGCGAGGGATTCAACAACACTCGCAGTAAAAAAGCTTTGGTCCCGTGTAGCACACATTATTTTTCACTTTAGGAGTGAGAACAAATAAAAGACACATTAAAATGTAGGTAACGCTTTATTTCAGGAATAAAAAAGATACTAAAAGTTAAACGTACAATTATTACAATGCTGTAAATTTAAAGTCATTGTTTTATCAGGCATCTTTATTGTGGTATTCACTTGGCTTAGATTTTCTATTGGTGTATCTGTTTCACTCATCAACTCAGAAGAAACAACAGTGAATGTAGGTGATTCAGTTCGGGTTTCTGTGTAGCCATCCATGCTATTTTTAGAAGTTGATGGTTGTGGTTCTGAAGTCTGTTTCACATTTATAGATTCCACAATCCGATTACAAGTTTTTGATTTATTTTCAATTGAGTCTTCTATATAACCTTCAGCGACTGTATTTGTTTTCCACCCTCCATGACGTTTCAGAGTTGTGAGATCAGCTCCAGAACTAGCCAATAGTGTTGCAGATGTCCTACGTAAACAATGACCAGTATATAGGGCAGGCTCTGCATGTTTTAAAAAGGTCACTATTTGTCGCGGTGTAGAGCCAATTTTGTTTATACCCATAGGTTGCTTTGTACATTCACCATTAAAATATTGTATGAAAAATCGACTTGTGTTAATATTATTTGGACGTAATCTCTGATATTTTTCAACAAAAGTAACATATTCTTCACGAATAACAAAAGATCTGTCCACATTGGTTTTAGTATTATTCAACTTAACTAACAATAAAGTTTCTGAATGTTTTTCAATGTCATTTATAGTAAGATTAAGTAATTCTTGGCTGCGACATGCACCATTAATGCCTATTATTAAAATTACTTTTGCAGCAAGATATACATTGTCAGGAGCTTCATTTAAAAACATTTCTATGTTATGAGCTGTTAATACTTTTGACTTTTTCGGTTTATACCCAACGGACTTCTTCTTCAAGTACGCTACAAGTTTTGTATATCTATCGATATGTACGTCATGTTTTATTTTCAGTGTAGATTTAAGCATAGAGTATATACTCCACAAAGTTGAGGATTGTTTGGACTGTGACATTTCAATGAAATAAGACAGTAAGACTGTCTCTGAATAATTTTTTGCTCCTTTTGAACTTCGCCATTCATTGAAATTATGTAATGCTTGAATGTATTTTTCCCCTGATTTAGAGGGCAGAAAACTAGTTTCTGCGTTTTGCACATATTGTTTCAGTTCCTCAGGTGTCAAAATATCTTCGTCACTTGATTCACTCATGTTTAAACTAATAAAAGGCACTTTACAAACTTTTAAAAACAAGCAAGATAAAATCTTGTTAAATTTTTTTAATTGCGCGGGCTGTATATTTTTTTATTTATCTGTGGCGCGGGTAACAAAGGTGCGTTCCGAAATTGGCGCGCGCAGCCGCCGCGAGGCGGGGCGCGGCGCGTTGAAAGCAAATAGCATTTTTTTTCAAGCTGAAATATCTCAGAATATAAGCATTTATCAGTTTTTCTTTAGTAATTTATTGAATTTAATTTAGTTTATTTTTTAATAATTGTCCAAATCTAAAAACTTTGCTAGTTAGAATTATGATTCTTTGATTAGTTCAGAACTCGGAACGAAAAATTATAAAAAAACTTTGGCTTTCTAGGCAGCAAAAAGCTATTTTGCTGCCTGTTTATAAGCAGCAAAATACGCTTGTTTGAGCTACTGAAGTGAAAATAAATAAATACAACTAAAATTGGCACTTGGGTGCAGAAGAATGACCATAATAGAGACTGTTCTTTGGGATGTTCGTATACTGTCCTGTTACACGGCTTCGGAGCCTGGCCGTTGATAGAGCGACTCGAGCAGGAGCTGCGTGTCATGGAGATGAATATACTGCGGTGGATGTGCGGAGTCACGCGTGAGGATCGCGTGAGGAACTCTCGCATCCGCGGCAGCCTTCATGTCCGTGATCGCGGATAACATGCAGGAGAGTCGTCATTGCTGGTTCGGCCACGTTCTGCGGCGACCGCCAGGCTACTTGGGTAACAAATTTCTGGGCTTGCCACCTCCGCTGGGCCCCGGTAGGGGGTCCAAGAAGTGCTGACTTGAGTAGAAGATACATGAATGCCAATGATCGCAATACCAGGAATGCCCAAGCCCGTGCGAAGTGGAGAAGTAGGTCGAAGGTCGGATGCGATCGGATAACGCAAGCATGATGATAATGGGATTGGCGCGCGGATGAAAAAAAAACGATAGCACTTGTAACGGTATCGTCTCACCCCCCACCCGAGAGGTCCGCCTGCGCCGGAGCTCGTCCGGCTATTGGCGAGTGGTTGGAGTGGGGGCCGAAGGTGTTGGTGGGGTCCACTATATACTATATACACACTATTTGCATTTGTCTGAATGTATTAAAAGAAAATCTAAGTATGCTTATCCACATTCTAGAACCCATATTACAAGCTATGCTTATTTTAAGTCTAGGTGGCGCTATGTAATATGTTCCACAATATTTATTCATGTAATGAAATCCTTAATTTCCCTTTTCAGAAAAATTCTTGAAGACAACGAAGGATTGTGGACATCTGCGTATGCGACAAAAACGGATTCAGAATTAGCGAATATATTACTTACATACGTGAGCACAATAACGAACGACCAAGGTGAGAACGGACATATATTAGTACAAATTCTGATCCCGTTCATGCAACTCATGAGAACTTATTCCAGGGATATATGTGTTATTCCAGACTACAATCTATCCATGTACTAAAATTCAGCCATATCCGTTCAGCCGTTTGACCGTTATTGAGTTACAAACATCACAAATTTTCTGATTTATAATATTACTAACTTTTGCCCGCGGTTCCGCCCGCGTAGATTTCGGTTATCGCGATTATTACCTATGTCCTTTCCCAAGGTTTAATCTACCCCTGTACCAAATTTCAGCAAAATCGGTTCAGTGCACAAACTTACATTCGCATTTATAATAGTAGGGATAGTAGGAATAGGTTACATGCTGTGGCTCAGTGGTACCCGAGTAGGTAAACACATTGCAAAGTCAAGCAATACTAGCCGGGGCATTCAGCAAAATTACGTTATATAAGGTGTCACAAAATTAGGTCTCTGAATTTGATGAGATGACTTGGTATCGACAACCAAAAAAAAATATATCTGGTAAAATAAAAATAAAAAAAATATGAAAAAAAAAACACCACCAGCGACCAGCGTCACGTGACGCGACGAGCCCGTGCCGCACGTGGTAGGCGTGCAGTCCTTCTCCTCGCAGTATTCTCAAAGCGGATGTGTGGGACATACCTAAATCGCGACTAGCGTCGTTGTGACACCTTATATAATTAAAATTTTACAGTTTAATTAAAAACGAATCAAATTATGAGTGACTCACGAGAACGTGGGTTTCGTTTTAACATGGAATATCCAAGCTTTTTTATGGCTTTCTTTCTAATATGAATTGAATTTTGAAAACCTGGTGTTACTGAATCGGGCCCCAGGTCAGTTTTAGGATGGATGACCATTTAATACAGTAGGCCCCTCTGTGCCTCGGTGAGCACGTTAAGCCGTCGGTCCCTGATGTCATACGAAAATCTGTAGTATTCGTTACGGGTAGTTGTAACTTTAAAAAGTCTGACAACTGATCTATCTACAGAACTTCGATATCCGTCAGTGGGTGGTGCAGAGCTGCTGGCCGTCACTCCACGGATCATATTGAGACTCGGCAGTTTCGTGGTTAGACTGACAGCCAAGACCACTAGCCACGAGCTCATGAAAATGTTCAAATAACTTTAAATCTCCTTTTTTAGGGATTTTCTTTAGAAAAGCCCTATTGCTATCCAGTTGTCGTCGTCGACGTCGTCGTTGCCAATTTTCTGTCACGGTTTTGGGTATGAAGGAGATGAGCTATCGAGTTGCTGTTTTCGGTAATAGATTCGTGCTGGGGTGAACCATTGCAAGATAAAGAAAAAATCGCAAAAAATCGCAAAAAAAATTGCAAAATCGAAAATCCCTTGTATTCGGCTGAGCTCGTCTCAGGAATTCAACTTGTTTATATTTACGACACGTCAATTTGACTTCACCTCGCCTGATGGTAAGCTGAAGGTTAAGTCTCAGGAAAGAGGGTCACCATTACATACACGTATCATGTTAACAATGGTGGCACTCAGCTTGACGGCCTCATCAGAAGAGGACTGTCGTCGCAGCACCGCGTGACTCCCACCGGTCCCACTAGTGCTGCGACCACAACCCCCCCTGCCCGGCTATGCACTTGCTTACCCCTGAACGCAATCAAACCGAAACTCGATTACTATGGAGGGTTTTTCACGGGCGAATTTTGTGACAAATTTGTGTCAACTTTCTACCACCTGGTAATCTGATTCATAACTAGGTTTTTTTGCAGGATATACCCCTCTAATGATGGCCTGCAAGTTAGGTGTATATGAAAACGTTAAACTTCTTGTGGAGAGTGTTCCAGACACGGTCGACTACAAGATGCCCAGCAGTGGGAATACGGCGCTCTATCTGGCTGCTGGAGCGGCTTGTATGGACTGCATAGGTACGTACAGTTTACTGCTGCGTCAGGAGGGGCGCGTTCGATGCCCGTTCAGTGCAAAGCAAGTATTGGTACACTTGTTAGGGAGATATCCCTTTGGGAAGCTTCATCGTCATCATCTTAGCATTGTTTCTGTTGGATCCGAGGCCTTTACCTTGGAGAGCCCGAAGTCTGCAAACTCCTTCTCTTTTTGGTTTTACTTATAGGGTTTTTATGGGAGCCACTAGCCACCAACCCTGAGAGATCTGCGTCTGCACCAGAGCCTCGTAAGTCAATTAGCAGGTGTACCAGGCTTGCAGGTGAGGTCGGCTTGGGCCCGATAGTCTTGGTCCGGCCCCATAAACCTCCTGACTATAATGTATCTCTGTGCCAAATTTCATCTAGATCCGTTCAGTCATTCTGGCGTGGTGGAATTACAAACATACATCCATCCATTCATCAAAACTATTGCATTTATAATACTAGTAAGATAAGGTGTTACTAATATAAGAAAACAAAAATTAATTCGTGTTTCTTTTTTACAGAACGCGGCAACAAATCGAAAGTAGTAGACCATTTCAGAAAGACCGTAGAAATTCTCGTCGAAAATGGCGCCGATCCGAACTCAAAGAACTTCGATGGTGCCAACGTGAACGATCTCCTCACAGAAAACAACATCGCGGATTTATCAATGCTGATAGCCAATAAAATGACGTGCAGGAACCTGGGGAATGGTAAAATACCCTCAGGGGTAGATGCCTTTATGCTGATAAAGGGTGAAGACGGGAACTTGGACATTAAAAAAATAGAAAAAACCGAAAAAAAGACAAAATTTGGAAAAGTTACAAAAACTTCCAATAGTCCCAAAAAACCCAAAAAACCCCCTGTTACACGTATAATACCGTTACCCACGAAAAAATATGTTCCAAAAAAACTAATTACAGCAAAACCAGAAACTTTAACCGGAGATAACGCGAAATATTCAAGTATAGGTGCACAAAATAGTCTAAACAAACCAATTATAATAAAATCTGAAACTTTAACTGGAGATAACGCGAAATATCCAAGTATACCAACCAATATGGGTATTAATAACATAACTAGTATAGGGAATAAACCGGACATTTTGAATAATATGTCGAAAGTGCAAAAATTTAGACTGAATAAACCTCTTATATTAAAATCGTCTAAAGATAAAAGACAGTTGGAAATAAAGTATGAGCCGAATGAAATGTCCAGAACTAACGACTAAATTCTGAATTTACCTGGTCATTTCGGAAAATGGCGTTTCTGAAATGTGGAAAATTACTCAGAGTCGCGCGTAGTTGTGTACTTGGTAGCTTGCAAAGAATTTATTCTAAATATATCTAAAATTTTCATATATAAGTTAAGTTAGATTGTGACTTATCCATCAATTAGCCTATCGCAGTCCACTGCTGGGCTTAGGCCTCTCCTAATGTGCGCCATAGCACCCGATCCTCCGCCTTCTGCATACAGTCTATCGCAACGACAAAGCAAACGCAGAGAGGAGCTGGCCTGAGCAACTGCGCACTGTGATTCTCAATGACGTCAGGGCCTGGGTTGACGTCAGGGCCTGGGTTGACGTCAGGGCCTGGGTTGACGTCATCACAGTGGGCGTGGATTTAGTGTACAAATATAATTACATCCCTTGCTAGATGGCGACACATTGTATCTACGTACGTCCCAGTAACATTTAGTGACATCTATTATGAGATAGTGATACTACGTAGTAACATCGATATAGAATGAAGTGAGTAGTTTTGCTACTGACCGCTAGATGGTTACATAAAGAGGTAAGTGTGATCTAACCTCTCTTCACCACACCCTCACCGCCGCAGTGTCACGTGTTCTTTGTGTTTGCAATGTGATTCCAGCCACCAGAATACATTTTATTTTGTATTTATTATATTTGTATAATATATAGGTTTATAATAAAAAAGCTATCAAGTATTAAAATTTGAAGTTAGACAAGACATGGCGGTCAGATTTCGTACTACGTAATAAAGGTTATATTGGCGTAAAGTGTCGATAGTAAACCTGTAGGCCTACCATGAAACGTACATCCGCAATTGCGAGCCCACACGAAACACGAACGAAAGAAGTGTCATTAAGGTACCATGAAGTTACTTCGAATTTTGTGCTTTCGGTCGGGACCATAGCTATGTTCCAAAGTGAATGAAACATATCAAGGAGGTTTACTAATTAATATTTAAAAAATTAACTATTATAAACCAAAATATAAATCCAATTCAAAGGAATGTACTTCTTCATATTATGAAGAAGTACATTCCTTTGAATTGGACTTTGATAACCTTTCGACCTTTCTTTTTTTTGTGTGGCTTTGGGTCGTTTCATGGTAGGGTTTAAACAGAATGAACTGTCACGTGCCGTCTTCGGGCCCGATTGTGGCATAAGTGCGTTTCATGGTACCGATTGCCCGCTGCGATGGACCGCAACTTCGGACGTACGTTTCATGGTAGGCCTACTGGAAGGCTACTCCTGCGCACGTGTTTTTCAAATTCAAACTTTACTTAGAGAACTGTAAAAAAAGATATACTGTAAAAGTCGTGTGATAAAAACACTACATGTGCATAGTTTGATGTTCTTTTCAACAGAAAATTTGTTGAAAATACATTTAATAATGAATAGACATTTGTAGAAAATACATTCAATAATTATTAACGGACAGAAAATACATGTAATTATGAATAGACATTTGTAGAAAATACATTCAATTATAAATAATGGAAATTTATTGAACATGCACTAAAATCAACAGAAAACTAATATCTACATATTATAGATTTAAATAAATAAATATATAAGATTTAAGAACCTTCACACTAAAATGTGAGGGGTGTTAAAACTTTGCACATTACTATATACTTTATACTACACCGTCTAAGATAGTACAGTACCCTTTTTTTTTTCGTGCGGAAATCCCCTCGGACACCTCCCCGCCGGCCAGCGGACTATGCGGTTATGTCGCACTTGAACCGACTAAAACCGCACACCGTCTCAAGGGCAAGGTTGCCCATAAAGGATATCCCACGCACCCCGACTGACCCTAGGTCATCTCCGATTTCGAGATGGCCCCCTCAGGTTTGGGAACCACGGTGTCCCCGTCCTGCCCCGGTGTGGGGGAGGGGCGCTAGTCACCCCGCCGTCCCGGCCTGCTTCTGCTGGGGTGACAGGCGGCCTCACCTGCCACCCCCAGGCCTGCGCTCATGCAGGACGAAGGTCGTAAATAGTACAGTACCCAGCTTATAATTCGCCAGGTCTTCGGGAAAAAAGTGACCGTCCAGCTAACATCGGCTTGTTTCGATTTTGTAGAGCGTTCTCACTACCGTACATCGGACTGACTGAAGTCAGTCAATTCCTCCTGAATAATTTACTATTATTATGTATACAAAGATAACTCAGATGAATTATATATTAATGATATTAACTGGTTTTATAGACATAGACGGATAGAAAATTTGAATAAAAATATTTAAGTGACATGTAATCTGAAATAGTTCAATTATGTATATAAAAAGTATATAAGTATATATATTTTCTTTTTAAAGAATATTACTAACCGAAATTACTAATATTCCCCCTAACTCCTCCAGCTAAGCTAAAGTGCTTGTGTTAGGAGCGGGTTCACGTCGGTAGTATAATGGCCTGGATTCGAACCCGGGACCTCTCGATCGTATGGTCGACTCCTTAGTCCCAAAATATTCATGATTTCACGTGAAATCAAGAGAAAGTGTCCTGAACCCTCGTTAGTATGTACACTAGTATCGCCAAACTCTCACATAATATGACCAATCAGGTCACACAAAACGCGATTGATTATAATTTTCAGCACAAAACAAGTCTCGAAAGTTAAAGTCAGTTGCCAATCGCATCGTGACTTATATTGACCTTCACAGCATTGTGGCACAGAAGTGGCTTTGAGACACTTACTCTTGGTTTTAAATTTTGTGAACAGTCTACATCAGATATGGATTTTTAAAATTTAAGTAACATGTATTTTTTTATTATAAATTAACTCATGTAGACGTCGCGCCAAACTGGAACGCTCTGAACTTGGCAATTTTAATTTTTTGCTGGATAATTTTCTCATTATCATAACTCCTTTCAAAAATGTAAATTTACAATATGAGTATACTAAAACGAACACTAATCACTCGAGAGCTAATGCGATGCCCGATTCCAGGTGCTTTCAAATAGCACTCGAGGTTTCTTTATTGCGAGCGACTTTGTCTCATATTGCGGTGAGTAACAATTTGTACTTAAAACTTTATGCTATTGTTACAATTAAATTAAATTAATATGAAATTTGAGATTAATTTGAAATAACAAAATTACAAATACAATTTAAATTTACAAATACAATTTAAATTAATAACAGTAATAAAATCAAAGTTCTAATAAAATAAAATTATAAATAAAATATATTATAAAACTTATTTAAACCGATTATACGCGACTGGAGAAACAACAAATTATAAATAAAATTTAAAATCAGAATAACGAAGTGTTCAGAGCGGTCATCAACTTTGGTAAAAATTATACCAGACTGTCAAATGTTTTCTTTTCATTTCATTTAGCCTGACCTGACTTTTATGCAACCTGTACCAGAATAGACTCAATACTGCAAGTCATCAAATCCAGAATTGATTTCTGAATTGGTCTACATCATTATTAAATACTCTGATTGTATTCTCATTTTGGAGCCGAATATTTTTAACCTAAATCACTAATAGATTCAGGAAGAAATTGTTAATTCTAAAAATAAAAATATGTTTGTTTTAAACATAAAAAGTTTATCCCTTCAAAATTTCATTTCAACAACCTTAGATTATTAATATGAATCTAAGTCAACAACCTTTATTTCCTAATAAGTGTAGTATAATAGTAGATTATGCAACTGTCATTTAAGAAGGGGTATTAAAACACGAGAGTCTGTTTATTGCATGAGGCGAAGCCGAATGCGATAATAGGTTGACTCGAGTGTTTTAATACCTAAGTTATATGCAGTTTCATACACTACTTTATCTTCACTCATAGGAAAAATTGAAATTAAACGAAGTGGGTAGGTTACAAGGAAGTAATTTAGCGTGCGCCATTTTTTTCACAGTTCGAACTGCGCATGCGTGCGCATTTTTTTCATATTCAGCTTAGTGCTATAATGAGTTTTATGATACAGTTGGCAGTACTATAATAAGTTTAATTTTTAATTTTATGTATATGCGTTTATAAAGTGCGTATGTATAGAATCGTCTTTGAATTCGTAATTCGATTTTTTCGATTTGATAAAATACTATATGTATATCTCGAGAGAAAATGCGTTCTCGATTTCAGGTGCTTTCAAATAGCACTCGAGATCAAGAATCGGTCAAATCCACCTGAACAATGTAGTCTTGATGTATACAAAGATTACTCAAGTTGTCGGTCAACTCAAGTTGGTAGGATATTATTTAACTTTTTTATTGTACCTGTACAATAAGGTTAGCTATTTTTAAGTGAAACTATTATTTTACAAGCCCTGATAGAGACGGAATTTTGCACGTGTATATCGTGTGACAATACAATATTATTTAATAAAAGCTGGATTCATTATTTTTTTTATATTACTACTTACTTATATATACTTACTATTATTCTAAGTTTCGACTTCAAAACAATTATAAAATCACAGTGTACTTATACCTACTAAAACGAAACCAATATACCAAGAATTTCATATATATTTCTATTAAATGTTTTATAATTCAAATACTCGTACAGTTGTTTGATGAAATAATATAATGTACGGTACCCCACCTGTCATATGGCGCGTCGGGAAGAAGTCAGCGGCTTACATTGGCTTGCTTCGGTTTTGTAGAGCGCTCCCTCTATCGCCCAGCGCATGTCTACGGCTTGATAACTTTTAAAGAGTAGTTAAAACCGAAGCGATAGTTTAAAAATCATAAGAGCACAGTTTTCACTACTCTATAAAAGTATCAAACCGAAGCAAGCCGATCTTAACCGAACTCTCACTCTACGTCCCGACGCGACAGATCAAATGCCGGGTACTGATTCCCTTTTTTGTTTTTTTTTTTAAAAATAAAATTGCAAAGTAAAACTTTTTGTAAAAATCGCAAATGCGTTCATGAAAATAAAAAAAATCTGATTTATAACATTTATTTGATTAACCAAATGAAAAAGGCACAAATATGATTTTATTTTTTATCTCTCCTCTGTAATGCTGTGTACACACCAACCGAAGGATACCAATTATTTTTTTATTTCGCCTCAGTTCAATTGGTGTGTATCTTGCATGAAATACAACTATATTAGGTACTATGGTTTACTTAGATGTATTATAATTATACAAAGCTTAATTTTGTTTATTATTTTTACTTTTTCATCTTTTTATGTTTTAAGAAAATAGAGTACTCGACGTAACTGCATCTGATGATCGTATATTAAAATGACGTAGATATATTAACTTATCCCCGTCCCAACACTATGACCCACTGGTGGGTCCACTGGGTTTTCTCCCCATAGCACTACCGCACAGAAGGAAACTCAAATTTATTCCATTAGACAGTTCCAGTGGGTCCTTGGGTAATCCAGGCCGGTAGACCCACTGTATTGTAGAGGGACAGCGGGGAGAAAATCCCCGTGGCCCCACCTTTGGTCCGTAGGAGTGGGACCATGGGTAATATCCGATCTCAATACATCGCAATGTCAAAAGTGTACCGCGTTGTATCACAGAGGTCATACTTTGTTCTCGTTCGCACTCACTGATTACTACATGCCCTGTTGCACGAGTGACTGTTTTAAGCGCCAGTGCCGTATCTACCTCTATTTAATATAGATCATTACATGCACCCATATCATGGTTCCTGGCCCACCAATATTCATTTCTGACATAAAAATGTATTGTACCTTTATTTTGTATTATCCTAAGTTTAATTTCAATTATATACTTATAGGTATTTTTCGATTCATTAAAAGAATATATATATTTATGTTGTATTACTTATTCACGATAATCCGAGCGTATCCCGGTTGCATTCAAAGCTAAGGTTGTTTTACCTGCTTGCTCTCTCTTGCTCATTGTTATAATTGCATAAGTGTATCCAATTATGTCAGGCTATCCGCAACTGCAACGTGGGGCCTGGTGACTTGTAACGCAGGTCTCTTAGACCCATAACAGGCACCAGCTCTTACAATGTGTTTTATGTTATAATATCAGTTATGATCAGACCTATGTATCGCTGTCATACTTGTGAGAGAAATAAATAAATATATAATAATAATAAATATAATAAGGTCCACTAAAGCCTATAGGGTCCGCTACTCCCCCTTTCCGTAAATGGTTTATCTGGTTATTACAGGAGCGGCTGCTGACTGGCCTCTCCCAACCCTGATAGAAAAGCATACTCCAGAGACTCGTCCCGTCAATCAGAAGATGTACCAGCTTTCAGTAGCGGTTGGATGGGTCCTGCAGATCATGGTGGGGCTCCATATAGGTACTTTTTTGTTATTGTGCGGAAATCCCCGCCGGCCAGCGGGGGCGGTTATGTCGGGCTTGAACCGACTAAAACCGCACGCCGTCTCGGGTCTTCGGACGCCGGGGTGCAAGGTTGCCCATAGAGTATATCCCTCGCACCCCGGCTGGGGCTCCATATACCTGTGGAGCAACGGGTTGCTCCTAGAAAATAAGATTTTGGTTGCTAATTAAACCCATATATAATAAAACCCATTGGGGCTCGTGGACACTACATCATCATCTTACCGATGTTCCCGATTACATCCGAAGCTTCACCTCGGAGCCCAGGGTGTGCTTATTCTTTTGGTTCGGTTTATACGGCCTTTATTTACTGATACCCCTCAACCCTGAGTCCAGTCAGTCAGCAGATTTACCAACTTGCTGGTGAGATTCCCAAACATCTTGGTGGAATACACCCATCGACGTTTTTATCATAAAATATATATAAGGTGTCACAAAATTAGGTCTCTGAATTTGGTGAGATGACTTGGTATCGACAAAATTATGTATTTGAAACAAAAACTATAATATATTAGTTAACAATTAAAATAAAACAATTATATATCTTACACCTTCATTTATTTACAAATTACAAACAATTTTAATATTAGGAAATATATTTAAGTGATGTTCTAAATTACTGAATTTGAGCAACAATCGTGTATAACTTGGCCGCATGTCAAGTCTTGTATAATATAGGATACGTTTGGCCAAGTTCACCGTTAACACAGGCCAAGTCACATTATAAGTACGCATATTGACCTACACCGTCTTACACGGGCGTAGCCAGGTTGTAGGGGGATGGGGGAGGGGAATGGGTTTTAGATTCTCAGGTTTAAGGAAACAAAATAACAAAAATGTGCATGAAAAGACAAGTGAAATATAACAGAAGAATGATTTGTAAATAATATTATAAATTTCGGGGATGGTGGGTATGAATCACAAAACCCTAGCTACCACCCATGCCGTCGTTGGGCTGTTAATAAAACTTAATTATGTTTTATAAACCAGCCGAGTTTTAACCAAATATTGTGCTATATTACACTTCATCGGCATCTTTAAACATATTCATAGGGCGTAAGCGACAACGACGGTTCACAGGAAAATCATTGTGGTGTAAAGTGTTTATCAAGTTTATTGGTACCTTTTCTCTTTGAAATGTCGATATCGCACCCTTTTTCATTTCAACCATCAAATTATAAAAGTAGTTATCGTACTGTTTTTAGTCGATTTCAAAAATGAGAGTATCAGTAGAACTTTAAATGAAATAAGAAAATTTTAATAAAATTTATGCGGGTGTTATTTAATCGAAACAGTGAGAAAGTTGTCTATGATATTATGTGCGTTCATTAAATAGCTTTTCGGAATAACAATTACGGCGACCCAGTAGCGCGTGGGAATAGACTAAAAGTTTTTAGTTTCGAGGGAAGGAAATTCTGATAATAAACTGTATATTTTGATTAAAAAAATGAGTGAGGTGTCTTATATTGCCATCCTTAACTAAAATGCCGTTATATTCATTTTGTAAATTTTCAATTTCTATACCATTCTAATCGGCAAAAAAAAATCTTTGTTGATCTATCTAAGCAGTATTTTTCTATCGATTTAAATCGAAACGTTTCGATCTTAATTATCGAATTAAAAGAAAAATTCCGTCGAGATTCTTTTATATATGCACTTGCCGAACTTAAATGAGATTTACTCAACCTTAGTTTTGGCAGACAACTGCATTATCATATAGTTAAAGGACGGCGGACGTGACATGTAAAATGAAAACGTACCGCGTAAATCATACTGGCACTTACGTTGAGGTAGGCTAATTAGCCGTTTTAGAGACCGTTTTTAAGTTATTCTTTCTGCTATAAGATCATTGAGACACCTGTAAAATTTTCACTCGCCTTGTATCGAAATTGTCAATATAATTCGAAATAGTCAACATTAAGTGTAAAAATATAGCACTCTCTACATCGTCTATAATATAGTGACCATATAGCACCTTTTAGATATATTCTTGGCATTAATTGGAAGACTATGTATAACATCTTTAGTGGCAAACATTACACGTTTCATTTCAGAATTCTTAAGTACGATTCATTTTGTTCTTGCAAATGCCGTATGTGTAGTTTTTAAATATGACTCATGTCCTTTTGAGTGTTTTGCAAAGACTTGGCAAAATAAAATGTGACCAAGTTCTCAAAATACATTGTCTACACATTAGCACGCGTAACTTTCTTAAAAATACTTAGTAACCGCTCCTCTATAATAACTATGCAAGTGATAATTGGTAATAATATAAGCTAAGAATCTATGGACGGACCCAGAAATAGACTAGCAACTATCGGTACATTAGATTTTTTAATTAAAAAATATATTTTTCTAATCTCTACAACGTAATCGTTAATTACTTAACTCCTTAGTCGATTTTTACAACATTATTTTGTGATTTTCTTTCGAAAATAGTGAGAAAAACGACTAAATAATTTAGAAAAATATATCGCAGTCACAAATATACACCAGTTGTCTTACAATTATAACCGATACATAAGATTTTAATGGCAACCCGAAGCCCAGAGAATTAAAAATATAATTAATATTATCCATAGGTTATAATTCCGGTTAATAACGGATATTGAATGAAAAATAAATTGCTCAAGAACTATGTTCTTTTTCAAACCATTTATAGATAAAATTATAGCCTACAGATAGAAAAGACAATATTTACAGATAAAAAATACAGTCAAGTGATATGTCAAGTTTTTTTTTAAATTGTCAATCATTTAAATCGATATTTGTTCAATATTTTAATATTAAAATGGATTATACTATCACATTCGGTATACACCTATATAGCAACCTACAGCATTTGATACTTGAAACGGTGTAGAATAGCCAAATATCAAAATACCCAATATTGCTTTGGGTTTTTATTAAAACAGAACTTACAATAACAAATCTTTCAGTGAGATATTTGCATCAATCAGCACTGCATTTGAAACGCGGCCCCATGGATCCATATAAATAATATTAATTTTTTTCATTACCAGTAAGTGGATAGATCTGTGGCCACAGAAAACCAACGTTTCTCAATCTCAAGACACTCAAGACAAGAAACTATAACAAGGGTATAGTTAAAAAATTGTGAATACCCATTTAAGTATATAATGCTGTAAGAAAAAAAAACATAATTACAGCAAATGTGTCTAAAAAATGTCAAAAGTGTCAAATAATCGTCAGTATTTCTGACGTTTGTGGAAAAAAGTTAAAAAATAGAAAAATATGTCTATGAATGTTTATCTTTTCGATGTCTTAATTTCTCTATTGGTCACATTATTTAGAAAAAAAAACTAACTTTGGTGATGCAAATACATATCCAATGCACCTATATCAAAATATGTTACACTATAATTTATTAGTATAATAATATGATTGTTATGTCTGGGATTTGAGGTTCGATTGAAATCGATTCCAAGAAGTACGGTACAAATCGATACCAAGAAGCTCGATACAAATCGATTCCAAGAAGTCCGATACAAATCGATTCCAAGAAGTTCAATACAAATAGATTCCAAGAAGCTCGATTGATTTAAATGAATTACAAGAACAGAATTCTGTCGATATATTTTATGAAATGGGCTCTGGGACTTGGCCTAAGATATATTTTTATTGGTTTATAATTTAACTTTGTCATTATGTCGAGCTGGAGTTAGTATACATTAACATTTATTTGCAAAACCAAAATCAACTTAAATTATGTAAAAAGCAACAGTAGCTGCAAAAATACTGTCTTAAGACCCGGCGCCATTTTGATTTTATATTTTTGGTCTGGCAACAGCTGTTAAATAGAATAAAAATACTTTGTGACTACAGATTATAAATCTAGAATAAAAACTAAGTGATCGTTCGTGGAAAAAGTCGCCATTAAAATATAAATACAAAATATCTTAGTCTTAAGACAGTTTTTCTTTTAAACCAATTTCTGAGAAGCTTTTAAAGACATACAGGGTACAAGATATTTTTAATAAGGATACGCAAACACACTTACACGATAGAACTAAAAAGGTCGTAGGGTAATCCTAATCTTAGTTTAAGGTCAAAATTACCCTATGTACTCTCCAGTCCAAAATACAAAATACACGACTGTTTTTTTAAATTATAACTATCGTCGTAACGTATATTGGGATTGAGCATTTAACAAAATGCTAAGTCATTTCCACCCTGCAACTTATTGGGGACTTTGACCCTCGAACAAGAATAGGGTCATTTTGACCCCGCATATTTTTAGAGCTAATCAGAAATTGCTAATTCTATTACATGTAAAGACGTATATGGTTACATTATCTCCTGCTGTTGAGTTCATAGCCATTTTCCTTGCTGGGGGTTTTGGAGGGGGGAGGTTTCGCTACTGCGTGACCCTCCAATCTAAGAGTACTTTGGCGGTGGGATGACCTGGTGATAGACATACAAAATTAATTAGCTGATATTTAAAGTGGACCCTTCCATTTACTTAACTTTTGATAGCATTTTCATCATCATCTGAGCGGCAATGCCGGTTACATCCATAGCTTGCATTTCGGCGCCCGAAGTCGGACTGCGGTGTACAATCTAACTATGAAATGGCTGAACTTCGATGTTTTCCTTGAATCTACTGCCACCTGACCTCCCCAACCCATTGTTAATATCGAAGTGCTGGCAGATTTTACAGGGCTACAAATACTTGTAACGAATACCACAGATGTTTGAATGCGAACTGGTGCCGACGGCTTAACGTGCTCTCTAAGACACTAGTATATACATACCTTATAAGGCAGGTGACTGCCAGGAGTATGAGCAGGAGTCCGCAAGCAGAGAGTCCCCAGCCGAGGGTGGTGTGAGCGATAGGGGGGACCTTGGTCGCAAGGCGCAGCAGAGAGGTCACCTGCTCAGGAAGCTCGTCGATACCCTGGCAAATGTTGGAGAAGTTTTGTGTTGAAGACTTAGATTGAATAATATGTTTTTTACAGTATTCATATTTTTATTATTCTAATACTGCTTCTGTACCGCAGTGGTCCAGCTGCCATGCGTGAGTTTCGTGATTCCGGGTTGAGTAATAAATAAATTTAAATTATAGGATATATTACATAGCGTCGTCTAAATCCTAATTTAGCACAGCTCGTAATATAGGTTCTTAAATGCTTAGGTATATACAAATCTACCTAAGTCAGAATTACCCTCTACAAGTTTACCTTAGCCAGAATTACCCTTTTCAAGCTCACTTTACCCCTTTTAAAAAGTACCCCTTTCAATTTCAATTTAGTCAGAATTACAAATTTACTTTAGTCAGAATTACCCTATTAAAGTTTACCTTGGTCAGAAATACCCCTTTCCACATATGAATGATATTAAGCTTACCTCTTCAAACCACAGGATAGGGAACACGATGTCCGGGAAGTTGGCCACCTGCTTAATGTCGACCACCTGGGACACGGCCAGGTTGATCTGGATGCGAGCGCGCGCCCTCATGGCGATACCCATCTCCTGCAAAACAGTATTACATACAATGACTAGATGTAGGGCAACAGCAGGTATGACACGCAAAAACGGCTGAACGGATCTGGCTGAAATTTGGTACAGGGATATATTATAGTCTGGAATATCCTGAAATAGGTTCCCATGGGAAGCGGGAACGGGATCAGAATTCCACGCGGGCGGAGCCGCGGGCAACAGCCAGTAACTATCTAAATTTGACATTGAATTCTATTTTCCCTTTGTAAACATTTTGTAACATTTTTATTGACATTAAACCTTTTTTTTAAATATTATGATGGCAAAGAGCGCAGGGACTCGGTGGATGCAGGCCGCTACAGACCGGTCAAAATGGAAGTCAATGGGAACTTCCTACGGCCGATATGATGATGATGATTTTAATATGATTTTATTGAATTTAGATGGTACTCGTGATTAAATACTTAAGATTGTAATGTAACTTATAATCTTTATTTTCTATATTTATTGTTATTCATCCATTGTGTTGCAAGTGTAAGCTTAATGCTAATTAGTCTTGCATGTTAATGTTAAGAAATTTTGTTTAAATAATCATAACTAACACTTTTGCACATCAATATGGTATATATATAACACCCTACTGTGTACCCATGTTTAGCAAAATAAATGATTGATTGATTGATTGTCGCACATTCGGAGAAGTCCAGCAGTGGACTGATGGTGTACGGGGAGATCTTCGGGATTCAGGTCCAAACCAATCTCACTTGCTGATTGAAGGACGAGACTTTGGCGCAGGTCTTCCTCTCGGGGTTGGGGAGGGAGACGTGGGGGGGGGGGTTGTCAGATGGCAGGCGCTCCCGTAAAGAAGAGTGGGAGATCCTGTTATAACCAATCACGTTACTATTTCGTGTGCTATTCATATTTCATGGTGTGGAGCGGGAACTCGGCATGACGCTCAAATTATAAAGAAAAATAGAAGTAGACTAGGGATGAACCACGTCATGGAATGTCAAAAGCATACAAAATAGGGACGAGAACATGCCTTAGGGTCGGCAGCGCGAGTGTGACGCCCCTGGTGTTGTACACGTCCAAAGGCCATGGTAACCGCTTCCCATCAGGTGGGCAAGCAACAGCTTTCTACATTATAGGAGTGACACTTACCGGTTGTACGTCGATGAACAGCCTGTGTTTCTCGGGCACGGGTTCGGAGATACCCTCCACCCTCTCCCTGAGGCTGGGGTCGGCCAAGTAGAAGTGGGGGAACGACAGCATGATGGGCGAGTCTGGTAACAACAAGGCACTTTAATTAGCTTCTCCAACTTTCAACACATTTATTACCTAATCATCGCACCGCAGTCACATTCTGGAGTTTTTCAGTCAACCTCCAGGATGGGACCTGACAAGCCCTTTCTAGGGGGAATATTCTGATCAACGTCACCTCACCTCAGACTTAGTTTTTTATTTATTTAACCAACTTATACTGATAGCTATCCATACACATAAGTTATAGGTCACATACATTATTTTCTTATTTACCACATGGTATAATAACTATGCAATGTCAAAACTACAGATGTCAAAAATTTAAATAATAATTAAACAATGTCAAAAATATCAAAACTATAAATGTCAGAAATAATAATTATAACAATAAATAGATTCATTATAACATAACATAACATAAACTCACGCCTATATCCCCGAAGGGGTAGGCAGAGGTGCTAGCACCCACGTTTCGCCAGTTTATGTTTTAGGTCCCAATGTAATAGGTGGCGAGCCTATTGCCATTAACCGGGCACTTATAACACTGCGATAAATACACACATAACTTCGAAAAGCACCGAAAAGTCATTGGTGTGTGCCATAGTAATACCTGGGATCGAACCCGAGACCTCGTCTCAGCAGTCCTTTACACATACCACTAGGCTACCGCGGTTTTTTTTTAATTATAATAATTCACTAACTAATTAAAATCGTTCCCATTAAAAAAATAAAACAATAAGAACAAAACATATCTGTCACCACTACTCTACTACCACCAGTATCATTGCCCAGTCAACTAGGCAATGGTACTGGAGGTGGGAACACTCTCCAGATAGAGACTAGCTGTGGCCAGGAATCTCGGTTCCGTGTATGAAAATATATCTATTATCCCATCACTCAGCAGAATATCATTGATGTGGGTTAGTGCAAGGTATAGCAGACTAGTCGCAAGAGCTACAGTTATATCATCAGCATCATCACGTTAACATGCTAGCATCCGAAGCTATCACCTCTTACCCCAGGATACGCTTTCCGGCTTTCCCTCCTTTACTTCGCAAGATCTATGGTATCCCCGGCAGTGAAACCACGCATGTCCCCTTGTACTACATCAAGCCAGCACTTCTTGGTTCTACCTCTATTACCGGGGCTCGAACAGAAGCGGACTAAGAACGGATCGTGTAACCCGACGGTGATGGGGAAGGTTGAGGAACACGGCCCTAAGATGTATATATAGGAAAATTTCGGCTATCCATAACGTGTCCAGGTAGATCAGTTGGTCACTGGTGCAGTTAATTTATACTAACATTATAAGGAGGTAAAGTTTGTGAATTTGTAGAGATAATGTCTGGACCTACTGAACCGACCTTGAAATATTTTTTACTAATGGAAAGCTACTTTATTTGTGAGTGTCATAGGCTATCTATCACCACGCTACTACCCAAGGGAGGGGAGCAGTGATCATAAATGTCAATAAATCCGGCAGACTCCAATACATTATATGATAACGAATAACTTATATATGGGTATAAGAGGGGCAACGGGGGTTAGAAATACGCCACGGGCGAAGCCGGGGAGGGCCAGCTAGTAATATTTACACAATCTCCCTTAGGTTTCTTACTCACCATACTGGCACAGGGAGACGTTGAACAGCCCGCTGGGCGCGCAGGGCGGCCCGGCGGGGCAGAAGCACTTGTTGTGCTCATCGGCGGCGAACACGTCTTCTGGCGGCGTGAAGCGGTAGCCCTGGATGCCCACCGATTCCACTTCTTCTAAGAACCTGAAATTAAAAGCATTTTCTGGTAATCTGCTTCAGAGGATCCCAAGATAAGTTGGATGAATTCCCTTAGTTCACTAAAATCCACCGCCACGATCCATCAGTGAATAATGACCGGTAAACATCTTGCATTGCAATACATGGACTGTCCAGTCATTATATTATACATTTGGAAATGCAAATAAAAGCTTTCTACTCCCCCTCCCCTCCAACAAAAAATTCAAAATTTAGCTTTCTCGGTTCATTTGCATTTCTAACCTGTTTTTCTCAACGTAATGACCCCGACAACCTAGGAAACAATACACATATTGATTTTATTGAAAATTTGGAGTCCGCCATCTTTTATCGCTAAATGGATAATATATTCGTAATCACCAACCCCGAAAACGATACCTTTACTGATTTTATTAAAACGGAGAATCGAGTTATTCTGAAAAAACTGAACTTACCCCTTTTTTTTAAGATGGCGGAAAATGTACAAGGAAACTTTGGTCGAAAATTTGGTAGCTTAGCTTTGCTAGGCCCCCTCCCCCGCGTAACATCCAAAATTTAACTTATTCGGATCATATGCATTTCTAACCAGTTTTTTTCCGACGTAATGACTGGACTATTTGAGTCCGTTTTAACATAATCTATAATTGGTTAACTTGTGCGCCTCACCCGTCGCGCCCCGCACTACCACCAAAGGGACCTAAAAACGTTTTCTGCGCAGCTAGAGTACATTGTCAACCTGTTTGCCGGTCTTCATACTATACCTTTATAAAACACTAGTTGTTGCCCGCGGCTCCACCCGGGTGGAATTCTGTTCCCGTTCCCGCTTCCCATGGGAACCTATTCCAGGGATAAAAAGTAGCCTATGTGTTATTCCAGATAATATCCCTGTACCAAATTTCAGCCAGATCCGTTCGGCCGTTATTACGTGAAAGTGCAACAACATACCTTTTTTTTTTTTTTCTCGTGCGAAAATCCCTTCGGATACCTCCCCGCCGGCCAGCGGGGGCGGTTATGTCGGGCTGGAACCGACTAAAACCGCACGCCGTCTCGGGTCTTAAGACGCCGGGGTGTAAGGTTTCGAGATGGCCCCCTTACCTGCTCTCCACTGTGCCATCTGCTAGTCAGAGGGACACGTGGAAAGCTTCCGAACAGCCCTCAACAGGGCCGTCCTCGCCTCGGTCGGAGTTGGCCGTAGGCGGCAGCGTCTCTCCCGCTCTAGTAGAGAGGCGCTACTGTCTCCGTTGCCCAGGGTGCACCGCGTGGAGGTCCCCAACCAAGCACCCCAGCAACAACATACCTACATACTCACTAATTTTCGCGTTTATAATATTAGTAGGATAAGTAAACCTAATCTCACACATCAATGGGCGTTTGTATTCATATTTCAAACAAAAGCACAATAATTACTGATACAAATACATTACATTTGCAATTCTATCACCAATGATTACGCCCCGTTAATACAATGGCTATTGATTGTAATACTTTAACAATAGACCAGCAAACACACCCACAGACACGTGTGCGTGTCATGCAATTACACCTTTTCACCCTAGTTTTTTTTTAATACGTCATAAATCGTAAACCGATTTTACCTTTCATTCAATCAACTCAAATATAAAAATTTCACTTCTTGCTACGGAACTCCATGGGCGAGTCCGACTCGCACTTGGCCGGTTTTTTTATTCTTATCAGTACTTAAGTACACTTTTTAGACATATTTTACTCCTTTTTTTAGGTAGATTTCGATGAAATCGATCTACCTATTGGTTTCTTGACTACTGTCGAATTAAAAAAAAAAATCTTCATAGGAGGTCTAGTTATGACCCCCTGAGTCCGAAATGACTCAAAAAGTTTATATATATATATATATATATGTATGTATGGTTCCACTTCCAAAAATTTGCGGCACTCTCACGGTCGCATTTTTGCCCCGATCGCTTTCAAACTGCGGTCAAAAATTGCTTGGGTGTAAACTTAGTTTAAGTTCGTGAACGGGTGGAATCCGGCCTAAGGGGACGGTAGGGCCTCACTTTTTGTGAAATCAGTATTTCCTCAAAATTTCACGTTCCATGAAAGATATTCGAACCGTTCTAATTTTATCCCATAGTATACATGAATACCAACAACTTTTACTTATAAACCTATAAGATTAAAACTAACTAAAAGTGGAGGGGGGAAAAACCAAATTTTTTCGAGAAAAAAATCATAACTTCTAACCGGTGAACATTCTTGATGTCGGAAACATTTTTAATCGATAGGCCATTTTTATGTCTAAAATAAATGTCTGAAAAGTTTTTCGCTAAAAGTTACCGTTTTCGAGCAAAAAAAAATTAAACAGGTTAATAAAATAATATTAATTGCTTCACGAAATCTACCTGTGCGTTCCTCCTGCGGGAACGGATTTTTATATTAATACGCTTGAATTATTGCGATACATTGATAACGTGACGTCATGATTCCAGCGGCCTGCTTATTAAGGCTTCATTTATTGCTATAGGCTGTTGATGACGTGACATTACGATTCCAACTGCCTAATTATTTAAATACTTACTGAATATGCCATGGTTAATTAATATTAAGAGCGGATTTCGCCAATGCTATGCACGGAGATCAATTAAAATTAAAATGTAAAAATTCGTTCAACTAAACTAGATTCTCATATTGTACTCAATGAAATTAATTGAGACTAAAACGTGATAACACAGTTTAAATAAATGTTAACCCCGAATAAGCTCTTTCTAGTATCTTTATCTTAATGTATGAAACATTTGTTTTTGTAGTTATAGCTTAGAGGCATATGAATAATTCCTTACTTTTACTGTTTAATTATTTCAGTATTCACTCTATGACTCTTTCACTCATTCACTCTATTATACTTTCACTCTATCTTTCTATTACTTTCATTCTTTCACCCTTTCACTATTTCACACTTTCACTATTTTATTCCTGTTTTCTTATACCGTCACAAATGTCACAATACTTACGTCAGAGGCAACAGTCTGCAGAGATCCTTGACATACACAGTTAGCGTGTCATTCTTGGGAATGTGAGTGGGGAAGATTGATCCATCAGATCCGGCGATGCTGTTATACTGGTCTGTCGTCCAGTGCTGCAGTTTGTCTCTCATGTTATAGTGGCTGATGATGCCGGAATTGGCCACTCTTTCACTCCTACAGTCTATCATACTTTCACTCTTTCACCCTTTCACTTTTTCACTCATTCACATTTTCATCATTTAATTTTCTTATACCGAATAAATGTCACAATACTTACTTCAGAGGCAACAGTCTGCAGAGATCTTTGTCATACACAGCTAGAGTATCATTTTTCGTGATGTGAGGTGGGAAGATAGATCCGTCAGATCCGGCGATGCTGTTGCACTGGTCCGAGGTCCAGTGCTGCAGTTTGTCTCTCATGTTGTAGTGGCTCACGATGCCGTATTTGGCCATGTCAGTGGCACCAGTGAACATGGTGACCACATCATTGGATGTGCCATTTTTCTGGTGGAAGAAGGGAAGAAATTTAATAATATTTATAAAGGGGCAGATCCTTTGCAACCGAGGCTTTCATTTCGGCACCTGGGTCTGTTCACTTCTCTTCATTCTTTCGGTTCATACAGCTTCTTATAAAAATATTAGTAACAGAAATTATTTGTAACCCCTGCAGCTAAGATAAATTGCTTGTGTTAAATTGCGGGTTCACGTCGGTAGTGTAATGGCCAGGATCGAACCTGGGACCACTCGATCGTTACGCCGACTCTTTAACTACTAAGCTCTCTCTGACCTTTCAACCCCGAGTGTTAAGCCTGCACCAAAGCCCCAGAATCCGCAGGAGCAAACGGCTTTCAGGTAAGGTAGGCTTGGGCCCCATATACACACCTATCCTCTATCCTCATTCCGCGCACGGTCAGGCTGTGGAATGAATCTGCCTGCTGTGGTTTTCTTAACCGACTACAATATAGAGTTCTTCAAGAGGGCCATTAGAAGGTTTTTACAGGGTCGGCAGCGCGAGTATGATGCCCTAGGTGTTGCACATGTCCATAGGTCCCGGTGACGGCTTCCCGTGGTATAAAAACACCCTGAGAAGCCTGCATCAAAGCCTCAGAATCAGCAGGTACACCAGCTTGCAGCTGAGGTTGGCTTGGGGCATGAATATCTTAGTAGGGTATGCAGTAGATATACTTACACCATAAAACAGTCCAAATTCCTCATAAGGCAGCTTCTGCTCTTTCGGTACAACGTCTTTGGCTAGTTTCAGTAGAGGGTCTTCGTATCCCCAAAGCAGCTGCCCCACAGACACTTCCACGAAGGGCTTTATCTTCAAGATGTCCATGATGGAAGCCATGGCCAGCCGGAGGAAGCGAGCGGCGTGTTTCGACTGCGATGTTGCGCTCTGGAAACGAAGATATTTTATTTTAATATTAGTGAGAGGTAGCTGGGGTAGACTGGATGCGCAAGGCGGAGGACCAGGTGCTATGGCGTACAATGGGAGAGGCCTATGTCCAGCAGTGGACTGTAGTAGGCTAATTGATATTGATTGATGATTACTGAGAGGCTCACACATGTCTCTCCTGGTGGTAAGTGACGATGTGACGATGAAGCACGTTCCCTGGAAAGAATTGAGGATGAAGAATTCCAGAATTCCAGGCAGGGAATATATTTGTACTACCATTTAATATAAATACAATACATACATAAAGTCACGCCTCTTCCCCATTGGGGTAGGCAGAGGCCACATGTTTCCACTTGCTACGATCTTGGCATACGCCTTTCGCTTCTTCCACTTTCATAATTGTTTTCATACACGCTCGTCGGTTGTGGGTACTCTTGACCCGGCCCTAATTTGTACCTATTTAATGTGGCGTAGCAGTAGCATGTTTGACTGTTAAATCAGAGGTCGCAGGTTCGATTCCCGCTCAGTGCAATATACAATTCGTATGCAAGAATAAGTACGAGTGTATTTGCATTGGTCTAGGTGTTTGTATGAATAATATGTACCGATGTCTTACCCGAACTAAATGTTATATTGTTATTACACAAATCAATTCCGTCAAACCAACTCGTGTTGGTAAATCCTAAGATTTACCGGAAAATGTTAGGATTTACCGTAGTTCGGGCTTTTACAGTAACATAATATTGTATATGAAATGTAAATCTTAATATATATAATCTTCTGTACGTGTGTTTGTCACCTAACTCCTCCTAAGCGGCTGGACAGACTTGGATGAAATTTTGAGTGTATATGTCAACGGGTTCCATTTATTTCAATGGGTTGTGGTTGGGATGGTTTGAAAACACAATTGCACCCGGTAGATGGCACTGCTGTCGGTATGTCATCAAATGTTAGGCATCTCATAGTCATTTCACCAAATTCAGAGACCTAATTTGGTGACACCTTATATAAAGAAACTCAGCCAAATCCGTCTACGTTTTTGCGTGATTAAGTAACAAACTTCTTTCACTATTATTTCATATACTCACTCTCGGTTCGCTTTATCGAAGTTTTTTATATCAAGCCATCGTAATTTCCACATACTATATATTGCCTATTTCCATCGGGAATAATGTATCTTTCAAATGGTGAGAGAATGTCTCCAATAGAGCAGTGGTTCCGAAGATTAAAACCTCAACATCTAAACAACCTTTACCAGGTGGTAGAAATTTGATGACACAAATTTGTCACAAAATTCGGCCGGGTGGGTACCACCGTGCACGATTGCGAAAAACCCTCCATAGTAATCCAATTTCGGTTAGATTGCGTTCAGGGGTCAGCAAGTGCATAGCCGGGCAGGGGGATTGTGGTCGCAGCACTAGTGGGACCGGTGGGTGTCACGCGGTGCTGCGACGACAATCCTCTTCTGATGAGGCCGTCAAGCTGAGTGCCACCATTGTTAACATGGTACGTGTATGTAATGGTGACCCTCTTCCCTGAGACTTTACCTTCAGCTTACCATCAGGCGAGGTGAAGTCAAATTGACGTGTCCTAAATATAAAAAAAAAACTTACAAAATTCATTCTCTCTGATATAATTATTATGTGTTGTATGTGATAAGGACACTTCGGTGAATTTAATGAAATCACTGGCCTAGGCCAAACGAGTTTCATGTTCTGATACGGGTATGGTTTTTCAAATCTTGGAGAAATTTACGGACTATACGACAAGTGGGTAGGATATTTAAAATGGCATAATATATATATATATAATATAAAAAAACATAATAACTAACCAACCAACTGAGCTACCTAGACACAGAGTGTCTAGGTAGCTCAGTTGGTCAGAGCATTCCCCCTGTAAGGGACTGGTGTTCAAGTCACGTCCTAGATGTTCTCTTTTTCCGATATTTGGTGGATATTCCACTCATACGCACGAAACGTTTCGGCGACACATTTATTATGCGTACAGCTAAGGAGTGGAATTGCCTGCCTGAGTCTGTGTTTCCGGAAAGCTAACCTTGGAATCTTCAAGTCTCGAGTGAATAGGTTCCTTCTAGGCAAACGTGATCCATCGTAGACCACATCGTCACTTACGATCAGGTGAGATAGAGGTCAAACGTGAACCTATCATCCATAAAAAAAAATATCTAAATCTATAGGATGATCACTAATTGCGATAAGACCGCCCATAGTACAAGTTTTTTTTTAAAGTATCTTAGACATTTGTATCCTTTGGTTGGTGTACAATAAAGAGTATCTGTCTATCTATAGATATAGTTGGGAATGAGGAGTGGTCATCTTTATTCGAAAGTATTAGCCGTTGAGTTAATATGCAGTTCTCATCACAATTCTCACGAGTGTGTCCGCAGCACGCCGGCCACGTACCAAGTGGTCGACTATTCTTAGTACCAACTATGGTACCGACATATTAATTACATAGAAAGTGACGTGTTGTACACGTCATGAGCACAGAAACAAAAAATTTAACAATAATTATTTTTATGTAAAAATAGAACCGACTTAAGTCGGAGTAAACTAAAACCTTCTCCAGAATATAAAATATAAATAATAGTTTAAAAAAGCTAAAAAACACGCTTTTCATAGAAAACCGAATTAATAGAAAATATAAAAATAATAGAAAAATTTAAATTAGCCTAGTGGTATGGGTAAAGGACTGCTGAGACGAGGTCTCGGGTTCGATTCCAGGTATTACCATGGCACACACCAATGACTTTTCGATGCTTTTCGAAGTTATGTGTGTATTTATCGCAGGTTTATAAGTGCCCGGGTAATGGCAATAGGCTCGCCACCTATTACATTGGGACCTAAAACATAAACTGGCGAAACGTGGGTGCTAGCACCTCTGCCTACCCCTTCGGGGATATAGGCGTGAGTTTATGTTATGTATGTATAATAGTGTAAATTAAAAAAAAATGTATTTCATTTTAAAAAAAGTCATGGGTCGTTTGCATGGGTTAATAGATATAAATATTTTATTGACAGAAATGAGTAGAGTGATTATCATTTTGATAATATCTTAAAAATTTGTGAGTGGTAGAGTCAAGCAACAGTCATTTTGGCCGTTGCATGAATGGGCCGACTCGACCGGGGAAGCACCACCCTCTCACAGAATATCGACGCCAAGTAACAGTATTTGAACTGTTGCGTTCCGTTTGGTGAGTGAGAGTGCCGGAGCCCAAACTCCTTTCGCATCCCCTCCCAAACTCCTTTGCCATCCCCTCCCAAACTCCTTTCCCATCCCCTCCCTAACTTCTTTCCCATCCCCTTTCCTTTACAGGATCGGCAGCGCGAGTGTGACGCCACTGGTGTTGCACACGTCCATAGGCCGCGGTAACCGCTTCCCATCAGGTGGGCCGTGTGCTTGTCTGCCACCTTAGTGGTATAAAAATAAAAAATAAAAGCTATACGCTTTTTTTAAATAAAATACATTTTTTATTCACATTATTATTAATTTATATTTATTGAAATTTTTAACACTATACTTAATTTAAATTTATCAAAACTTATTTCTATTTTTTTAGTTCGGTTTTCTATAAAAAGCGTGTTTTTAGTTTTTTGTAACGATTATTTATTTTTTACTTTTTAGTTTGGTTTATTTATAATAGATTGTTGGAAATTGTGTTAATATAAGATAAATCGGCTAAGGATAATGGTTGGAAATTAAAATTTCTGCCTTATTGACTACTAGCTGACCCGGCGAACTTCGTACCGCATTTTTCAATCTTTCTGAGAGATTTTCTTAATATTTTTTTCCGTAAGAACCTTGTACAGAGTATTAGAAAACTACAAAAAAAAATCAGCCAAATCGGTCAAGCCGTTTTCATGCTATGTCGTGACAACGGAAAACGGGTTTCATTTTTATATATTTAGATAGATGAAAATTATATAAATTAACAAAAATCTTATTTTGCAAATTGAAGAATTTTATCAAATTAGTGTATTGCCATCGGTCCTCGATAAATCTACAAAAGTGAGTCCCGTTTAAAGTGTCAGTTACAAACAAACATACAGGTGAAGCTAATAAAAAGCACATAAAAATGCTTTTCTGGAACTCACATCGAAATCGGTTCAACCAAACGCGAGCAAATCACGGATAAACATATATACAAACATACAGGTCAAACAGTGAACCTCCTATTGAAGTCGGTTACTTAACTATAATACTATTTTACTAGCTGCGGCCCCGCAGCTTCGCCCGTGACATCCTTCGACCCCCGTGACGGCTATCACCAATCATCCCTATAATTTATTAGTTTTACACTAATGTATGGACATTTGCCCGATTAGTTGACATTTATGATCACTGCTCCGCCTCCCCTGGGTAGTAGTCTGTTAACTTCCCTCGATAAATGCGCTATCCAACACAAAAACCATTTTTTTCAATTCGAAACAGTAGTTCCTTAAATTAGCGCGTTCAACCAAACAAAAAGACTCTTCAGCTTAATAATAATATATACAGGGTTACTGGTGATTCGACGTATATCCGTCAGGGGCTGAAAAGGGGGCCAAAATGCAACAAATTGAATATGAATGGCCGAAATTCAATAGTTTTCGAGATATTTGAATTTTAAGGGTTTTTTGATAGCATAAACATAAATAACATAACTTCACACCTGTATCCCGGAAGGGGTAGGCAGAGGTGTATTACACACCCACGATTCGCCAGTTATGTTAAGGTCCCAATGTAATATGGGGCGAGCCTATTGCCATCTACCGGGCACATTATTAAGCGAGCGATAATTAACATTTATTAATGCACACATAAATACGAAAAGTCAGAGGTGTGTGCCCGGGGCGACTGCGGATTTAACTCGAGACCTCGTCGCTGCAGTCCGTTACGTACGCTTTTTTTGGTATTTACCCAAAATTTTACATATTTGAATGGGTATATATATATAGCATGGAGTATACAAAAAGTACGGATAGAAACACTCATAAAATATAAATATGTACATTGGACATACAACAAAAAAATAATCGTACGTTCGGTAGCAAAAACATTTCAATATCTTTTCCGGGTAATATTTCTTCGTTAATACACTGATTTAATTTTAATATTATGCTTTAAAATATAGGTATAACATGGTCAGACACTACTGGTCAACTTCCTCATGCACTCGGTGAAGTGATTTCGTCTCGGCATGACCTCAACATGTCAGTTCACAAGTATATTAATAAAAGTAAGAAGAAATATGATGGTCTCTCGTGGCGTAGCGGTAACTTGCATTCGTCTGCTACGACAGGGGCGCGGGTTCGATTCCCGCTTAGTGCAAATATTTGTATGCATGAATATGTCTATTTGCATTGGCCTGGGTGTTTCTATATATAATATGTATGTATTTACAAAATAATAAGTATGTAAGTATGTTTATACGCATTCTGGAGCCCATAACACAAGCTAGTTAAGCTATGCATACTTTGGGTCTAGAAAGTAGTAGAATGTCGTAGAATATTTATTTATTTTATTAAACTACTCATATCATAGTTAATAGCTTCAAAGTACAAGGTTTTCCAACAATTAGGTATATGTTAAACGTGGTTCCCAAACCCGAGGGGGCCATCTCGAAACCGGGGATGGCCCAGGGTCAGTCGGGGTGCGAGGGATATGCTCTATGGGCAACCTTACACTCCGGCGTCTGTGGACCCGAGACGGCGTGCGGTTTTAGTCGGTTCAAGCCCGACATAACCACCCCCGCTGGCACGCGGGGGGGTATCCGAAGGGATTTCCGCACGATACTAACGGCATGGGACTCGGCTTCGCCCGGGGATAAATTCGTTAAATTTAAATTTCAATCTATACATATAAGGTGTCTCAAAATCAGGTCTCTGAATTTGGTGAGATGAGTTGGTATCGACAAAATATGTATTTGTAACAAAAAAAAATATCGGGTAAAATAAAAAAACAAAAAATAAAAAAATAAAAAAAAAAAATTAAAAAAAAACACCCCCAGCGACCAGCGTCACGTGACGCGACGAGCACACGTGACGCTGGTCGCGATTTAGGTATTTCCCACACATCCGCTTGGAGAATACTGCGAGGAGAAGGACTGCACGCCTACCACGTGCGTCACGGGCTTCAATTTTATTTATTTGTATAGATATAAATCTATAGAAATAAATAAAATTGAAGTGTCTGTTTGTAATATTAAAATAACATATTTTTAATCTTTGCACATGATTGTATACAAGATACTTATAACAAAAATACAATTTTAAATTTTTTGTCTGTTTGTCTGTCTTTAGGAACGGCTGGGCCGGGCCGGTTTTCTCGGGACTTTCACTGGAAGATAGGTTAATATTACAAGGCGGAAAAAAAAAAGGCGCGGTAGCCTAGTGGTATGGGTAATGGACTGCTGAGACAAGGTCTCGGGTTCGATCCCAGGTTTTACCATGGCACACACCAATGACTTTTCGATACTTTTCGAAGTTATGTGTGTATTTATCGCAGGTTTATAAGTGCCTGGTTAATGGCAATAGGCTCGCCTCCTATTACATTGGGACCTAAACATAAACTGGCGAAATGTGGGTGCTAGCACCTCTGCCTACCCCTTCGGGGATATAGACGTGAGTTTATGTTATGTTTGTAAAAAAGAAGCTTTATACGACGGCCACACATTGGATTCATCTTTGCGTTCATCCTTGACGACAATATACCAATATGTTGCGCGTACGCAGTGTTTCGACCAAGATGTCCACCCGCTCTCCCTTTTCTTTCCCCTCGCCTTTGAATTTATTTAAACCCGACTCTATGTGCATCGATATTGGCCATTAGACGGTAATTGGACGCAATGTTTGCATGGAGCCCAAGAGTGCTCCACAATGTGGCGAATGTGTGGCCGCGGCATAACTATCGTATTTCATGCTTTTTACTTAAAAAGTTAAGCAATTTTCATTAATAAACTTCTATACAACTGTTCATCTCTTATTAACCTCCTTAGGGGTGAAATTTCGAAAAACACCGCTACACGTATACGAACCAGCTATATAAAATCAAAATAAATGCATATACATATTCTAGGACATATTACACAACGCTATCAAGAACCAAACTAAGCAGAGCGTGTGATATATATGGGTTCTAGAATGCGGATAAACATACTTAGGTACTTTTTTTTGTAAATAAATACATATTATACATAGAAACACCCAGACCAATGCAATGAGCGGGAATCGAACCCGCCACCGCTGGTTTAGCAGTCGAAATTTCGTGCTTCTTCTAAAATGACGGACTTTCCACCCAACCTATTTTACCCCCTTTAGCGACTGCTGTCTGACCCCCCAAACCCGAGAGGTGCGCCTGCGCCAGAGCCTCGTCCATCAATCAGCAGGTGTACCGGCTTCTAAGTGAGGTTGTCTTGAGCCTTGAAGAGAAGGTAGGTTATATATATATATACTATTTAAAAAAAAGCGGCCAAGTGCGAGTTGGACTCGCCCATTAAGGGTTCCGTAGCAGCAAGTAACATAATAATGCTTTTTTTTAAATTTTATAATTGATTGAAATTGATGAAAGGTAAATTGCGTTTTTAGTTTACATAAACTTCCACCGAAAATGACTAATGGACTGAGGACGAAGCCCAGTAAGTGTCACTGTCTATGTCTGGGTAGACGGGACACCAAATTTACCTCTTACGACCCCGAACTCTTCATTGGGGGTAAACCAGTTTCCATAGTCGCTGAATCGGTGCCATTTAAATTTCTTGGGAGAAAGATAGACTATAAAGGACGCACACCATCCTTAGATGAAGTTGTCGATACGTTTATAAATGACCTAAATAAGATAGATCAGATACCACTAAACAATATCAAAAAAGCTTGGATATATGACAACTACTTAACATCACGTCTGACTTGGCCTTTTCTGGTGTATGAATTCGGTAAAACCTTACTGGCGAAAATAGATGCAACTGTCATAAAATCGCTAAAATCGTGGCTTGGACTAGCGCACTCTGCTGATTCCTCTGCTCTATTTAGGGATCAAAATAATTTTGGGATGAAACTTAAGAAACCATCGGAGCTCTATAAACATCTTAGAGTTACCAAAGCCCACATCTTAGGAAAATCCCAATATGTCACAATCAGGGCACTCCCGAAAGATAATAACGCGTCCGAGCTTGAATCTAGACTTCTATTCCATAAACGATTTATGATAGGGGCCCAGTCAAACAGAGTGGGGTTGGGAGTACGAGAGCCAGAAAGGGACCAGGATATACTTAAGTCCTTTCTAAAACAAGACGAAAATGATAAATATCGAGTGCACGCGATGAATTTGGAAATCCAAAATGAATGGTTGACAATGGGAGAGTTCTGCATACCGATGGCCTTAAAGGGCGCACCTTGATCTATGACTGGTCGCCGGCCCTGTTAAAATTTTATCTTAACGCCTTTCAGATGACCCTCCCAGACCAGAGTAATCTGGTAAGGTGGGGGAAGGCCACAGAAAAACAATGTTATACTTGTGGTGAGGCAATAGGGACGGCTAGACACATATTAGTAGGATGTAGGGTGCTTCTCGATAGAGGCCATTACTCACGCCGCCACGATAAGGTGCTTATCATCATACGTGAAGCAATGAGTCTGGCAGTAGCTAGAGCCCAAAAAGGATTGACTACTAACAGACGTCATATCAACTTTGTGTCTGAAGGTTCATCCATAACACCCAGGAACAAACCTTATTCAATCTTAGATACTGCCCCAGATTGGACTCTCCTAATCGACACGTATGAAAAGCACTACAAAATTCCGGAGGATGTTGGGGTTTCGTCATCTAGACCTGACATATTCCTATATTCTAAGAGATTAAAACATGTGGTTCTTGTGGAACTTACTGTACCGTGGGAAACAAATATACCGAAGGACCACACAATAAAGAAAAATAAATACTATGATCTCACAAACGAATTAATCAAAAACGGTTACGTGGTTAATTTGTATGCAGTGGAAGTGGGAGCGAGAGGTATACCAGCAAAATCTCTCTATAACCTACTTAAAGATCTAGGCCTATCGAGAGCTACAATAAGCTCATTACTAGGACGAATGTCTAAAGCGGCACTAGTAGGTTCGTATCAAATTTGGTTAGGCAGGGAGGGGAACTTGGGTAGTGAAGGTGAGTGTTGATGTACATCAACAAAAGGGGCCCCTTCTAAACCTACACTTGGGTCGCAAGTCCCAGGCACTGTCCCGAGTTCCCAACTCAGCAACGCGATGGACCCGGCACCCGCACGGAGAATCCATGGATTGCTAAGATTACGGTCTCTGAACGAGAGTTTTTTTTAATACGTCATAAATCGTAACCATGACCATGTGGTCATGTACATCATATTACCACTTTAGAAGTGTCTCTCGCGCAAACTATTCAGTTTAGAGAAAAATGATATTAGAAATCTCAATATCATTTTTGAAGACCTGTCCATAGATACGTATGGGTTGGATGAAAAAAAAAATTTATAAATTAAGGGGGAGCCCCCAAAATTTTTCTATTTTTGTGTGAAAATCTTAATGCGGTTCACAGAATACATCTACTTACCAAGTTTCAACAGCATAGTTCTTATAGTTTCGGAAAAAAGTGGCTGTGACATACGGACGGACAGACAGACAGACATGACGAATCTATAAGGGTTCCATTTTTTGCCACTTGGCAACGGAACCCTAAAAAAGGAGTGTATAAAGGATAACTAATATTTTTATCTTATTTTTTTTAATGTACTAGTAACCGTAGTTACTAGTATTCCCCAGTGGGTTCACGTCGCTAGTGTAACGGCCAGGATTCGAACCGGGGACCTCTCAATCGTAAGGCCAACTCCTGAACCACTAAGCTACCGACGCTTTTAATAATTTTTGCACAAGGTTTTGCCATTCCGTTTTAAATTCAAGGAACCCTAAAACGCACTCACGACTGAGGTCGACTTCTTCACGATCTTCCTGTTCGGAGACCTTGGCCAGGCCCCAGAAGGTACAATGTTCATAGGTCTGTGTGAGTTTATAATAACAATATCGTATATTGAAATGTATATACATACAAATAAAATCGTAAAATCATTCATTGAATATTTTTCCAAAATAATAATCGGTGGTAGAAATTTGATGACACAAATTTGTCATAAAATTCGGCCGGGTAGGTACCACCGTGCAGGGGTGTGTGTTGGGTAACCTCCTCGAGTGTCGTTCCGACTCCGATCCCGCTGCAGTCCGGGGGGAACGGAACCGGAGCGGCCGGTACACCCTGGGCGGCGGTCAATGGCTTCCCCTTCATGGGGTTGGCATTGATCGTCGGCGAATACCCAACGTGGCGGGAACACATCGCTCTCCGTACTCCTCTGCTTTCAGAGGAGACAGGATGAGCGATGGTGTTTGTGGCTGAGGCCACCATAGGATCCCAGGGGATCCAGGGGCGGGTTGGCCCACTGCTAACGCAGGGGCCGACGGGCACTTGTGCCGCCGCCGGTGAGAGAGGACTAGCCATCCTCTCGCGTTCCGTAATCGGCAGGTGATCAGCAACGACCTGACTGGTGGCTCCAGAAGGGTACGCTGTGAACTTGCTGACCGGAGGGCTTGCCTTTATTGGCCGGCCCACGACAAGGAAAAGTCTATAACACCCGACAGCCAAGCCGTAAAAACCTATGGATACCAGCCGACCTCCATAGTATATAGGCTTATCCAGGTGCAGGGGGCTCCGCCTGGATGGACCACCTTTCCCCCATACTCGTGGGATATGTTATGGACATTATCAAACTTATTAAAAATAATAAACCGGATCGAACAATAATAACAGACAATGGCATGAATAAGGATACCGAGAATGGCGGAGCCTGCGCGGAGGTCGCGCAGCACTCAGGCGTGGAGGTGACGCCAAACACCTCGGCGGTGTCGGAGAGCTTCGACACCGCCAACGAGCGAAGCCGGGCGAGCAGCCCGTCGGGTCTGGGCGTACAGCGGACCCGTAAGCGCAGACGGCGCGCAAAGGCCCGGCTGGGGGAGGACGTGTCGGATGAGGACTGCATCCTCACCGGGACGACCTCCTCCAGCAGTGACGAGGCGTCAAAGCCTGCGTCAAAGGTGGCAGCAGGCCGCCGAGGGGCGCGAGGTGGAACGAGGGTTGGGCAATCCACCCGAGTCTCCTCGGCCCCTGAGAGGGCCGCGGGCAAGTCACCGCCGAGGCCTTCCACCTCAGTGGTGTCGGAACCAGGTGGGAAGACGCGGTCTCTGATGGAGAAACTCCAGCAGGTGACCGCGTCTTTCCGGGGGTCTCCGAACCCCGATCAGGAGGCGATGCTGCACATTGTGCTCGGCATCGCCTCCGAAAATGAGGCCCTCGCGGCGCAGCTGGCCGAGTCCCGTCGGGAGACGGCTCGACTAGCTGCAGCCGTCGAGGAGCTGAGGAGCGGGATGGTGCGCCCGACTCAACCGGCGCAACCGGTGCAGCGAGCGCAACCGGCGGAGCCGGCGCGCACGACTCGCTCGTCCGCGAGGCAGTCGGCGCAGCAGGCGCTGTCGGCGCAGCAGCCGCTGTCGGCGCAGCTGGAGCGGCCGGTGCAACCGGTGCAGCAGCCGGCACAGCCGGCTCGCCCACCGGCACCGCAGAGAGTACCACCGGCGGAGCCTTGGTTCGCGTACGTGGAGGCGCTAGAGGAGCGTATGATGAGTCGGATGGAGGCCCTAATGGACTCCATCCGCCGTCCGCCTCTGGCGCCACCGGTGGCCGGCTACGCGACTGCAGCCCGGAAGGGTAATACCCGCCCGGCTGCAGTGGAGGTTCTGCCGGAGCCGGCTCGTCGCCCCGCTCCCGTACAGGGCCCCGCTCCCACTCAAGGGAAGGGAAAGGGGAAGGGCAAGGGCAAGGGGAAGACGTCCCCAGCCCAGGCCCCAGCCCCAGCCCCAGTTGCGGCTCCGGTAACCCCCACTAGAACCCCCTTGGAAGGGGGTTGGGAGGTGGCTGGAGCCAATAAAAAGAGGCGGAAGGCCGCAAAAAAGGCCGCCAAGAAGGCCAGGAGGGCCGCGGCCGCCGCGAAAGCAGCGCCGGGGAAGCTCCGTGCCCCCCGCACTACGGCCGTCGTCGTCACCCTGACGGCGGAGGCAGCGGGGAGAGGCATGGGGTATGCCGAGGTGTTGGCCAAGGTGAAGGCCAACGTCGACCTCAAGGCCCTCGAGATCCCGGGCGTCCGGTGCAAGAGCACACGGACAGGAGCCCGACTTCTCGAGGTCCCTGGCGCCGCCAGTGGCCCCAAGGCCGACGCCCTAGCGGCTCGGCTGAGGGAGTCGCTGGACGCAGCCGACGTCCGGGTGTCCAGGCCCATTAAATGCGCAGAAGTGCGCATCACGGGCCTGGACGACTCCGTCACGGCTGAGGAGCTTAGGCTCGCTGTGGCGGAGGCCGGGGACTGCTCCCCGGACACAGTGAAGGCCGGAGCTATACGCTTCGGCCGCGGTGGACAGGGGGCAGCAGTTGTCGGCTGCCCTATAGCGGCGGCCCAAAAGGTCGCTGACAGGCGGAGCCTCCTGGTAGGAGGCTTCCTGAGGGCGCAGGTACGGCTCCTGCAGGCCCGACCGGCTAGGTGCTTTAGGTGCCTATCGGTGGGCCATGTGGGGGTGCACTGCACGGCGGAAGTGACGGCGGGTGACCGTTGCTTCCGCTGTGGCCAACCCGGTCATAAGGCCGGCACGTGCGATGCCCCGTTGCACTGCTTTAGGTGTGCAGCGGGAGGCAAGCCGGCCGACCACAGGGTTGGAAGCAAGGCCTGCGCCGGAGGGGAGCCGAAGCCGGGAGGCCGGCCTTCCGCCTCCAGTTCACAGCGGGATGCGGAGATGGGGGTCCCATAATGGATCCTCAACTCCGCATCCTGCAGGTGAACGTTGGCCACGGTGCCCATGCTCAGGACCTTCTGCGCCAGAGCATGGCACAGTGGGCCATAAATGTCGCCGCTGTCGCCGACCCATACACCCACCGGTTCCTCGGGCCTACCTGGGAAACCGCGCTGGATGGGTCGGCGGCACTGGTGCACAACCCTGCCGCCGGCAGCCCTCCTCTTGCCGTCGTTGCAAGGGGACCCGGCTGCGTGGCGGCGGCGGTTGGGGACATAGCGGTCGTGGCCGCTTATATCACGCCGAACCGAGACCAAGCTGCATATGAGCAATGGCTCCGTCAGCTGGCCGTCGTCGTCAATGCCTGCCAGCCCCGTCCGGTCCTTGTGCTCGGGGACTTCAACGCCTGGTCGTATGCCTGGGGTTCCCGACACGAAAGGGGCGCGACGGGGCATAGAGGCAGGGCACTGGTGGACTGGGCCGCACGACTCGGCCTAGTCCTCCTAAATCGGGGAGCCGTGGACACGTTCGTGACCTCGAGGGGTAGCTCCATCGTGGACCTATCGTTCGCGAACCCCTCGTTGGCGCAACGTGTTCAGGGCTGGCGCGTCGTTTTGGGGGAGGACACAAGTTCGGATCACCGATACATTCGGTTTGACGTGTCCCCCCCTGCGAGCGACGCGCCGGCTGCACCGGCTCCACCCGAGCCACGTTGGGCGCTTAAGCGACTTGATCGGGAGCTCCTCCTGGAAGCCGCCATCGTACAGGCCTGGGCCCCTGCGCCGGACAGGCCTGTCTGCATAGACGATGAGGCGGAGTGGTTCCGGGAGGCCATGACCCGTGTCTGTGACGCGGCGATGCCTAGGGCTCCGCCCTATAATCCGAGGGGTCAGGTCTACTGGTGGTCGTCGGAGATCGCGCAGCTCAGACGGGGCTGCGTGATCACGCACCGCCGGTGGGCCCGATTCCGTAGGAGGCGTCGCCGCCCCGCAGATGCGGAGGCCCGAGAGGCGGAGTTGTACGAGGGATACAGGGAGGCCAGACGAGCCCTCCGAGCGGAGATAAGGCGTTCCAAACGGGACGCCTTCCGCGAGCTGCTGGAGACGCTGGAGCGGGACCCTTGGGGGCGGCCCTACCGGATGGTGAGGGGCAAGCTGCGCCCCAAGGCCCCGCCGTTAACCCGGTGTCTCCAGCCGGATCTGCTCGGAGGAGTTGTTGGCTCCCTGTTCCCAGCGCGGGCGGTGGAACATGTTCCACCGCGGATGACTCCGCCTCGGTTGCGCATGGCGCCCGACGTGGAAGACGACGACGTGCCCGAGGTCACTTGGGTAGAACTAGAGCTGGCGGTGAGAAGGCTAAGAGCCAAACACACCGCCCCGGGACCCGACGGCATTCCAGGCCGAGCGTGGGTCCTAGCTCTAGTCGACGACGCTCTCGAGCCCCGACTGAGAGGGCTTCTCAGCGCATGTTTGGAGCGGGGCCAGTTTCCGAAATTGTGGAAGACGGGGAAACTGGTCCTCATCCGAAAGGAGGGGCGCCCGGCGGACTCGCCGTCCGCCTACCGGCCCATAGTGTTGCTCGACGAGGTGTGCAAGCTCTTTGAAAGAGTAATTGCGAAGCGCCTCGTCGAGCACCTCTCAAGAGTGGGGCCGGACCTGGCGGATGGCCAATATGGCTTCCGCCAGAGGCGCTCCACCGTGGATGCCATCATGCGCGTGAGGGCTCTGGCGGAGGATGCAGTAGCCCGGGGTGAGGTGATGTTGGCGGTGTCCCTGGACATCGCCAACGCGTTCAACACCTTGCCCTGGAGTTGCATTAGGGAGGCGCTCGTGTATCACGAAGTGCCTCTCTACCTCCGCCGCATAGTCGGGGCGTATTTGACGGAGAGAGCCGTCATCTACCCAACCGTGACCGGTCTCGGTCGGCGTGAAATGTCGTGCGGTGTTCCACAGGGATCGGTCCTGGGGCCGCTCCTGTGGAACATCGGATACGACTGGGTGCTTCGCGGTGAGCTCGTAGGCGGTGCCGCCGTCACGTGCTACGCGGACGACACGCTCGTGACGGCGTGCGGGGCGACGTACCGCGAAGCGACCCGAAAGGCCACGACCGCGGTTGCCCAAGTCGTTAGGCGGATCCGGCGGCTGGGTCTCGAGATGGCCCTGCACAAAACCGAGGCCCTGTTCTTCCATGGGCCTCGGAGCAAGCCACCCGAGGGATCCAGTCTCATCGTGGGAGGAAATCGCATCGGCATCAAGCCCCAAATGAAATATTTGGGGCTCGTGCTCGACGGCCGATGGGACTTCGGAGAGCACATCCGAAGTCTGGCCCCCAAATTGAAGGGCACAGCTCTTGCTCTGGCTCGGCTGTTGCCCAACATGAGGGGGCCCGATGACTCCTGCAGGAGACTCTACGCGGGGATCGTGCGGTCCATGGCCCTGTATGGGTGCCCAATATGGGCGGAGGCCCTGAGGACCAGAACTGTGCAGATGCTGCGCGCTCCGCAGCGAGTTCTGGCCATCAGGGTCATCCGAGGGTACCGCACGATCTCCTTCGAGGCGGCGAGTCTCCTTGCCGGAACTCCGCCATGGGACCTGGAAGCGAGAGCCCTTTCGCAACTGTACCAGTGGCGAAAGGAGGCGCGGGAGCAGGGATGGAACCCCGAGCCTCGAGAAATCGAGGCCGTGCAGTCCCAGCTCCGCCAGGCCATCGTGGTGGAGTGGAAGGAACGACTTGGGCAACCAAGCGCAGGGCACGCCGCAATAGCGGCGGTAAGGCCCATCATGGAGGATTGGCTGGAGAGGCGACACGGAAGCCTCTCCTACCGACTGACGCAGGTGATCTCAGGGAAGGGGTGCTTCGGGGACCACCTGCATCGGATCAGGAAGGAGCCAACGCCTGAGTGTCATCACTGCGACGCGAGCGAGGACTCAGGGCTGCACACGCTGGCGGACTGCCCGGCGTGGGAAGCGCCGAGGCGTGACCTCGTGGCAGCCATCGGGGTGGGAGTCCTCTCGCTCGGCAGCATGATTGCGGCAATGGTGCGGAGCGCGAGCGCGTGGGCCGCCGCCGCCTCCTTCTGCGAGCATGTAATGCTCGCGAAGGAGGTGGCGGAGCGCGCCCGGGAGAGACTTAGAACTCTCCCGGTCCGCCGAGCCCGCAACTTGCTCGCCGCGCGTCGCAGGCAACTCAGGCGCCGGAGGTCGCTTAACGACCTCCGTCCTCCATGAGCGCAGGCCTGGGGGTGGCGGGTGAGGCCACCTGTCACCCCAGCAGAAGCAGGCCGGGACGGTGGGGCGACTAGCGCCCCTCCCCCAAACCGGGGCAAGACGGGGACACCGTGGTTCCCAAACCCGAGGGGGCCATCTCGAAACCGGAGATGGCCCAGAGTCAGTCGGGGTGCGAGGGATATGCTCTATGGGCAACCTTACACCCCGGCGTCTGTAGACCCGAGACGGCGTGCGGTTTTAGTCGGTTCAAGCCCGACATAACCGCCCCCGCTGGCACGCGGGGGGGTATCCGAAGGGATTTCCGCACGAAAAAAAAAAAAAAAAGGTACCACCGTGCACGACTGCGAAAAACCTTCCATAGTAATCCAATTTCGGTTTGATTGCGTTCAGGGGTCAGCAAGTGCATAGCCGGGCAGGGGGTTGTAGTCGCAGCACTAGTGGGACCGGTGGGTGTCACGCGGTGCTGCGACGACAATCCTCTTCTGATGAGGCCGTCAAGCTGAGTGCCACCATTGTTAACATGGTATGTGTATGTAATGGTGACCCTCTTTCCTGAGACTTTACCTTCAGCTTACCATCAGGCGAGGTGAAGTCAAATTGACGTGTCCTAAATATAAAAAAAAAAGGAGCGATACCGATGCCGAAAATGTCAATTTTAGAATATTTGTGTCTGCTTTTAATTATCGATGTCCGAGCATTACTTGAAAACCGCTGAACAGATTTGGTTGAAATTATGCATGAACATTCTTCTAGAGCATGGTCATAAACTGCGCTATATAACATCACGCTATTATAGGTATGATAGGAGCAGTAGAGCAAAATCGGTCTTATTCTATTATTGATGACAAATTTATTGTTACAAGGTAGATCTTTACGAAATTTCGTAGTTCAGCAGAACTCAGACATGGTCAAATTGCGGATTATAACTCCTTAAAGGTCATGAGCAGTAAAATGTAAAATCTCGAAACACGAACAGAATTACACACGTATAAAAGATAATTGATTAGAGACGCATAAACAATTCATAATGAATATCATCGCGCTATTATATTAATTGAAGCGGCGATAGCCCAGTGGCGTACGTAACGGACTGCCGAGGCGAGGTCTCGAGTTCCATCCCCAGTCGCCCCGGGCACACACCTCTGACTTTTCATAGTTATGTGTGTATTAAAAATGTTAATTATCGCTCGCTTAGTAACGTGCCCGGTAGATGGCAATAGGCTCGCCCCCTATTACATCGGGATTCAAACATAACTAGCGAATCGTGGGTGAGTAATACACCTCTGACTACCCCTTCGGGGATACAGGCGTGAAGTTATGTATTTCGATGTTACATATTTCTCTATCTATTTCGAACGAATTGTAAACGTAAATCGAGTGTGGGCTCATTGGGCCTGTGGAGGAAAGGGGTGTGATATTCCTCCAACACAAAGGGGAGGATCCTCCGACCAGGCAAGGAGATCACGCCTGGCGGGCCGCGGCCCATCGGTTGTCGTTGGGAATTTGTATATAGTATGCTATACCAGCTCGCGAACTTCACTTTCGCGATTCAGGATTGGTATTGATGTAGTAGTATCCAAGTAGTTCACCTTGTTGTCGCTAGATGGCGCTGGGTATATGTGGTATCGGCACAGGCCCGTTAAATAAAATAAGTTGAAACTAACGTGTTAGTATCGAGACTGCAGAAATAAACATACCTTGATCTATACGATTAAATTTTTAAGCAATTATACAAGCGGCACGCTATGAGGGCCGTTTTGACACGTTAAAATATTGATGTGAAATGTCAATTTAAAATAGAAAAAAATCAAATCGAATGCGAGTCACGTCTATAGTTTTAACCACGTTTTTCTCAGTTTCACTTCGTGTCTGCGTTTCTGTGTTTCTTTCCCTCTGAAGCCAAAAATTGACACTTAATTTTCGACCACTTCTGATCACCCTAAAGCTCTGAATTTGTTTATGTAGGCTAATGCCACCTTACATTTTCATACGAGGGTCAAACTGAAAGTTCTTAGAACTGGCCACTTATAAACAATATAATAAAAAATAATTCTAAAATTTGAAAATAGAACTCTTTGCCAATATTACTGAGTATATATTTCATTCATTTATCATTTGTTTTACGATTTGGCGGCAAATTGAAAATTGTCTGTGTCACGTTAACATGAATTTAACACGAGAAAATTTTCGTGCAATGATTTTTTATGACTTTCGATGTCATTTAAGTCAACAAGAAAGTTATGATAGACTACGATTGGCCTTTCACGATGAAGCCCCATCTCGTGCGACTGTTTACAACTGGTTTAATGAGTTTAAACGTGGTCGCACTAATCTCACTGATGATTTACGTGAGGGACGGCCTTCTACGGCGACGACTGAAAATAACATCTGTGTTGTGCGGCGTATGATAGAGACTGACAAAAGAGTGACCTATCAGCAGATTCGGACAAGCTTAGGCATCGGTATGAGTCAAGTGCACAAAATCCTCCACGAACATTTAGCGGTCAGGAAGCTTTGCGCCCGGTGGATACCTCATAATTTGACTGAGGCTCAAAAACTCCATCGTGTGGATTGGTGCCGTAAAATGATTGAAAGATTTAACGGAGGTGACTCTAATGCTGTGTTCGACATACTAACAGGTGACGAAAGCTGGATTTACTGTTATGATCCTGAAACCAAAAGACAATCTGCTCAGTGGGTGTTTCCTTTCGAGGAGTTGCCAACTAAAGTGAAGAGAGATCGAAGTGCGGGAAAAAAAATGGTGGCCTCGTTCTTTGGAAGGATAGGTCATTTCGTAACAATTGTGTTAGAGGATCAAAAAACAGTTTCTGCAGAATGGTACACTACCAATTGTTTGCCACTTGTCTTGGAAAAAGTTCGAGAGAAACGACCTCGCAGTAGGATCCTCCTTCACCACGACAACGCCTCGTCGCACACCGCCAAGCGAACGATCGACTATTTGGCGACATCAAACGTTGAATTACTGGGTCACCCGCCGTATAGCCCCGACCTCGCGCCTTGTGATTTTTATTTATTTCCAAAAATTAAAGAAAAACTTAAAGGAAAGCGGTTTATGAATGCTGAAGAAGCGGTGGCTGCGTATCGCGATGCCATTGAAGAGACCCCTAAGGACGAGTGGGCAAAGTGCTTTTCCCAGTGGTTCCATCGCATGCAGCGGTGTATTGACGTGAATGGACAATATTTTGAAAAGATATAATAAAACTAATAACTGGCTAATGTAATCAGTTTTTGATTTTCTAAGAACTTTCAGTTTGACCCTCGTATTTAATATTTAGAAATAGTCAGTAGTTAATAAAAAATAAATAAATTGACACTTAATTTTCGACCACTTCTGATCACCCTAAAGCTCTGAATTTGTTTATGTAGGCTAATGCCACCTTACATTTTCATACGAGGGTCAAACTGAAAGTTCTTAGAACTGGCCACTTATAAACAATATAATAAAAAATAATTCTAAAATTTGAAAATAGAACTCTTTGCCAATATTACTGAGTATATATTTCATTCATTTATCATTTGTTTTACGATTTGGCGGCAAATTGAAAATTGTCTGTGTCACGTTAACATGAATTTAACACGAGAAAATTTTCGTGCAATGATTTTTTATGACTTTCGATGTCATTTAAGTCAACAAGAAAGTTATGATAGACTACGATTGGCCTTTCACGATGAAGCCCCATCTCGTGCGACTGTTTACAACTGGTTTAATGAGTTTAAACGTGGTCGCACTAATCTCACTGATGATTTACGTGAGGGACGGCCTTCTACGGCGACGACTGAAAATAACATCTGTGTTGTGCGGCGTATGATAGAGACTGACAAAAGAGTGACCTATCAGCAGATTCGGACAAGCTTAGGCATCGGTATGAGTCAAGTGCACAAAATCCTCCACGAACATTTAGCGGTCAGGAAGCTTTGCGCCCGGTGGATACCTCATAATTTGACTGAGGCTCAAAAACTCCATCGTGTGGATTGGTGCCGTAAAATGATTGAAAGATTTAACGGAGGTGACTCTAATGCTGTGTTCGACATACTAACAGGTGACGAAAGCTGGATTTACTGTTATGATCCTGAAACCAAAAGACAATCTGCTCAGTGGGTGTTTCCTTTCGAGGAGTTGCCAACTAAAGTGAAGAGAGATCGAAGTGCGGGAAAAAAAATGGTGGCCTCGTTCTTTGGAAGGATAGGTCATTTCGTAACAATTGTGTTAGAGGATCAAAAAACAGTTTCTGCAGAATGGTACACTACCAATTGTTTGCCACTTGTCTTGGAAAAAGTTCGAGAGAAACGACCTCGCAGTAGGATCCTCCTTCACCACGACAACGCCTCGTCGCACACCGCCAAGCGAACGATCGACTATTTGGCGACATCAAACGTTGAATTACTGGGTCACCCGCCGTATAGCCCCGACCTCGCGCCTTGTGATTTTTATTTATTTCCAAAAATTAAAGAAAAACTTAAAGGAAAGCGGTTTATGAATGCTGAAGAAGCGGTGGCTGCGTATCGCGATGCCATTGAAGAGACCCCTAAGGACGAGTGGGCAAAGTGCTTTTCCCAGTGGTTCCATCGCATGCAGCGGTGTATTGACGTGAATGGACAATATTTTGAAAAGATATAATAAAACTAATAACTGGCTAATGTAATCAGTTTTTGATTTTCTAAGAACTTTCAGTTTGACCCTCGTATTTAATATTTAGAAATAGTCAGTAGTTAATAAAAAATAAATAAATTGACACTTAATTTTCGACCACTTCTGATCACCCTAAAGCTCTGAATTTTTTTATGTAGGCTAATGCCACCTTACATTTTCATATTTAATCATCAGAAATAGTCAGTAGTTAATAAAAAATAAATATAGAAAACTTTTTAAAAACCACGTTTTCAGCACTAAAAATCGTGGGGCGGGCGCTTTAATCCTTTAATGTATCGTTTTCATTAGATATTCAATAATTTAAAAATTTCAAAGCGCCCGCTCCACCTTTTTTAGTGTTGAAAACGTGGTTTTCAAAAAATTTTTTTTTTGGATAGTTAATTTCTTTTTTCAAATTTCGAATTTCGAAAAACATAAATGCCAAGTTGTGTCGTAAAATAGTACACTGCACTTCACTATTGACAATAAAGAAAATTTACTCCTCAAACTTAGTATTTAGTTTGACGACCTCTGTGGCGTGGTGGTAGTGCGTTCGACTGCTAAGCCAGAGGTCGCGGGTTCGATTCCCGCTCAGTGCAAAAATTTATATTTGCGCTGGTCTGGGTGTTTCTATGTATAATATGTATTCATTTACAAAAAAAAAGTATATAAGTAAGTTTATCCGCATTCTAGAACCCACATGACAAGCTCTGCTTAGTTTGGGTCTAGATGGCGTTGTGTACTTTGTCCTACAATATTTATTATTTATTTATTTATTTATTACGAAACTTCATGAGCGGGAAAACTTCAAAACGGCATCAGAGCGTGCCGCTAGTTTAGTATGCTTACTTTTTCCTATAGATCTAGATCGGAAAAAGAGAACATCTAGGACGGCCAACTGAGCCACCAAGACACGTCCCAGGTCTTGGTGGCTCAGTTGGTCAGAGCATTCCCCCTGTAAGGGACTGGTCGCGAGCTCAAGTCCCGTCCTAGATGTTCTCTTTTTCCGATCTAAATCTATAGCTTGATCTATTTCGAACTTAAACGCGTACGAAGTCACGGAAAATCTTAAAAAACGAGCAATTCTTGTATTTATATTTGTACACTAGCAACCCGACCCCGTTTCGCTTTGGTTTATGTTTTTTTTTACTCAAACCACATTATAACCCATGCCCATCGGGGATAATGTACCTTTTAAATAGTGAAAAAAATTTTCCAGCAAGTTCAGTGGTTCCGAAGATTATTACAAACTTACAAAATTCGGCCTCTCTCTTTATAATGTTAGTAATAATAATAATAGTAATATAGTATAGGTACTTAGTATGGCAACGTGGGCGATGACGCGTCATTGATTGCTCCTCTGGAGTAGCTGGCGTCAACGTCAATGGCCAAGAGTCTGACCAACCGGCCCTTTTCTGGGCCAGCTGACCCCATTGCACGAGGGGGTATGGCGGGCCTGCAAGGGCCGCAGGGGGGCGTGGTCGCTCCAGGTACCCCTCCTGCTGTTATCAGAGGGGACACTGCGAATGGCCCAGGTTCAGTCGGAGTGCGAGGGATATGCTCTATGGGTAACCCTTACACCCCGGCGTCTGTAGACCCGAGACGGCGTGCGGTTTTAGTCGGTTCAAGCCCGACATAACCGCCCCCGCTGGCCGGCGGGGGGGTATCCGAAGGGATTTCCGCACAAAAAAAAAAAATATATATATAGATATTTTGAACTAAGTTGTGAGTAGGTTTTGTTTTTTTTATGCGAAGCCCTAATACTTTTTCCATACTAAAAGAAAGTTAAGTTAAGGAAATAAGTAATATCAATATTTCAGGCGCGTGGAGCCGCTGGCAGCAGCTAGTCATGTTTATAAAAATACGCGGGAATCAAACGTATGGCCCTCACGATAGCTTGCAAATATTACAAACGAGTCAAGGTTATAAAACAAATGAAGTTTACCCAAACTGGCTAATTTCACTAAATAAGGCATAGTCATTGACCCATTGGTCAATATGCGAACTACCCACGCATCGGGCAGAACGGTAAAATTTACATAATTTACCGCTGTTCAGAACTATACCTTGCACGTATTAATAGCTTGAATCTAATAAATCACATAATATAACTTCACGCCTGTATCCCCGAAGGGGTAGGCAGAGGTGTATTATACACCCACGATTCCCCAGTTATGTTAAGGTCCCAATGTAATAAGGGGCGAGCCTATTGCCATCTACCGGGCACATTATTAAGCGAGCGATAATTAACATTTATTAATGCACACATAACTACGAAAAGTCAGAGGTGTGTGCCCGGGTTGACTGGGGATCGAACTCGAGACCTCGTCTCGGCAGTTCGTTACGTACGCCACTAGGCTATCGCCGCTTAAATATAAAACGGAAAAATTCAACATCCAGGACGCGGGACTTTAACACGCGGCCGGGTGATACTGTGACCAACTGAGCTTGAGCTACCTGGACCCGTGTTGGATATTCGGAACTCACCTATACATACGAACAATACTTTTTTTTTTCGTGCGGATATCCCCTCGGATACCCCCCCCCCCCCGCCGGCCAGCGGGGGCGGTTATCTAAAACCGCACGCCGTCTCGTGTCTTCAGACGCCGGGGTGTAAGGTTGCCCATAAAGCATATCCCTCGGACCCCGACTGACCCTGGGCAATCTCCAGTTTTGAGATGGCCCCCTTGGGTTGAGAACCACGGTGTCTCCGTCTTGCCACGGTTTGGGGGAGAGGCGCTAGTCGCCCCCCCATGCCTGCTTCTGTTGAGGTGACAGGCGGCCTCACCTGCTACCCCCAATATCTTACTCATCGTCATCAGAGCTTTGCACACAAGCATGCACTTTGCAGCCCAGAGTCCACCCTCCTAGACGTTTCGGTTGCTTTTCAGCAGCCCCACGCGGAGACTGTTCCGTTCCAATAAAAATTGTTTTATTTAAATGTGTAATATTCGCGTAAGCCTTTAAGCTCAACTTACACAACCGTGAAATGGAACGGACGAACGAAACGCCGAATAGAACGAAACTCTACATTCATTTCGTTCACTTCCATTCCAATAGCATAATAAACTTTTTGTCTAAGGAGTGGAATTGCCTGCCTGAGTCTGTGTTTCCGGAAAGCTATAACCTCGGAATCTTCAAGTCTCGAGTGAATAGGTTCCTTCTAGGCAAACGTGATCTCTATATGATTTTAGATTGACATGGTCATTTACATTAAATACAAAATATCTATATTTATTTAGTACATCCGTGATCATGGTACTTGTAACAGTGCCGAAATATCGGATTCTCGAAATGGATACTAAACATGGTAAATATCCCGTTTATAATTCTAATTTTAAACGTGATCTCGCTTAACGACCTCCGTCCTCCATGAGCGCAGGCCTGGGGGTGGCAGGTAAGGCCGCCTGTCACCCCAGCAGAAGCAGGCCGGGACGGTGGGGCGACTAGCGCCCCTCCCCCAAACCGAGGCAAGACGGGAACACCGTGGTTCCCAAACCCGAGGGGGCCATCTCGAAACCGAAGATGGCCCAGGGTCAGTCGGGGTGCGAGGGATATGCTCAATGGCCAACCTTACACCCCGGCGTCTGTAGACCCGAGACGGTGTGCGGTTTTAGTCGGTTCAAGCCCGACATAACCGCCCCCGCTCGCCAGCACCCCCCGCTGGCCGAAGGGATTTCCGCACGGAAAAAAGAAAAAAAAAAGGCAAACGTGATCCATCGTAGACCACATCGTCATTTACGACCAGGTGAGATAGAGGTCAAACGTGAGCCCCTATTTTTCATAAAAAAATAATATACAAACTGAATACGAGCCAAAAAACAGGATTCTCAATAATTCCCCTTGGTACTTTGTAAGTACCGTTTCTGGATTTAGATTAGATCATAGCTCAAATGACATAAAGATCATTATGCTATGTACAATTTCGTTGCAAAAATTCGCGCGTTAGTCCAGTGAACACAGAGCAGCTATCAACACGACTCACAGTTAATTAACTGTGTATTGTTACAATGCAATGGTTGGTTCCGAATCACTGCAGGCAATAACGTATGCGTATGCGCCGTTCTTAACGCTTGGTGGCCGCTTGTGTTGCTTGTAAGTTGCAGTCATTGCACCGCTCGCTGCAGGTGAGGGTACACTTGTAGATATTTTATTCTAGAGATTGGCCATTCGAGTCCCAGTGTCACACACTCGCTTTTTTACCCGACAGCGCTAGCAGGAGGATAATGATTTTCGAGAGTATGTATGTATAATTGTTTGGTACGCTCTGCGGCCTGAACGGCTAAGCTTGGGAGGTGTCGTTAGATTCGTATTTACTGTTAGAGTGACACTGGGTATTTAAAAAAAAAAGGCAAATTTTTGGCGCTTAAATGTTTCCAATAACTGGTCGCGGGTTCAAGTTCCGTCCTAGATGTTCTCTTTTTCTGATCTTAATCTATAAGTTAGAAATATTGTTGTTAAAAATATATTTTCACTTAACCTTATCGAGTAGGGTATCAAAATGAAGAGCTTTAAAAGGTGATTTCAAATATATACATATCATAATTAAAAAGTATATAATAAAATTATCCTTCTGGCGCAGTCGGGTAAAAATAAAAAACTCGACTGCCCTAAACAGACCGAAACAAATTTGATAGCAGACGGGACCCATTTGCAAATCATAAACCGAAAGAAAATTAATGGGTCCCGTCTTCTAACAAGCTTGTTTTGGTCTTTTTAGGGCATTCGGATTTTTGATTTTTTAATTAATATTTTTTTATATATATACAATCTACACCGCTAGATGGTAAGAAGCTAAGGTGAAGTTCAGAAGATACGGTCCTGCTCCAGATGCTGACGATCCTAAAATGGTGGTCCCCAGGTAGACCACCTCGACAGATGCTTTTTCACGCCCCGCTTAAAGAACCCGGGATTATAAACATAACATACATAACATAAACTCACGCCTATGTCCCCGAAGGGGTAGGCAGGTACCCACATTTCACCAGTTTATGTTTAGGTTCCAATGTAATAGGTGGCGAGCCTATTGCCATTAACCGGGCACTTATAAACCTGCGATAAATACACACATAACTTCGAAAAGCATCGAAAAGTCATTGGTGTGTGCCATGGTAAAACCTAGGTCCGAATCCGAGACCTCGTCTCAGCAGTCCATTACCCATACCACTAGGCTACCCGGGATTATAAGAAGAAGGTAACACGTGTGCAGGAAGAGCATTCCAGTTCTTTATTGAGCGACATCGGAAGGTTTGCATCTGAAGCTTTTACTTCAGAACCCAGGGTCTGATCACTCCTTTTCATTTGGCTGATACTCGCAACCCCAAGAGAAAAACCTGCGTCAGAGCCTGCTCCGTCAATCAGCACGTGTATCGATCTGCAGGTGAAGTTAATAGGCCCGAAGGCCTTAGTAGGACATAGGCAATGACATGACAGGACATGGGTCTTGCCCAATCAGTGCAAATTATCCATAACCAAATAGGAACCTGTTAGACCGCGATTAGGCCAGTAATAGACCGTAACACCGCGTTAAGGAGAAACGTGGCTATTATGACTGTCCGTCAAGTTAGCGTTTCTATCTGACCGGTTCCAACTTTTACATTTGCCTAAAATGTTGTAAATTTAATAAGGCCTTTCCCGGTCGAACAATCGTCAAGAAGTTTCATAAAAGATAACATAACTTCACACCTGTACCCCCGAAGGGATAGGCAGAGGTGTATTACACACCCACGATTCGCCAGTTATGTTTTAAGGTTCCAATGTAATAATAGGGGGCGAGCCTATTGCCAAAGATGAAAAGAAGATAAAAAAAAGAAAGATAAAAGATAAAACGTTGTTCTAGGAAATATGTGTTTTTGAATAAGCCTTACAAGTTTGTTAAATGTTTGGTATACCGGGTGTTAGGCTGAAGGTAAAATATATTTTAAGCGATTTTTCTTTTTCGAAAATGAAGTTACAATTTTTTTTTTTTTTGTCTAAATTTTTCACGTTCTATCGTGTTAGTACTGCTAAATGAAAAGATTATTTCATAAAAAAATGCATTACTCCACCCAAAAAAACATGAATGTCGCAATGAATATCGGCATAACGGCGCCGGTCGTTGACCCCAGGGTCTCAATCAGCTGTACTAACACGATGGACGTAAAAATTGCTATTAAAAAGTAAAAAAAAAAATAAGCCGATCGAAAAAAAAGGCAATAAAAACTTTTTTTTCTTCAGTACTATCGCCTGTCTTCGTTTTCGGAGCCTTTCCCTAACACCCGGTCTTTTGAATCTTCATTACACGTGCAAGGTTTATATAAAGAGGTATTTTTTATTTCATAATATTATGAGTAGGTACAGTCGAACTCAGAAATACCTGAACACTAACAATGTTAGAAATAATTACAAATACTTATATCGAAGTCTGCCGTGTCAACTAGTTTACTATAAATTTAAATTGGAAAATTCAACATCCAGGACGGGACTTGAACCCGCGACCAGTTCCTTTCTAGGAGGGAATACTTGAATCTCTTCATTGCCAGTTGTGGTATTATGATATGAAGCCATGACACGAATGTCGCTATGTGGTCTTTCAGAGATTGCCTCGAGTTTTCATAAGAGCCAACACGGCTCACAACACAACAACACGGGTTTCACGATGTGGATATTTTAAAGTAACCACAACGCATTTTGAGCTGATTTTTCGCATTTTAAAGTAACCACAACGCATTTTGAGCTGTTTTTTCGTATTTTAAAGTAACCACAACGCATTTTGAGCTGTTTTTTCGCATTCTAAAGTAACCACAACGCAATTTGAGCTGTTTTTTCGCATTCTAAAGTAACCACAACGCAATTTGAGCTGTTTTTTCGTATTTTAAAGTAACCACAACGCATTTTGAGCTGTTTTTTCGCATTCTAAAGTAACCACAACGCAATTTGAGCTGTTTTTTCGCATTCTAAAGTAACCACAACGCAATTTGAGCTGTTTTTTCGCATTCTAAAGTAACCACAACGCAATTTGAGCTGTTTTTTCGCTCAATAAGCGTTTTCGGTCTTTGAGCGTAACACATACAACATTTTTGCATTTAACGGGAATCGAACCTGAAGCCTGACTTAGCAGTCGCAATATTGAATGCACCACCGCCATGCCCCAGATGTCATTAATTAGTTTGAAGTCTTGCATTTATTCCGTTACACATATAAAAACATGTGACGTCATTATGTGGTGTTTCTTTAGGTATATATCTGGGTTCGGGGTGCGAGGGATATGCTCTATGGGCAACCTTACACCCCGGCGTCTGTAGACCCGAGACGGCGTGCGGTTTTAGTCGGTTCAAGCCCGACATAACCGCCCCCGCTGGCAAGCGGGGGGGTATCCGAAGGGATTTCCGCACGAAAAAAAAAAAAAAAAAAAAAAAAAAAAAAAAGCTATATATCTGGGTTACCAGTGGCGAAAGGAGGCGCGGGAGCAGGGACTGAACCCCGAGCATCGAGAAATCGAGGTCGTGCAGTCCCAGCTCCGCCAGGCCATCGTGGTGGAGTGGAAGGAACGACTTGGGCGACCAAGCGCAGGGCACGCCGCAATAGCGGCGGTAAGGCCCATCATGGAGGATTGGCTAGAGAGGCGACACGGAAGCCTCTCGTACCGACTGACGCAGGTGATCTCCGGGAAGGGGTGCTTCGGGGACCACCTGCATCGGATCAGGAAGGAGCCAACGCCTGAGTGTCATCACTGTGACGCGAGCGAGGACTCAGGGCTGCACACGCTGGCGGACTGCCCGGCGTGGGAGGTGCCGAGGCGTGACCTCGTGGCAGCCATCGGGGTGGGAGTCCTCTCGCTCGGCAGCATGATTGCGGCAATGGTGCGGAGCGCGAGCGCGTGGGCCACCGCCACCTCCTTCTGCGAGCATGTGATGCTCGCGAAGGAGATGGTGGAGCGCGCCCGGGAGAGGTTCAGAACCCTCCCGGCCCGCCGAGCCCGCAACATGCTCGCCTCGCGTCGCAGGCGACTCAGGCGCCGGAGGTCGCTTAACGACCTCCGCCCTCCATGAGCGCAGGCCTGGGGGTGGCAGGTGAGGCCGCCTGTCACCCCAGCAGAAGCAGGCCGGGACGGTGGGGCGACCAGCGCCTCTCCCCCAAACCGGGGCAAGACGGGGACACCGTGGTTCCCAAACCCGAGGGGGCCATCTCGAAACCGGAGATGGCCCAGGGTCAGTCGGGATGCGAGGGATATGCTCTATGGGCAACCTTACACCCCGGCGTCTGCAGACCCGAGACGGCGTGCGGTTTTAGTCGGTTCAAGCCCGACATAACCGCCCCCGCCGGCCGGCGGGGGGGGGTATCCGAGGGGATTTCCGCACGAAACAAAAAAAAAAAAAAAGGTATATATCTGGGTGACAAAGCTTTGCTTGGTTTTATTTTTTTATATACGACTTTAAAAAAAATGGAGTCTACCTAGATCGATTTATCGCCCCTAAAACTCTCTGTATACTTGAAAATTTTTGAAAAGATTTTATATATATTCAAGAATAGCTTGTTTAAAGGTATTAGATAGATATATAAAACACTAGCTGTTGCCCGCGGCTCCGCCCGCGTGTTGTCAAAGTCAAAGTCAAAAACCATTTATTCTGTATAGACCATTAAAACGGCACTAACCAAACGTCAAAAAAAAATCTAATGTTTGGCAAATGGACCACCGGTTCGAAACGCGGCCCTGTCCTGAGAAGACTCCGGCAAGAAACTCAGCGGGCTGTTTTTTTTTGGTCTATTTACAAACATATTTAGTACAATATTTCGTATGAGTAGCATAGAGAGAGAGCAAACAGTTCATATCCAAGCTTGTTTGTCGTCTAAATAGTCTTGAATTTTATAATAGCCTTTTTGGCAGAGTTTACTTTTAACGTGGTAAAGCCGCGGTAGCCTAGTGGTATGGGTAATGGACTCCTGAGACGAGGTCTCGGGTTCGATCCCAGGTTTTACCATGGCACACACCAATGACTTTTCGATGCTTTTCGAAGTTATGTGTGTATTTATCGCAGGTTTATAAGTGCCCGGTTAATGGCAATAGGCTCGCCACCTATTACATTGGGACCTAAACATAAACTGGCGAAATGTGGGTGCTAGCACCTCTGCCTACCCCTTCGGGGATATAGGCGTGAGTTTATGTATGAGTTTATGTACTTTTAACGTGAAATTTACGTGAAATTTTGATCCCGTTCCGGCTTCCCATGGGAACCTATTCCCGGGATGAAAAGTAGCCTATGTGTAATTCGTATCGTAATACCAAATTTCAGCCAGATCCGTTCAGCCGTTTTCGCGTGAAAGAGCAACAGACATACATACGTACATACTCACAAACTTTCACGTTAATAATATTGGAAGGATAAACATTTCCATCATACACATTACATATAGCTCGCAGATGGTAGATTTTTTCCTACTTGTATAAGTGTCACTTATAGCCATATTTTGGACAATTCACACAATATCTTTATAAATTATAGCCTTTTTTTTTTTTTCGTGCGGAAATCCCTTCGGATACCCCCCCGCCGGCCAGTGGGGGCGGTTATGTCGGGCTTGAAACCGACTAAAACCGCACACCGTCTTAGGTCTACAGACGCCGGGGTGTAAGGTTGCCCATAGAGCATATCCCTCTAGCCTATGTGTTATAATGATGTAGAAGCTATATTATTGTAAAGTTTCATTATAATCCATTCAGTAGTTTTTACGTGAAAGAGTAACAAACAAACATCCATCCATCCATCCATCCATCCATACTTACAAACTTTCGCGTTTATAATATTATTAGGATTATCTTCATTTTACTACCGTCTACCGTCCTACAATGGCTTTATAAACTTGTATCAGAGAAAGTGTGTTAGCGATCTGAGTTATTTGAGCCACCGACAAGCTGTTTTTATCACCGATTCATGCACATTAAAATTTGCACAGATCAAATTTAATATGACTAAAGGCTACTTTCCACTTCGATTAGTGCGAGTGCAGGTGATTAGGAATTAGTGATTATTAATACTGTTTAGTTGCAGTGCTTAGTTAAAAATGACATTTTACAAGCGAGCGTACAGGTACGCTAAACACTGTGGTGCTTGGTTGGGGACCTCCACGCGGTGCACCCTGGGCAACGGAGACAGCAGCGCCTCTCTCCTAGGGCGGGAGATGGCCCGGGGTCAGTCGGCGGTGCGAGGGATATGCTCTATGAGTAACCTTACACCCCAGCGTCTTAAGACCCGAGACGGCGTGCGGTTTTAGTCGGTTCAAGCCCGACATAACCGCCCCCGCTGGCCGGCGGGGGGGTATCCGAAGGAATTTCGGCACGAAAAAAAAAAAAGTACGCTAAACACTTAGGGCGATTAGCGCCCCTCCCCCAAACCGGGGCAAGACGGGGACACCGTGGTTCCCAAACCCGAGGGGGCCATCTCGAAAGATGGCCCAGGGTCAATCAGGGTGCGAGGGATATGCTCTATGGGCAACCTTACCCCCCGGCGTCCTAAGACCCGAGACGGCGTGCGGTTTTAGTCGGTTCGGGCCGACATAACCGCCCCCGCTGGCCGGCGGGGGGTATCCGAGGGCACTTCCGCACGATAAAAAAAGGTACGCTAAACACTAACTACTAAACAAACATTTTCAAACTGTTTAGTAGCAGGCTTGCTGCGAGTGAAGGGGAGGGAAGGGCGCGCGGGACGTGGCTACTCGCAAATAGACAGAACACGCTTCTATCCACTTTACTACGCTGATTACTAATCACTCGCACTAATCAACTGCGGTCCGCACGCGTTGTGTACTAATCACTAAGCACCTGGACTAATGACGTGCACTCGCACTAATCAAAGTGGAAAGTAGACTTTATAAGAAGAAATGTATCTAGAACGCGTGAGTGTTCAGCGTGTGAGTTTCAAATGTGACACCTTTTTTTTTTTTTTTTTTATCGTGCGGAAATCCCTTCGGATACCCCCCCGCGTGCCAGCGGGGGCGGTTATGTCGGGCTTGAACCGACTAAAACCGCACGCCGTCTCGGGTCTACAGACGCCGGGGTGTAAGGTTGCCCATAGAGCATATCCCTCGCACTCAAATGTGACACCTGGTCGGCTATTGACGCGGTGTTTGAGCGGACCTTATGGTCTATTGAAAAGTTATATTTTGTGTTGCAATTTACCCAAAAGCGGCTTAATGTAATATTGAATCCAAGTCTATGGAGTCGCAAACCTTGTCCCGCGTCCGCCATTTTGTAAAAAGGGGTGCGAATGTTTTTTACGCTATAACGGACAAACTAATTGTCGCACAGAAAAGTAAAAAGTATTGTAGCAAATTAAACTCTACTAGCAAACTTTGGTTTTGTGTCTTTTAGCCGTAGAACTAAAGATAACAAAGTTATTAACGACTAGCTGTGCCCGCGACTTCATCCGCGTGGATTTCGATTATTAGGGATTTAGTTTTTTTGCGCGTAAACAAATTTTTTTTCTAAAATAAAAGTAGGTTATGCACTCCTTGTAACATTACCATCTGCCAGTGAAAGTCTCGTCAAAATCGGCCTTACCGTTCCAGAGTAAATCAGATTTTATTCACAATTTTGTGGGTTTTAATTTTTTTTGCAGGGCTCCCTAATTATTAATTTCTAAAATTAAAAAAAGACAGACTGACAAAACCTTTCAAAATTGGATTTTTATTATAAGTTTCGTGTATACAGTTACGTGCAGTCATTAAAAATATCTTATTTTAATATTACAAACAGACACTCTAATTTTATTTATTTGTACAGAAAATAAATAGAAATTTGGAACATATCTTCTCGTAACCAAATCATTTGTTCTTTTAGGGATTTTCTTTAGAAAAGCCCTATTGCTATCGAGTTGTCGTCGACGTCGTCGTTGCCAATTTTCTGTCACGGTTTTGGGTATGAAGGAGATGAGCTATCGAGTTGCTGTTTTCGGTAATAGATTCGTGCTGGGGTGAACCATTGCAAGATAAAGAAAAAAAAAAAGATAAAATAAAAGAAAATCCCTTGTATTCGGCTGAGCTCGTCTCAGGAATTCAACTTGTTTTAATTTCTTCATTTATTAGCGCTTCATAGCGTTGTGAAACACCGTTTTGCGAGTGCACGTGAGTATACAATGATTAGGCATAGTTTTCTCGATTCTATGACCGCACCAAGAGACTCAGGCCGAAGCTCCCTCACGAGCAAGCCGGCACAACTGCTGATAGACGGCCGAGGCTCTGGCGCAGGTTTTCCTCTAGGAGTTGGTAAGTCAGACCGCAGTCGTTCCCATCAAAGCCAAGATAAACCAAATCGAAAGGAGGAGAAAGAGCAAGCGGACCCTGGACTTCGAGGTGAACCCTCTCATCATAATCTCTCATGCAACACATTACGCTAAGATGATGATTACAGGAAGACCGATCAACACAGAACTCGAATCTCGTAGTCCTCGCCTAGCAGTCAGACTATCTGCCGCAGCGCTAATGGGGCAGTCATTCACACTTAGGTGATTAAAAGTGGGGTTTTGCACAAAAATTTAATAAATTATTGATTTATGACGAAAACTGTGGCGCGGTAACAATCAGAGCGCGTCCGTTTCTCTGCGCAGGCGCTGAACTGGCGTGTTCAATGGATTCTTTTTTACACGACTGCACGAAAAAGGAGTGTGATGTTTTTATATATTTTTCAGTTTTTTTTAAATGAAATGAAATTTATTTATTCGTGAGAGACGTGGTTAGAATAGGTTTTTAAGTTTGAATTACAGCATCTCTCGCCTTCATTAAGCATACGAATCTTGTACATAACTTATTATTTACTACTATATTTAATTAAGATTGAATTGATATTATTACCGTATACGCGATAGCCCAGTAGCGTGCGTAACGGACTGCTGAGACGAGGTCTCGAGTTCGATCCCCAGTCGTCCCGGGCACACACCTCTGACTTTTCGTATATAGTTATGTGTGCATTAATGAATGTTAACTACCGCTCGCTTAATAATGTGCCCGGTAGATGGAAATAGGCTCGCCCCCTATTACATTGGGACCTTAACATAACTGGCGAAGCGTGGGTGTGTAATACACCTCTGCCTACCCTTTCGGGGATACAGGCGTGCAGTTATGTTATGTTATAATATTATTAATTGTCAAAAAATTTCGATGTCAATAAAATAGGGATTGTAATAAATTATAATTTTCATTAATGTCCATCATCATCATCATCATCATCATCATCAGCCTATGCTAGTCCACTGCAGGACATAGGTCTCCCCTAATGAGCGTCATAGCGCCCTGTCTTCAGTTTGCCGCATCCAGCATTAATGTCCACTGAACTTCAATCTAATATATTAAATATTATATTTTAAAATTTTTGACATACATTACATTTAAAAACAAATAAACACCAATTCGTGTCCATGATACAATCAATAGAATTCTATTATAATTATTACCATTATTAGTTATTTACAATCAAAAAACTCTTTCAGACTATAAAAGCATTTAGCTAATAACCATTTCCTCAGTTTAGCCTTAAATTGAGTTTTAGGCAGTTCCCTAATTATCTTTGGGATGTGGTTGTAAATTTTAATTGTCATAATTAAGCAGTTTCTCTGGTGATGGCTACTTCTGCATTTCTCAAATTTTATTTTAGTAGGACCTCGAGGTAAAAAAAAAAAAAAAAACCGCGGTAGCCTAGTGGTATGGGTAATGGACTGCTGAGACGAGGTGTCGGGTTCGATCCCAGGTTTTACCATGGCACACACCAATGACTTTTCGATACTTTTCGAAGTTATGTGTGTATTTATCGCAGGTTTATAAGTGCCCAGTTAATGGCAATAGGCTCGCCACCTATTACATTGGGACCTAAACATAAACTGGCGAAATGTGGGTGCTAGCACCTCTGCCTACCCCTTCGGGGATATAGGAGTGAGTTTATATTATGTTTTTATGTTTATGTTATGTTAGGATCTCGAGGTTCAAACCTACCTGTTTCACTTACTTTAACAGACAAATGACTTTGGTTTGTCACGAACATGCCTACCTCTAATATGTAAATATACACCAAAGTCAGCACCTCGAGTCTCCTAAAGAGTGGTCTAAACGCTTTTAGGGGCAATACTATTATGCACTTTCTAGGGTTCCGTTGCCAAATGGCAAAAAACCGAACCCTTATACATTTGTCATGTCTGTCCGTCCATATGTCACAGTCACTTTTTTCCGAAACTATAAGAACTATGCTTTTAAAAACTTGGTAAGTAGATGTATTCTGTGAACCGCAATAAGATTTTCACACAAAAATAGAAAAAAAAAACATTAAATTTTGGGGGTAAATACTTAGAACTGAAACTCATTTTTTTTTGTTTTCATCAAACCCATACGTGTGTGGTATTTATGGATAGGTCTTCAAAAATGATATTGAGGATTCTAATATCATTTTTTTCTAAACTGAATAGTTTGCAAGAGAGTCACTTCCAAAGTGGTAAAATATGCCCCCCCCCCCTGTAATTTCTAAAATAAGAGAATGATAAAACTAAAAAAAATATATGATGTACATTACCATGTAAACCTCCACCGAAAACTGGTTTGAACGAGATCTAGTTAGTAGTTTTTTTTAATACGTCATAAATCGTAAACCGCAATTTACCTTTCATTCAATCAACTTAAATATAAAATTAAAAAAAAAACATTATGTTGTTACTTGCTGCTACGGAACCCTTCATGGGCGAGTCCGACTCGCACTTGGCCGCTTTTTTTGCTTTAAGAAGACTCTGTCTATGTCAGTTGAGTTAAGGAGTTAACTTTTTGGTAAAAAGAGTAGGTACATATGATGTACATTACCATGTAAACCTCCACCGAAAACTGGTTTGAACGAGATCTAGTTAGTAGTTTTTTTTAATACGTCATAAATCGTAAACCGCAATTTACCTTTCATTCAATCAACTTAAATATAAAATTAAAAAAAAAAACATTATGTTGTTACTTGCTGCTACGGAACCCTTCATGGGCGAGTCCGACTCGCACTTGGCCGCTTTTTTTGCTTTAAGAAAACTCTGTCTATGTCAGTTGAGTTAAGGAGTTAACTTTTTGGTAAAAAGAGTAGGTACTATTAGCAGAATATATTATAATAATGGTGAACTAGCAAACCACAGGCAATTAAAGATTCTCACAGCAATATCTAGAACCTGGGACCTCTCGATCGTGAGGTCGGCTCCTTAATCACTCAGCTACCGAAGGTCTCGAAGTTTTTACCTCATTGAAATATCTATTTTGTAACGGATTCTATGCCTATCGCGATTAATTTAGTGTTATTTTATTATTCACAATGATCCCGACGTTTCGGTAGCTTTTCAGCAGCCATAGTCATCGGATTTGTGTTAGCAAGAAAACAATCAAATCACTAATTATACTTAATAATATGCGGAATTAAGTTTCTAATATGTTGTATTTAAATGTACTGACTGCGCGAAACAACTTGTGTCTGAAGTTATTAGTTTTAATACAACATAATTATACTTCATAGGTTTACGTTTGAAATATGATTAGTATACACCACGCCACACCAGATGATCTTCAAAGGAGAAGAGCATGATTCCACACACTTCTGCGTTCATGTGTTAACGTGTCCGTTGTCTGTAATCACATCTTGCAAGTTAAATTTGACACACTTCCTGCTTTCCGATTGAAATGAAATGCTGCACGCATATTTATATCGCATGACATGCAATTTTGCTTGTATTTAAAAAAGTTGTTTTTGTTTGAAATTATCTTATTATATACTAATAGGTCACAATACCAAGTACGAGGAATCAATCAATTCGAATGAGGACAACCGGGTTAAATTTTCATGGTATTTATACGATGGTTGTTGTATCTGCGTACCCTGGAGGGAAAAAGGTGTGAATATATGTATGTATGTAGTTATATGATAATTAGATACCCCATCGAGGGTATTAGGCTTAAGTGTGCTCAAGTCATGATCCGGGCGCCAATCTTGGTTACATCTTAAGCTTTCAAATTTGGAGCTGACTGACGTCCGCTCTCTAGCTTCCGCTTTTATGTAAGTGACTGCCGTAGAACCCCCCTGACCCCAAAAGGTGCGCCTGCGCCAGAGCCTCGCCCGTCAATCATCAGGTGTACCGGCTTGCAGGTGAGGTTGACTTGAAGAAACTGTTATTTTTTTAAGGTTACTACTAACCGAAATCACTAGTATTCCCGTTAACCACTCCAGTTTTAAGTGAGTTAAGTTAAACTAAACTGCTCGTCCTCTAGATTTAGATCGGAAAAAGAGAACATTTAGGATAGGATTTGAACCCGCGACCAGATATATCAGGGAATTTCAAATATCTGGAACGTGTCTAGGTACCTCAGTTGGTCAGTTCAAGCCCAACATAACCGCCCCCACTGGCCGGGGTGGAACGAAAAAAAAAGGTCTCTTTTTCCGATTTAAATCTATAGTAAAAGTTGGCATACTAATAATTGCTTCAAAACTGCTTGTGTTAGGAGATACGAACTTCTCAAGTAAGCGTCGGTGGCTTGGTGGTTACGAAGTCAGCCTTACGATCGTGAGGTCCCAGGTTCGAATCCTGGCCATTAGACTACTGGCGTGAACCCACTCCTAACACAAGCAATTAAGCTTAGCTGGAGGGGTTAGGGCGAATATTAGTAATTTCGGTTACCAGTATTCTTTAAAAAAGAAAAATGTTAGGCCGACTCCTTAGCTACTAAGCTACTGAAGCATAAAGTAAATGTGAGTGTATGTGGAAGTATTTTTTGCCTGTGGTGTAGCGTGTACTAAGTGTGTCGCGATATTGTTAACCTTAACTCAAATGACAAGTAAATGAACGCTAAATAATCGTTTTGACTCTTAAGAACACGCGACTAATTACAATTAGTTACTAGTTTCCGTCTTCGGCACCGCCTGCCAATGTTAACCGTTAAAGCAGGTAAAGGTCGACCTAGGCGTACGTCCTTTGACCAGGTAAATACAAAAACAGTGGCTGTGTCGAGGATAGGTGGAAGGATTTTGTTGGTTATACTCTTTCCGGTACGAAATCCTAGAAATCGTGTTTATAAGAACTGGTCTGAACTTCAATACGTCTCGTAACGGGTAATACGTAGTAAAATGACTTCAAGATAGCAGCGCTTCCCACTCCGCCGCGCCTCATGTATCGTAGTCCTAAATTCTTTGATCCTTTACGGCCAGTCTCAATAATCTACCTACAGTTAAAGGTAGAAGCTATCCCAGATAAACATGTCAACATTAATCTATCTGTAACTGCGGTCTCAATATTATCAAAGTCATTTTCTGCTTATCTTTGTTTATTGAAACAGAAAAAATCCCCGATAGATACTATTGGTAGCTATTTTAACTGCTGGTAAAGGATGATGGATTATTGAAACCGGCCGTTAGCCATCCAGTGGTGTAAATGAATTTTCGATTGAGATGATAGATATGTTAATGTTAATTATCGCTAGGTGGCAATAGGCTGGCCCCTATTACATTGGGACCTTAACATAACTGGCGTATCGTGGGTGTGTAATACACCTCTGCCTACCCCTTCGGGGATATAGGCGTGAAGTTATGTTATTTTATGATACATATGTAGTTGCAACACCTCATGGGTATACAAGGGTAATGTATTCCTCGTCAGCTATACCAATGTTGGCAGAAGTTCCCTTTTCAATGCTCTCTTACAGTCAGACAAAGTGCGTGCTGTGGACATTATCAAAAGAGCAACTGTCAGTCGTTGGCCAGGGACTACTCTTAACCTTCAAAATTCCCTATAAACAGACCTTCAGGTTGGAAAATGGATACATGGACGCTAAGACTACAGTCAGAAAGGAAGCTAGGGAAGGCGCCAGTCGGGCTGCCATCTTTGATCGATCACATTAGAAGATCTTTCACAGATTAATTGAAACTGACCAAACACCAATCCTCGTATTGGTATTATTAGTTTTTTAGGGTTCTGTAGCCAAATGGCAAAAAACGGAACCCTTATAGATTCGTCATGTCTGTCTGTCTGTCCGTCCGTATGTCACAGCCACTTTTTTCCGAAAGTATAAGAACTATGCTGTTGAAACTTGGTAAGTAGATGTATTCTGTGAACCGCATTAAGATTTTCATACAAAAATAGAAAAAAACAATAGATTAGGTGTTCCCCATACTTAGAACTGAAACTCAAACATTTTTTTTGTCAAACCCATTCGTGTATCCATGGATAGGTCTTCAAAAATGATCTTGAGGTTCCTAATATAACTTTTCTCTAAACTAAATACTTTGCGCGAGAGCCCTGTAAGTTCTAAAATAAGAGAATGATAAAACTAAAAAAAATATATGATGTACATTACCTTGTAAACTTCCACCGAAAATTGGTTTGAACGAGATCTAGTAAGTAGTTTTTTGAATACGTCATAAAACGTAACCCGCAATTTACCTTTCATTCAATCAACCCAAATATAAAATAAAAACATTATTATGTTACTTGCTGCTACGGAACCCTTCATGGGCGAGTCCGACTTGCACATGGCCGTTTTTTATGGAAGTAATTCTAAAGGTCAAAAGGCGGTTTACAAAAACTAGATCACTTACCAGCATGGGTATATTGGGCACCACGACCGAGTCATCGTCGTAGCCCCGGCTGAGCTCCGGCTGGAAGGTATACGTCCTCTTGTAGTGGAACGACAGCGTCCCGTTCTCGTTGTCTGTGATGTTCACCTTCTCCCATTCTTCCCTGAGAAAGAGATAAGATATCTTTAAAAGTTGACTGGTTGGAGGCCAGTCCACACTATCATTAGGCCTGTTCCTTTACACGGTTGTAGAGTACCGCCGATACAAAATGGAGATCGGGTCACGGAGATGAACATACCGCGGTGGATGTGCGGAGAACCACCAGCCTGTGGATGTACCATGACGACCTCTGTGGCGTAGCGGTAGAGCTTTCGACTGCTAAGTCAGAGGTCGCGGGTTCGATTCCGGCTCATAGCAAATATGTATATTTGCATTGGTCTGGGCGTTTCTATGTATAATATGTATTTATTTACAAAAAAAGTATCTAGGTATGATTAATAACTGCATTCGATTCATCTTCAATCTTCGAAAATATGACCATGTGTCTTCTTTCCGTTCCCAGCTTAATTGGTTGCCTGTCCGTCATCGCCGTAAGTTACGCTCACTTACTACTCTTTTTAACGTTCTCTTCTCTCCTACATCTCCTACTTCCTTAACTTCTTCTTTCCAACTGTTATGTTCAAACCATAATAGAAATCTTCGCTCTTCGAATAACCGTCTCCTTTTATGCCCTTCCCATACAACTGGCTACTTAGGCTCCTCTTTCTTTGTTCAGTCTGTACTTCTGTGGAACGCTCTCCCTCTTGAGATCAGGATGAGCACGAGCAAGGATGTGTTCAGGTCTAGAGTACGGCTGTTGCTTTTCAAAGAGTTAGCAGATTCATCTCAAGGGTAATTGTATATTCTGTTTTGTTTTATATTGATTATGTATGTATGTTTATTTTATATATGTAGGTATATGTATTTGTGTTCTGTATTTATGTATATGTATATATATATATCAGTATCTATTTTTATATACGTATTATCTGTGTAGATGTAATTATTTTGGATTAGTTAAATGTAGATTTCATGTTAATGCCTACCTCGTTCTAGTTCTGCACCACCCTATGATTGACTGATAGAGAATGCCTACGGCATTAAGTCCGCCAATGTACTTTGTGCATGAAGTTCAATAAATAAATAAAAAATAAAATTATCCGCATTCTAGAACCCATATGACAAGCTCTGCTTAGTTTGGGTGTATATGGCGTTGTGTAATATGTCATAGAATATTTATTTATTTAGCTCTTAGCTCAACCCAGGAATCTTCAACTTAGCGTTGTTCCCGGATGCATCCGAGGTTTTCTCGTTAAGACTGAGTCAGCTTACCCCTTCTCCTACTTTTGGTTTGATTTATACGGCTTTTACATGAGCGACTGCCGTCTGCCTTCCCAATCCATCAGAGTCTCGTCCGTCAATCAGCCGGTAAGTCTGACAATCCTACCGGCCTGCAGGTGAGGTTAGTTGGCCCTAAAGGTGGTTAAGGAGTCAGCTTTACAATCGAAAGGTCTTAGGTTCGAAACCTGGCTATTGCAGTACCGACGTGAACCCTCTCCAAACACGAGCAATTAAGCTTAGGTTGAGGGAATACTATTATTTCGGTTACTAATATTTTTCCTCGCAAGGAAAACCTGCGCAAGAGTCGCGTCCAACAATCAGCACGTGTACCGGCTTGCAGGCGAGGTTGACTTGGCCCAATGACCACCTAGTCCAACCCGGGAATCGAATACTGAGATAGCGAGGCAGTTAATATCATGTGGCGTGTCGTGTGTGTCCTACACACGCCTACCTACCACACCGACGTGATATCAAACCCGACCCCAAAGAAGGTCACGGTAGCGGCTGAAGTCCACCGGTAACCCTGGGCTTATGCTTTAGAAGGCTTACCTGGGGTGCCCGGCAATGGACGCTTGGGAAGGACACCGTGTAGTTTTAGTCCACCCGATTCCGACACACCCATTTCATCGGTGGCACCTAGGGGGTGGAGTCCGTGATGGTTTCCACAAGTAATATAAAAGGTACTCACGAGTAAACGTATGGCCCTAACTCATCCAGGATGGGCTTGGAGCCGTTGTTGAGGAACTCATCAGCGTTCGTCACATTGTACACGTAGACCTTGACGAAAGGCCGCACCGGAGGCCGCGCCCACCACTCAAAGGTCATAGACCCTGAGCGGAGGACCAGTTCCTGTGGAGAGAGACAAACAAAAATTTATAACAAATCAAATATGTTTGGAGCCGCGGTAGCCTAGTGGTATGGGTAATGGACTGCTGAGACGAGGTCTCGGGTTCGATCCCAGGTTTTACCATGGCACACACCAATGACTTTTCGATGCTTTTCGAAGTTATGTGTGTATTTATCGCAGGCTTATAAGTGCCCGGTTAATGGCAATAGGCTCGCCACCTATTACAATGGGACCTAAACATAAACTGGCGAAATGTGGGTGCTAGCACCTCTGCCTACCCCTTCGGGGATATAGGCGTGAGTTTATGTTATGTTATGTGTAAATATGTTTAAAAAATAATATTAGTAACTAAAATTAAACTAGTCTCCCCGTTAACTTCTCCAGCTAAACTAAATTGCTTGTGTTAGGAGTCCTTACAGTAGTGTAATGGATTCGAACCCGGGACCTCTCGATCGTAGGGTCAAATCCTTAACCACTAAGCTACCGACGCTTGAACCTATGTGTTATTCCAGATTCCCTAGAGCTCTAGATCGTAATTCCGACTCCTTAACCACTAAAGAACAGACGTTTTAACAATGTAAAACTTACGAGCGTTACGATTATGGAATCAGATTATGCGAATTATTATATTTATAGCCAGATTCGCAATGGTCTTATGGGATAAGAACCAGGCGATAAAAAAACAGCGTTTTTTGTATTCGCCAGTAATTGATCACACGTACGTGGAAGAATACGTGTACGTGCAATAATATAAACTAACACTAAGATAATAATTAAGTCTATCAATAGATTTAGATCGGAAAAAGAGAACATCTAGGATGGGACTTGACCGGGACGGGTCTCTTACAAGGGGAACGCTCTGACCAACTGAGCCACCTAGACACGTCACAGATATTCGAAATTCTCCGATATATTATTAACGTTTTAGGACGACTAGACGTTTAGATGTAGCAGACCGTCCTAGATGTTCTCTTTTTCTTATCTAAATCTATTTGTAAAGTAAGCATACCAATTGCTTAAAAATTTAATTGAATTTAAGTTTATCAAACTATTCTTCTCTCCAAACTTTGTGCTGTGCTCGACAGGGTTCATAATTGTAACCTAATTTTAATTTAACAACCGAGAATCGAGAATTGGGAATAGTGAAGTATTAAATATAAAGTATTTAATGAAAGAAGCTTTGTTTTTTATTTGTTCATGTAAATACATGTTTTTATCTTATAATGTAGTACAATGTCCCACAAAACCGTGCCAACGGTTTGACTGTGGGATCAGGCAGTAGGTACCTTACGCACACCGGGGCAAGACGGGGACACCATGGTTCCCAAACTCGAGGGGGGCATCTCGAAACAGGAGATGGCACAGGGTCAGTCGAGGTGCGAGGGATGTGCTCTATGGGCAACCTTACACCCCGGCGTATTAAGACCCGAGACGGCGTGCGGTTTTAGTCGGTTCAAGCCCAACATAACCGCCCCCGCTGGCCGGCTTATCCGAAGGGATTTCCGCACGAAAAAAAAGGTGTCTTATTATACATTAACAATACAATATTACTTAATTAGTAATTATGGCAAGGCGTTCAGGAGGTGCTTTTGAAATGTAGTCTTAAATATGTTGAATAGACTTCATTCCACAAACCCTCAAACTGTAGAATGAATTCCATACTGTGGTTTTCACAAGCGACTACAATATGGGGTTCTTCATGAATGGCATCAGAAGGTTTCTACAGGGTAGGCAGCGCGAGTATGACGCCCCTGGTGTTGCACACGTCCATAGGCAACGGTAACCGCTTCCCATCAGGTGGTTCGTGTGCTTGTCTGCCAACTGGCGTGTGGCGGCCTCTGTGGCGTTGCGGTAATGCGTTGGACTGCTACGACAGGGGACGTGGATTCGATTTCCGCTCAGTACAAATACTTGTATGAATGAATATGTCTGTTTGCATTGGTCTGGGTGTCACTATATATAATATGTATTTATTTACAAATAAAAGTATATAAGTATGTTTGGATAAAATATATGACATGTAAACTTATACCGAAAATTGGTTTGAACGAGATCTAGTAAGTAGTTTTTTTAATACGTCATAAATCGTCAACCGCCGTTTACCTTTAATTGAATAAGAATTTAAAAAAAAAACATTATTATGTTACTTGCTGCTACGGAACCCTTCATGGGCGAGTCCGACTCGCACTTGGTCGGTTTTTTTCCTTTTGAGACTTTACTCTAAAAACACACTAATTACAATAAGACTTATATTTTTACTATGTACCTAGTACACAGAAATACTTATGCGTAAGGTCATTATTTCATTAGACGTCCAGCACGCCACGCAATGAGTATAAATAAAGTAAAACCAACATCCTTTTGAGGTAAACATCCTAGAGTTGCGGCTGCGCATCATCCGGTTCGAGTCTTAGAAGTAACGTATTGAATACATACTTTTTTGTTGTTTTCGTGCGTCAATCCCCCCGACTTACGGACTGAATTTAGACAGTACAATACTTCGACATGTAGCGAACTTCGAAAACACATAGATCAAGAAGTCATTGCTTCGACGGACAATTATTAGACAACACACACCTTCGAATTACCACTACTTCGACATGTCGAAGTAGTGTACTGTCTAAATTCAGTCCGTAAGTGAATTCCCCCGGATTCCCCATTTCCCCCCGCCGGCCACCGGAGGTGGTTATGTCAGACGCCCGTTGTAAGGCGCGCAATAAGGCATTTTGCCCGGGAAGATATGAAGCAGGTATATTCTATATTTTTCTTTATCTACTGAGTCGTTAACAGAAATAACAGTAGAGTATGTAACAAAACGAATGTCCGATCAATTGGGGAGGACACCGTGTAGTTTTAGTCGGTTCGATTCCTACATACCCATCTCATCGTTGGCACCAATGGGGCGGTAACCGTGGGGATTTCGCGTAAAATAGAAAGAAAGGGGGCACAACGGCGTGCAGTTTTAGTCGGTTCAAGCCCGACATAACCGCCCCCGCTGGCCGGCGGGGGGGGGGGGGTGTCCGAAGGGTATTCCGCACGAAAAAAAAGGTATCCTAAATATGTAACCATATCTAAAATTAAAAATAATATATTAATGAAAATAAATGAATTATTGAAATTTTAAACGCCATTTCCTAGATCATAATTACCCAATATCTCTCCAAAAACTAGGAATGTGAAAACACACAGTAGATAACACCGCCCCCCCACTGGCTGCACCGCCGCGCCCCCTTGTGTTTTATTTTGTTATTTTAATTTTTAAAGAAGGTTTTTCACACAGTGGCCCTCCTGTGTTGCCATGTCAGTTCCCGAATCGGCCTAAATTTTATTGCAGTTTTTGTGGGGTAATTTTTAGGGTTCCGTAGCCATTTGGCAAAAAAAGGAACCCTTATAGATTCGTCATGTCCGTCTGTCTGTCTGTCCGTCAGTATGTCACAGCCACTTTTTTCCGAAACTATAAGAACTGTGCTACTGAACTAGCTACGGAACCCTTCATGGGCGAGTACGACACGCACTTGGCCGGTTTTTATGACATGTTTTCTATAAAGGATTACATAAACAGAACCTAATATAGAACTATACACTATCGTCACGGATCGGACACTAGTTTTGTTACATATTGTATATTAGTTTCTATCTTTGCACTACTGTTTGAATGCGATACAACACTTTATACATCAATGGATACACTAAAGATGGTGTAATTCCGTATCGTATCACTGAATGTACGTATTCGTCTTATGATTGTGTAATAACAATTACTGGAACGAATTCTCACACAGCGATAGACGACTGGCCTCTAACGGCCGGTTTCAATAAAGATAGATAGATAGTTAGTAGTAGCAGTGCTGGTAGATAGTTAATATTATAAAGCGTAACATAGGCAACTTTAATTTTAGTAAATTAATTAGGACTCCGCGCAAAAAAAAAACCAGGATATTAGTCCACGCGGACGAAGTCGCAGGCAGAGTCAGTTATCAATAAATATTGACAGGATCGCGGTATATTATTACCTAATCCGCCTATTCTCCTCCTACTGCTGGGTAGCGGTAAGAGGGCGAGACCCGAGTACTACTGGTTTGATATCGTTAGGGATGACATACGTGCCAATGGTCTCACTTCCAGGGATGCCCAAGGACGTGTGAAGTAGAGGAACAACAGCTGGAAAGTGGATCCTGGGCTCCGAGGTGATACCCTTGGATGCGGCCGGGATGCATGCTAATGCGTTGATGATGATGACGTACATCTGAGGTGAGGGTGACGTAGCAACCGGGACACAACGTAACATAGATAATCAAGAATACTAGTATACCTTTTTTTTTTTTATCGTGCGGAAATCCCTTCGGATACCCCCCGCCGCACACTGTAAGAAACTCGGAATCTAGCGAGATTTAAATAAAATTTCGAACCTTGTTTTATCTATCATCTATTGATGTCTAATTATTCTATAACGATTACTTAAAACGGTGGCATATATTTTTTTGCAGTGGGAAGCTTAACATAAATATTAAAAATGTTTATATCGGCATCAAAACTGAGTTACACTCGTTGTGCATTTTGCAGTGTTAGTTTGTGCGAATTGCGATTACGATTACGAAGCGATTATAAAGTCAATAGTGTTATTTTTTTTATATATTATAGTGTTTGTTTTTAATACGTAAGTACATATACATTTTGTCCGATTTATAATAGGCATATTTGTTAAAATCACCCATTTCTATTAGAACACGAAATTGACTTCGATTTTTGATTGTTTCAAATTCATTGGACTCGAAACCCAATTTTATAGCATTTTATAGTAAAGTATATACCATCATAATAAAGCTGATAGTCTTAACTAATTGATACAACTCACAACTTTTGCGCTTTTTTGCGACGCCCATACATTTTTTTGAAATTTTCAGTATGGCTATCGAGATAACGAAATTGCAAATTTTTGAAATTTGGTCTTCTAACAGAGGAAGTGATCGTTTTGACGAAGTTTTTTCATTTTTCATGGATAATTATCATCGTGCAACTTTTTCTGAGCCTTCTAAAAATAAAATCAAGGCATTGTTGAAAGCACTATGTCAACAAACTGATGTAAAATGGAGTCAATGTGGTCGTCACCGTCACCGTTTTTAAAAAAAATATATAAATTGGTTAAGGACATATATTACACTACCTTATAGTGTTTTACAAGAAATTCCATCATTCTCTAGCTCAGTTACTCCAAGAAGACCAGCAAAACATTTTCGAGATTGTTGTGATAGAACTCAAAAATGAAAAATACAAAAGCTTTTAGAGACGACCAGCTCAGAAGAAATTTCAGTAGCTAATGAATGCAACTTACTCAAAGCTGGTGAAAGAGATTCTGCAGCCATAGTAAAAGAATTGTCGTCTGAGTCCTGTAATAGTGGGACAGCGATTAAACAGGCCCGTAAACGTTTAATCAGTGATCCTGTATCTCTATCTGTAGATGAAGCTCTGGGCATGATGATAGATGCTAAATTATCTACTCATCAATACAATATAATTCGTGAAAAGGTGAACAAACATGTTAAAAACTTATTACCTTCTTATGACCAATTACTGACAGTAAAAAAACAGTGTTATCCATTGGAGAAAACTGTCACAGAAACATTTGCAGAGTGTAATCTTCAATCTTTAGTGGATCATACTATCAATCGTATATGTTTAGCTCAAAGAGATGTGTTAAATTCTATTGAAGTCCTGAACATTGGAAAAAAGGAACTAACCTGCCTGATTAAGTGGGGTTGTGATGGTTCTCAACAACAAAGATATAAACAGAAGTTCACATCTGAAAATCAGTGTGACGAAAATCTCTTCAGCATTTCAATGGTTCCTATTCAAAAGGCTTTGAATTCCGAAAATAAGAATATGGTTGTATGGCAAAACCCTGCCCCTTCGTTTACACGTTTCTGTAGACCTATTAAACTTAATTTTGCTAAGGAAACTACAGAATTAACAAAACAAGAGGTCAATTCGATAAAACAACAAATTGAAACGTTATCACCTGTTGAAGTTCATATGGATGACGTTCATATTTTTGTGAAATCGATATTCATGCTTACCATGATTGATGGCAAAATTTGCACTGCCTTATCGACTGTATCGTGTTCCTCTCAAACTTGCTATGTATGTAGAGCAAAGCCATCCGAAATGAATAAACCTGCTGTTATTTTGAAGAAACCACTGGATGCAGCTGCAATGACTTTTGGTCTTTCTCCATTACATTCATGGATAAGATTTATGGAGTGCATACTGCACATTGCATATAGGCTCGACATAGAAATCACACCAGGGAACTGTATCTTAAGGAATATTATTGGTACAATATGCCTATAATATCATCATGTATAGTACCAATTGGCCAAGTATCGGAAGAAGCCCAAGAGGCACGCAATAAAGACAATCGATACTATAGGGAACTCTTCACAAGAAAAACTTCGCGGGTGGATACAAATACAGACCTTTTAAACAGACTATTAATATCATTTAGCAGCATTAAGGAGCATACCACGAATAAATAGAAGTAAATTGGAGCCCGACGTTTTGTCGATGCTTTCCCTACCCACAATAAACGAGTAATATGCCTATTTTCTGTATTTTTTCACTATTTTAAATAATAAATTAAACGAAAATTATCTTATAAAACACTTATTATAACTAATTTCAATCAAATCAATGGGTTTAGTATCATCAGGAATTAAATCCCGCTAGATTGTGACTTTCTTACAGTGTGCGCCGGCCAGCGGGGACGGTTATGTCGGGCTTGCACCGACTGAAACCGCACGCCGTCTCGGGTCTTCAGACGCCGGGGTGTAAGGTTACCCATAGAGCATATCCCTCGCACCCCGGCTGACCCTGGGCCATCTCACCACTAACAGCATCGCTCATCCTGTCTCCTCTGAAAGCAGAGGAGTACGGAGAGCGATGTGTTCCCGCCACGTTGGGTATTGGCCGACGATCAATGCCAACCCTATGAAGGGGTGAAGGGGAAGCCATTGACCGCCGCCCAGGGTGTACCGGCCGCTCCGATTCCGTTCCCCCCGGACTGCAGCGGGATCGGAATCGGAGCGACACTCGAGGAGGTTACCCAACACACACCCCAATACTAGTATACCTCGAGACAAGAATCTTGACCAAACATCGAAAAGTTCGCGTATGTATGTGTATTAACTGGCCAATCAAACATTTTTTTTTCGCTTTATTTTTTATAGAGGGCTTAATCACTAAGTGATTAAGCCACCCTCATTTAACTTTCCGATACATTTCACACACGATCAACGAAACAGATCTTTGCCAATTTGTACAAACTTCTAGCCTCCTCCGAGAAGGGGCGAGTAGAGAATACACTGGCCGACATTGTACTTAGGACTACCAAATAATTGTCTTCTTTCGACTTCGTTTCGGACACATTCCATCAAAATATGATGTACGTCTGTCTTCTACTACGTGCAAATCACAGTTAGGAGAACCCACCTTACCCATTAAGTATGCAAAACTGTTTAATAAAAAATAAAAAAAGTTATTAATTAAAAAATCAAAAAACCCGAAGGCTCTAAAAAGACCGAAACCGGCGGGAGCCATTAATTTTCTTTCGGTTTGTGATTTGCAAACGGGATTGGTTGATTGCTGCGCCTCAGCCGTCGCGCCCCGCGATTACCGCCAAAGAGACCTACAAGCTCGCAATTGCGCATCTAGAATAATTGTCAATATTTTTGCCCCTATCTATACTGAATGACAATTACCAGTATTGTCGTTAACCCCTTAAGGTAAGTTAAATTGTTTTTGTGTAAGGAGTGGGTTCACCTCGGTAGCGTAATGGCCAAGGTACGAACCTGCGACCTCTAGACGCAAATGCGACCTTGGCGACTACTGTTGCTGAGCACTAACAAATCAATAAATGATCTTTACATTGAAATCAAATAATATCATTGATATTATTGAGATAGAGATTGAGATAGAGTGGTAGAGTCAAGCAACAGTAATTTTGGCCGTTGCATGAATGGGCCGACTCGACCGGGGAAGCACCACCCTCTCACAGAATATCGACGCCAAGTAACAGTATTTGAACTGTTGCGTTCCGTTTGGTGAGTGAGAGTGCCGGAGCCAAAAACTCCTTTCCCATCCCCTTTCCTTTACAGGGTCGGCAGCGCGAGTGTGACGCCACTGGTGTTGCACACGTCCATAGGCCGCGGTAACCGCTTCCCATCAGGTGGGCCGTGTGCTTGTCTGCCAACTTAGTGGTATAAAAAAAAAGAAATATAAAAGTATTTTCGTAATCCTCCGAGGACAAGGTTAATTATTATTTAATATTTTGTTTATATTAATTAAAGTCTAGCTATAGCGAGGGTCGAACGGGGAACCCGGAAGGAATCGATCGAGGACACAAAAAAACGCCAGGTCTAGAGTACCCACAACCGGGAGCGTGTTTGAAAGCAATTAGGAAAGTGGAAGACGCGAAAGGCGTATAACAGAATCGTAGCAAGTGGAAACGTGTTGTCTCTGCCTACCCCATAGAGATAGAGCCGTGACTGTAAAAAGTAGGTACAATCCCGTATTGGCATGGTTTAATCTAATTAATATAATGTCAGTTCGGTCACTTGACGATCGCATAAAAACGTCAATACAAAGTCTAGCAGAATAACGATTCGCCCTTGCCTTGTAAACTTTCAGTTTTTAATTTAATTATTTTTTCACTGGCGATTCGGCCACCGTCAAAATATTAAAGCTATTTTGTACAGCAACTTTCGACCTTAACAGTATTTCTTTAAAAACGAAAATTGCTCTCACTGGTTTTTCAACATTATACAAAATACGCGAAAGCCATTTTCAACCTTTACGATTCCAAATAGTATCCAGCTGTTTCCTGTCAAAAAATTATAACCATATTTAAAGGAATGTCATTAAAGTCGAAAGTTGCTGTAAAAAATAACTTTAATATTTTGCCGAATTGTCAGTGAAAAAATTATTAAATTAAAACTGTCAATACGGCCAATATAACCTAGAGATTAGTGGTCTAAACGTCGGCTAGCCTACAATTCCATGTAATCATATTACAGTCAATGTTGGATGTAGAATACTTTGTTACGAGAATACCTTTTATGGCATTTGGGAGATCAAGATCAAAGTCAAAGTCAAAGTCAAAAACCATTTATTCTGTATAGACCATTAACAAGGCACTTACAAAACGTCAATTTTTTTATCTAATGTTTGGCAAATGGACCACCGGTTCGAAACGCGGCCCTGTCCTGAGAAGACTCCGGCAAGAAACTCAGCGGGCTGTTTGTTTTAGTCTATTTACAAACATATTTACTTAACTTAAGTACAATATTTCGTTTGAGTAGCATAGAGAAAGAGAGAGCAAACAGTTCATATCCAAGCTTGTTTGTCGTCTAAATAGTCTTGAATTTTATAATAGCCTTTTTGGCAGAGTTTACTTTTAATTTGGCTTTTAAATTTATGAAGAGGTAGATTCTTCATTTCACTATGAAGCTTGTTGTAGAAGCGTATACAGTTACCCTGAAAGGAATTACTGATCTTGTGGAGTCGACTATTACAAACCACAAGATTGTTTTTATGTCTAGTATTTACGTTATGTATATCACAAAGTCTTAAATGAAATTGGGACTGAATTTTTACCGTATTTTTATTACGAGAATTGACCCTTTGATCGGTTCTGCCATTGCCTACCCAAATAGGAAAGACACGTGACTTATATTATGTTTCTCGAAGGAGTACGAACAAATAATAGTAGATTGTTAGACAAGGGCTGAAAGTCATCCTTTTCACCTGAGATATTTCAATAATTGGAGGGTGAAATGGGTGACATTCACCCTAGATAAACACTATACTTTTCATTTCGACTATGTGAGGAAATTAAAATATTACACACACATTTAATGAAACAGGTATATTGATAATCAGTTAAAATTAAAAGTAAAATTAGAAAAATTTATAAAAGACAAATTCAAAGTTTTGCCGGGCATATTAACGTTGGAAATTAACAACAGTTTTTGCCTGTTGTTTAAATCTCATCGGGAGTTAAATTAATATCCAAGTCGCTGGAATCACTTTCCGAAACCATTTTAACCACAATTAACACAAGGTATTTATTTATATTTAAACTCGTTTTCCCGCTAATTCTTTGGCAAACTTTCATTGTTTTTTTTAAATTCTGATAAAAAGTTATAATTTACGTACATACTGCCAACATTAGAAAAGTTTTGAAGATCGAGTCTATTGGTTACATTGTAATCGAGTTGGTCACGAGATGTGCATCTAGGCGGCCATGTAAAAAAAAGCGTCACGATATCAAGGCATTATTACGTAACTTAATTATCATAGACTCCATGGCAAACGTAAAAATATATAAATATATATCTATATATACTTATATTTATACTGTCTCTCGTCTTCCCCACACACTGTTAACTTATTCTCTTCTATTCAAACTCTCCTCTCGCAGGTCTGCTGCGAAGAGATTTCTTTGAGAAATAAGCAGAGCCTCTGTACTACTTTTTCCTTTTTAGTATTTTTATATCTGATTGTGTGTGTACATAAATAAATAAATAAATAAATAAATAAAAATAAAATTAAAAAAAAATACTTTCTACCCTAGGGATGAAATAAGCTACTCTTTCCACCCGGCTATCCATGAAAATTAAACTTACGAAAAGGAGAAATGAAAATTCTTTCTACTACACCTACTCTGAAACAACTGGATTATTTTTTCAAAAATAAGTCAGAATGAGCGTTTTTTCTACTAGAAATAGGCGGGAGGGAAAGTATCAAAATTCATTGTTATCGTGCTAAACGGGAGACAAAAGTGTATGAAATATCATTATTAATGTGTCTTTTTTTAATTTTGTTTTCTTTTTCTTTTAGGTCTTAGCCAGCTGGGTTCACTCAAACTAGACATATTCATTATTATCTTTAAATTTTAAACAAAGTCGTAATGACCGTATATAACTCGAGAACGGGTGGACCACCGACTTTCATGATCTTTGATTTTTAGTTTTTTATTTTCGAACCAACTAAAACCGCACGCCATTTCGGGTCTCTAATTCAGGAGTGTAAGGTGGCCAACTAAGGGAATTTCCTCGCACCTCGGCTGACCCTGGACTATCTACGGCATTGAGATGGCCCCCTCGGAATACTGTGTCTATACTAGCAATTGTGATAATTAAAAATATGAGACATTCGCGAAATAAATTCAGCTGATAACGTATTTAAAAAAAGCGGCGATAGGCCAGTGGCGTACGTAATGGACTGCTGAGACGAGGTCTCGAGCTCGATCCCCAGTCGGCTCGGGCACACACCTCTGATTTCTCGTAGTTATGTGTGTATTGTTAAAATGTTAATTATCGCTCGCTTAATAATGTACCCGGTAGATGGCAATAGGCTCGCCCCCTATTACGTTGGGACCTTAACATAACTGGCGAATCGTGGGTGTGTAATACACCTCTGCCTACCCCTTCGGAGATACAGGCGTGAAGTTATGTTATGATAACGTATTTGCGAAGTTTGCGGGATCAGATCAGATCATAACTCTGCAGAAGTTGCGATTTCCAAATCGTGTGTATTGAGAACCTCGGGCCTCAAACTACACCATCGGCATCGTTAGTAATCCCGTCCCATTCTCCCCTCGATGACCAATGTACTATTCTTCCTTCTGTATTTCTTCATTTTGTGCAGAGCTGCAGACAAAGCCTAGCTGTAAATAGTACGCTAAACTCGCCTAAACTTAAGCAGTTACTTACTGAACGATCGCTAGAATCCGGCCAAGGTTTAAAGCGAGCGCGGCTCGCACGCGCTTGCGCAACGCTCCGTTGAAACAATACCAGTGAATACTTACTGTGTTGTTAAGGTGATGATATTACTGCTTCGTGACTTACTAAATTAATTTATTGTCTACTGAACGAAATAGAAGACAGAAGTTCTTGAAAAAACTAGGGGCGCAATGCATTCTGCTGTTGCAATGTTGAGCTGAGAGTGCACTACATAATTACCTATAAAACCTGCCCCCCGATTACCATTTTTGGAGAAATCACAATCAGAATTTGTATTTACATGCCAAGTTTGGTCAAAATTGGTCGATTAGTTTAGGAGGAGTAGCGTCACAACCGAAATACACCGAGTGGAGTATAGAGAGCTTTTCGCTCGACTTCGTCTCACCCTCAGCTCAATTATTGTCACCTTTTTATCTATTATCTTTTTTTTTCATGCGGAAATCCCCCCGGATTCGCCCGCCGACCAGCGGGGGTGGTTATCTTGGAATCGAACCGACTAAAACCGCACGCCATCTCGGGTCTTCACCGGGGCATTTCCCTCGCACCCTGGCTGACCTTAGGCCATCTCCAGTTTCGAAATTGCCCCCTCGGGTTTGGGAACCACGGTGTCCCCATCTTGCCATGGAAAGGTGGGGGGGGGCACTAGTCGTTCCCGCCGTGCCGGCCTGCTTCAGCTGGGATGACAGGCGGTCTCACCTGCCACCCCCGGGCCAGCGAGGCTCATGGAGGACGGAGGTCGTTGAGCGACCTCCGGCGTCTGAGAGGCCACCTGACGACGCGATTTGTTTACAAGAATATCATAAAAGGGATTATGAGAGCTTCTGAAGGTATGTTTCGACAGATCATACGGAATATCGAAGGTTTCTTAAGTTTATCTTTCTAATCGAATTGAAATCACGCGTATTGAAAACATGACGTTATTGAATCGGCCCCCAGCCATCATTAGGTAAACCGCTCACGTACCTTTTTTTTTTTTTTTTCGGAAATCCCTTCGGATACCCCCCCGCCGGCCAGCGGGGGCGGTTATGTCAGGCTTGAACCGGCTAAAACCATGATAAGATTGAATTAAAATTGCGAATATTGCGATTTATATGTTGTTCTTTTGTTATTGATTCCAACATTTCGGTCGCTTTTCAGTGCCTTGATCACTCATAACACCACATAAATCGCAATAGAATCCGTTAAAAACAGTTAATAAATGTATACAGATAAATAAAATTGAAATATATGTTTGTAATATTATAATTACAAATTGTTAATGATTGCACATGAATGTATACACGATACTTATAACAAAACTTTGAAAATTTTGGTCTGTCTGTCTGTCTTTCCGTCTGTTTGAAAGAGATAATCTCTGGTACTTTCACTGGCAGATAGGTAATGTTACAAGGTGTAACGTAAACTACCTTAATTTTAGGAAACAATTGAATTCCTGAGACAAGCTCAGCCGAATACAAGGGATTTTCGATTTTGCGTTTTTTTTTTTTGCGATTTTTTGCGATTTTTTCTTTATCTTGCAATGGTTCACCCCAGCACGAATCTATTACCGAAAACAGCAACTCGATAGCTCATCTCCTTCATACCCAAAACCGTGACAGAAAATTGGCAACGGCGACGTCAACGACGACAACTCGATAGCAATAGGGCTTTTCTAAAGAAAATCCCTAAAAATTAGGGCTTGCGCGACAAAAGTACTAAAACCCTAAAAATCGAAATCCACGCGGACGAAGTCGCGGGCATAGCTAGTGGGTGCCGTCTATTTGGTAGAAACTTGATACTCCGAAACCTATTTGGGATAACTCACTTCGCAGAAACTTCTTTAATCGATCATTTATTAGGCATTAAAAATATTTGACATAATTATTTTTAGGCATAATGTGCTTATGACCGAATTTAGAATGGCATACATTTAAGATAGTAGAATTTTATTTGGCATAATTACCTTTGGCATAGTTAAAATTTTGTATAACTTCATTTAGCATAACGTTCATTTAGAGTACAGATTATTTGGCATAATTTGACTAGGCATACTATAAAGAGCATAGAATTTCAATTAGAATAATATAGATTGGGTTACTTTCTTCTTTAAAAATGGGTAGGTTAGGTTAGGTTAGAACTGTGACCAGAAACGAGCATGCTCTCATAGGCAAGGATATAAAAACCAAATAATTATCATTAAATCAACTTTTATTTATTACATATTACTAAAAACAACAATTAAATTAATCAGAAAACAAAATTAAACTAATCTTATATTAGCTCCTATTGCTTTCAGATACCCAACTTCTGTGTAATCAGACTGATTATTTATAATATTTTGAATACGATTTGTTTTATTCAATGTTTTCTTTTTTTTGGCTGGTGGTGGCGCGCCGAAACTTAATTTATCTATTTCTATAATTGAATATTTTATTTCTTTGATCAGTTGATTTGATATATTATAAAACCCCACATGATTCGCGCTTACAATTTTATTTATTCTGTGATGCCACGATTCAGCAGAATTTTGTGTTCTAGGGATATTATATATTATATATATATTATAGGGATAATCCATTCATATCTAATTTAATTCCACCTTTGCTTGATTTAAACACTTTTAAAATACTTTCTACTGAATTTTCCATATTTAATATACTTTAACTTGTTTTGATCAACACAATAACACAATATCGATATGACAACTAAGGGTACCCGACAACTAATAATGATTCATGTGATTACTACCTCCAACTAATAGCAATAGTAAAAATGATACTTTTAAATAGTAATGGATAAGAAATATATACCAAAAGATGAATCTGGTTTTGAACTTTCTGCGATGTGATGGTTATACATTATGATTATGATGGATACAAAAATTATGCGTACAGATGATTCTGACTTACAAAATTATGGGTTTCAATGTATGCAAAATGAGTTTATGCCAAACGATATTCTGCGAAAAGAGGTTTATGCTATTAGTTGTTATGCAATATAAAATTATTACTTAAAAAGTTCTACTATATGAGGTGTACCCATAGCTAGTGTATGATATACGCGTATACTTACGACACAATCATACAAAAAAGATTCTGAAATACTGAGAATCTTTACCGTTGTGGGTTAAAAAGTGTTGGGATTCCGAGCGTGTTTCGTGATGCGATATTTGAGTGCCGGCCACGCTTCAAGGGTTTAAACGCACGACTGGGCCTGTTGTGCTTTCCACCTCATGTTCGTGTCTACCACAGACATGATAGAGACAAAGACGGATCATGTCAGATATCTTGTGACGCCAAATTTACCACATACGCAATGCAGCTCAGACGGGCCTAACTATTTAGTAATCTGTGCCTGAACTAAGGCTGAAAACCTCTACGATTAATGCGTAACTGCACACGTTCATAAAATTGATTGAGAAATGCCAGAATTAAGTATCCAAATAGTAGGCTCACTGGAATTAGAATAGAAGGGCTTGAACCCACGACAAGTACCTTAAAGGGGGAATATTCTGACCAACTGAACTACTTGGACACGTCTTAGGTATTCAAAATTTTCCCATATACTATTATGCATTTCGGGGTGACGCTGGAGCCATCTACCGTAATTCTTGCGAACTTGCGAAAAAAATGAATGATGGTACATACATTTTTAATCATATTTTATAGAATAGGGTAAGTGCTCCAATGAATGAACCCTTAAGACAATTTTGAACTTTAAAAAATATTTGCATCTCTATCAGGTCGGCTAATCCATAATGTTGCTATTGTTTGATATTCAAAATTTATTCAAGATTGAAATTACATGGATAATATGTCATTAATATGTATAGTTAATAAGATATTTCACATTTTATGTAAAAATACCCAAAATCACCAGTAAATGAACCCCAAAATCCAGTGTATGAACACATAAAACTCCAGTTAATGAACATTAGACTCTTATCCAAATCTAACTCATTTAACTAATCGAGGAAATAGTTTTTTCTAATTCATGTTTTTTTTTATATCACAGTGAATATAGCTAAGTGGCTGAGGGATGAAATTGATGTATAGAAACCCAGTGGTGGCGTAAAATGGCTTATAGTATCATAAGGAAATATCGTAAATGGAAAAGCAGTTGAATCAGAAAATAAGTTTTATTTGAACCTAGACTCATTATAATCACAGTTATATAAATCACAGAGCAATCAATATATATATCAGTCTAAAATATCACTTAGCAACTTGCCATGGTCTAATCTAAAGAATCAAAACAAACTCCAGTCACGAATCATCATTAGTTATAAAGAAAGAGATAATTAACCAACATAAAGAATACTGTAAAGCAAATTTTCTTCACCTAATTATATAAAGGAATATAAATCTTAAGGCTTTCACGGCCGGCGTGGCATGTAGAATATACTGCTTCCGGGCTGTTCGGCCGTGGTCCATCGGAAACTTGTATTCCAGACGTTTCATCGATCACTGCGGTCGACATCTTCAGTGGTACAGGTCGGGACACCGGCGAGGGCGGAGAACCTTCCTCGGCGGCAAACTCGCTGCGACTCATGTAGAGGCCCAAGTCACTGGCGTATTTATATGCGCAGTTGGAGGGGGGAAACGACGTGATCGTTCCTGATTGGTTGAGAGCTGCGCAACCGATGCGCTCGATCCTGATTGGTCGAGGCTAAGTAAGGGGGTGTGGCCTCCCGATACCGGGGACGGTGGTAGCTTCGTCATGTTTGAATTGTGATGACGCGCGGCTTTCAGTGCTGGCTACCAATCTTTTTGGAGATGAAAACCTTCGTTTTTTCTATTAAAATTGTTGGGATGCTTGAATATTTCGATGGCTTCTCGACATAGCCGTGGGAAGAAATGTGAAGTGGTGGCTAGAATTTTCGTGTTCTGATATTTGATGGTATGATTACCATCCTCCTGGGTGTGTTCTGCAACCGCTGACTTGTCGAAGTGGCTGAGGCGGCAAATTCGTTCATGTTCCGAAAGGCGGGTCTTGACGCTTCTTTGAGTAGTGGTCACGTATACCGAGCCACACGAGCAGGGGATTCGGTAAACTCCAGCTGAAGATAGTGGGTCACGAGGGTCCTTGACTGAACGGTGAAGATTACGTAACTGCGTCGTGGGCTTGAAAATAGGCTTAATGTTGTAAGCATCTAGCAGTCTCCCGATACGATCCGTTGTACCATGAATGTATGGCAAAAAGGCCTTCCCTAGAGGGGCAGGTTTCTCCTCATCCTGGTTCGTTAGAGAACATTGCCTCGGATGAAGAGCTCTCCGTATCTCCTGGAAAAAGAATCCATTGGCTTGGAAGGCCGAGTCCAGGTGGCGTAACTCGTTTTGAAGGTGTTGAGGCTCGCAGATGCTCTTAGCTCGGTGGACCAGGGTCTTGGTGACTGACATTTTCTGTCTGGATTGGTGGTTGGAGTCCTTGTGTAAGTAACGATCTGTGTGTGTAGGCTTTCGATAGACCCGGTGACCAAGGCTGTCATCCTCCTTTTTTGGATACCAGGACATCGAGAAATAGCAGGTCTCCGTTCTTCTCTACTTCCATGGTGAACTGGATGTTAGGATGGATGCTGTTCAGGTGATTCAGGAACTTAGTCAACTCCGTGTCTCCATGACTTCAAACCACAAAGGTATCGTCTACGTAACGGAACCAGACCTTAGGCTTCTTGGGTGCTCGTTCAAGAGCGGCTTCTTCGAAGAATTCCATGTAGAAATCCGCAACTACAGGACTGATGAGGTTTCCCATGGCTAAACCCTCAACTTGTTCATAGAACGTGTTGTTCCACTAGAAGTATGAAGTCGTCAACACGAACTCGAACAATTCTGCGATGTCCTTAGAGAACAGAAGTCGGATACGTGACATAGCTTCCCTGGCTGGATCTTTCGTGAACAGAGAGACGACATCGAAGCTGACCAGACGATCATCCGGGTGTAGCTTGAGATTCTCAAGTTTCTCCACGAAGTGGCGCGAGTCCTTGATGTATGACGAGGACGATCCGACATGTTGTTGAAGCAGTCCGGTGAGATACTTCGAGACTGGATGAGTGGGTGAGCCAATAGCGCTCACGATGGGCCGGAGCGGTACTGAAGGCTTATGGATCTTTGGTAACCCATACAGCCTAGGTGGCAGAGCTTCAGAGATGAGAGAAAACTATAATGAAAATTGAGAAAATAAATGATTTTCTAGCTATTAGGTATTAAAATGAATATAATAATCCGATTATTGCTTGAAATTAACATAAAACATAACACAGTTCATTCATTGGTTTCAAATAACCAGTATATGAACACATGATTATTTTTTATGAACACATGATTATTTCTGTAGTTCATTCATTGGTTTTTAGAAACTAGTAAATGAACATAGTTGTTCGAACACTGGCCAAAAGATTGACAATCCTTTAATAAGCCTTCCTACACAAAATGAACTAATTCCCATAACATTAAGAATCAAAATTAGCTAAAAGTAACAAAACAGACTATACCTAATGAATGAACCCCCGTTCATTCACTAAATTAATTGCACTTTCATGATCCAGTCTTCGAACATGCTTTTATATTGTTAAAACTCATTAAATTACAAACAAATTGCTTTCTATCCAGTAAAATAACTATCGATATATCTTATTTGGAACATTTAATTTCTCAGACTCGCATGTAACATGTACAACATGAATATCAAAATAATCTGTCTTACCTGAGTTCTAACTTCTGGCTCATATAAAAACGTAACACAGCACAACACGTGCACTTTAAACAGTGCCCATTTTGAAACTATGTATAACAAAGCAATGTTAGCGTGACCAGTACACGTTAGATAATGTGGCCAATCCTAAAAAAAAATACAATGTCTGATAGAAATATTTATTTTTCTTAATTTTATGAAAAAACTCTCTTTTGTTCATTCACCGGTGGGTGTTCATTCACTGGTGCACTTACCCTACTCCTCCACATTAATTGAATGAAATTTGAAAGCACTTTAGTATGCTACGTTTTCCAATAAATTTAGTTCGGAAAAAGTGAACATCCAGGAGGGGTCGCCCAGAGACACATAATATATCAGAAAATTTCCAATATATAGGACGTGTCCAAGCAGCTCAGTTGGCCAGAGTATTCCCCCCTAAGGACTAATCGCGGGTGCAAGTCCCGTCCTGGATGATCACTATTTACAAAATAAATCTTTTGGAAAAGATAGTATACTAAGTGCTTTAAAATTGTTTAGTTTTTCATTTATTTAATTTTAATAATTAAACAATATTATTATTATTTTCAAGTAACAAATTAATGTTACCAATGAATCCGACCCAGCTGACAACTAATACGTCGAAATTATTATATTTCCTACTCGTTACCATGGCGACGAGTGACGTGTTGACTGGGTTTATAATTGGCTTCAAGGAGTTTTTAATAATAATAATAATATTTAATAATAATATTTATTTATTTCAAAACTTACATTCTTATGAACACAATTACAGTACAGTGTATACAGTTGACTGTTTTGTTTGATGAAGTCTGGCACCCAAGATAAGATTAAACTTGTGTTTAGGGTACCAGGGCTCCCGCAGCTTATCATAATACAATTCATTCATTTCACATCCGGACACAATTGTATGGTGTTCATGAGTCTTCATTTGTACATGCATATAAGTACCTCGTCATAGATTTAAGATAACTTGAGCGTAGGTATGTAGACAGGTGAGTAGTAGTCTGTGGTGTGTGTGCCTGTGTGTGTATGTGTGTGTGTGTGTGTGTGTGTGTGTGTGTTTGTGTGTGTGGGAACGTATTTCTGTGTGTAGTTTTCTTTGTTAATTATATAACTGATAGTTTTAACATGTCCTCAGTTACCGTATACGACATTTTCATGAGCCATGTCGAGACCACCCTTCTACATTGGTATCTGAGAAGTGGATAAATATTGCAATTTTTATTTGCTACATTATAAAGATGTCCACCCAGAACATTAAAATGCCTTGCAGCTTGCGCGGTTCTAAATTTCGGCGTTGGACAGATCTTATAGGAGCGGCGCTTTTTCTCCTTATGGGGATTGTAACTTATGGAGACATGTTTTCTAATTACGGTTTCAAGGACAAAGAGCTGTCTCACAGTAAGAATCTGACACTCTTTATACAGTTGGACAGTAGGGTGTCTAAAGGGCTTGGATGTCATTACCTTAAGTACAGCTCTCTGTGCCCGTTCTAGTGGTAATAAGTGCGTTTTGGGTGCTCCCCCCCCAGACTGATATGCAATAGCTTAAAATGGACTGACAAAGCGCACTGTATATTACTTTTTTAGTACTGTCATCTGTAGAGTGGCGTATCCTTTTAAATATATACATCATTTTACGTACTCGACCTGTAAGGCATTGTAGATGATGTTTCCAGGTGATATGGTTGTCAATATATACACCAAGGTACTTGATGTGAGTAGATCTAACTACATCAGGACAGTGACATGGTGTGGATGAATCATGTGGACCGCAGGAATGTGCTTTTAGTGTGAATTTGTCTGATGTTGGTTGTGTAGAATATGTGAGAGAGAAAGTTAGATAGGTAGTTTTATTCAGATTCAGTGTTAGGAGATTAGTGGAAAGCCATTGCATTACTATCCTAAGAGCCTGCTCAGCCCTATCAAATACTTCAGGCCAGTTTTTACCACGTATTAGTAATGCAGTATCATCTGCGTAGGCTAAGACTGAGCATTTTGGAAGTGAAAGGTTGCATAGGGAATTTATATAGAGTAGGAAGAGAGTCGGACCCAACACCGAACCCTGAGGAACACCAAAGTGTAGGGGTGCGCTATCACTCACAAAAGAATCCACCTTCACACACTGCAGTCTGTCCGAGAGATAATCCTCAAATATACGACGGGCACATCCACGAATACCCAGATTCTCCATTTTTTGCAGTAGGTGTGGGACAGAGACGGTATCAAAAGCCTTTTTGAGGTCTAGGAAAATGCCTAAGCATTTTTCTTTACCGTCCAGGCACTCCACTATCTCGTCAACAAGAGAGGCTACTGCATCGCACGTTGACATTCCTGATCTAAAGCCAAACTGATTTGAAGCTAGGACATTAAATTTTGACAAAAAGTTTATAAGGCGATTATTCAGCAGCCTCTCTAGTATTTTCGACAGAGTGGGTAATACAGATATTGGCCTATAATTACTAATACTGTCTCTGTCCCCGCTCTTATATATTGGGTGAACAATGGCTTTTTTGAGACACTTGGGGAAGACACCATGGGAAATTGAAATATTACAGATGTGTGTTATAACGGGAATAAGGGTGTATGAGCACTTCTGCAATAGAAGTGCTGATATATTATCCCAACCAACAGCGGCGTCTCTGCGTAAACCATGTATTAGTTTTTCAACCTCACATTCGTCCGTTGGCATAAGTACAAAAGAGTTTTCAACTATTTTGTACTGTGGTAGCTGTACTCCACCATATGTTTGTGAATTGAGATTAATATTTCGAGCCAAATTCCGACCTATATCTATGAAGTACTCATTAACCATATTAACGGATTCTTTTTCATTAGCTCCGATCTTTAGGAGGTCTGTAGATAAACTTTTTGAGCTACTTGTTTCAATAATATTTTTAATAACCCTCCAGGTGGCCTTTGGGTTATTTTGTGCTTTTTGCAGTTCATGCTTCTCATAGGCGTGCTTAAGATTCTTTAGTAATTTATTGCAAAAATTAATAATTTTGGCGCCAACACGGGAAAATACGCATCGAGCCAGTGTTTCATTTTCTAAAATTTGTGTAATTTCGAGTTTTTATGCGTAATAATAGTTTAAAAAAACTAAAAAACACGCTTTTTATAGAAAACCGAACTAAAAAAATAGAAAATAAGTTTTAATTAATATAAATTAATAATAGTGTAAATAAAAAAAATATATTTTATTTTTCAAAAGCGTGGGGTGCATGGGTCAATAGATATAAATATTTTATTGACAGACATGAGTAGAGTGATTAATCATTTTGATAATATCTTAAAAGCACCCACGCTTTTTTTAAATACATTTTTTTTTTATTTACACTATTATTAATTTATATTTATTAAAACTTATTTTCTATTTTTTTAGTTCAGTTTTCTGTAAAAAGCGTGTTTTTTTAAACTATTATTTATTTTTTACTTTTTAGTTTTTTTTAATTTTATTATAATTTTATCAAATTAGTGTATTGTCATCGGTCCTCGATAAATCTACAAAGTTTGAACGAAATCTGGCCGTTTAAAGTGGATCAAAATCGCAACCAAAGGAGTCGGTTACTAACATACAAACAGACATACAGGTGACATTTTAGACATAACGTCGTCAACAACATGCACAAGTGTAGGAAAGTGGCATATTCATCGTGAATTGTGATTTTCCGTGTTGTTTCCAAAACTCCACAGAAGCTTCTAGTAAAGCCTCCACTACTTTACTGGGGCGGGACTTTGACTTGACTATGACTATGAATGACTTTACTTGATCTTGACTAAATGACGAAAACGCTGCATTGTATTGAATTCATTTGCAAATTACTTGATACTGGCATTCATTTCATATGTGCCAAAAAAGGAAAAAAAAATTGGGTTCAACTCCATATCGTAAGTGTTATCTGTTAAGTCTGTATCTGTGGGGCTTTACCACGACGCGCTAAAAACAATTCAGTTTCGCGCTGCTCAGCTGAGGGAGCGAGATGGAGCTATTCACCGTGTATAGCTGCATCTGGATAACCTGGTTTAACCACAGAACTTCGATTGTGGGTTGTGGAGATCAGATGGCAACCGCTTCAGGGAAAAAATCGAAGTTCAACCGCTTCGTGGTTAGACTTGAAGCTGACCCTAACAGAGTTAGGGAAAGGGTGATGATGCACCCTAGGGTTATCTATCGGGGTGCCTGGCAATGGCCGCTTGGGAAGGACACCGTGTGGTTTTAGTCGGTCCGATTCCGACATTCCCACCTCACCGCTGGCACCAGTGGGGTGAAGCCCGTGGAGTTTCGACACATAAAAAAAAGTTGATGATGCATAAATGAAGAAGATTAAAGATGATACTCACATGATCAATGAACATCCGCACCCATGTGGAGAAGAATATGGCGCAGACGATGCCGCACAGGAGCACCACCACGGCTGCTGCCAACACGCACCCTGGAAATGAAGAGAAGCACAAATAAGTCATTATCATTATCACGGGGTGTGTGGGACCCTGCCAACAGGCCCAAGCCAACCCTGCTTCTGCTGATGGTAAGCTAAAAGTAAATTCTCAGGAATGAGGGTCACCATTACTGACACTGATAATGCAACAAGGAAAAAAGCGTAACGGACTGCTGAGATGAGGTCTTGAGTTCGATCCCCAGTCGATCCGGGCACACATCTCTGACTTTTCGTAGTTATATATGTGTATTAATAAATGTTAATTATCGCCCGCTTAATAATGTGCACGGTAGATAGCAATAGGCTCGCCCCCTATTACATTGAGACCTTAACATAACTGGCGGATCGTGGGTGTGTAATACACCTCTGCGTACCCCTTCGGGGATACAGGCGTGAAGTTATGTATGATAATGCTACAATGTTGGCCCTCAGCTTGACGGCCTCATCAGATGCTGTTTCACGCCCGCTTAAAGGACCCTGCTGTAGGAAGAAGGAAACACGTGTGCTGGTGAAGAGTTCCAAGTCTTGATGATGCGGCGAAGTAAAGAAGTGCTGAACCTACTAGTCGATGCACCTGCGAAACGACCGAGTCTCTAGTGCAGGCTTGTCTCTCGGGAGGATAGACGACAGTCGCTTTACAAAAACCTACATAAGTAATATTCTACGAATATTCTACGACATTCTACACAGCGCTTTCTAAACCCAAGGTAAGCATAGTTTAACTAGCTTGTGTTATGGGTTCCAGAATGCGGATAAACATATTTATATACTTTTTTTTTGTAAATACATACGTATTATACATAGCAACACCCAGAACAATGCAAATAGACATATTCATGCATACAAATATTTGCACTGAGCGGGAATCGAACCTGCGCCCCATGTCGTAGCAGTCGAATGCACTACCGCTACGCCACAGAGGCCGAAGTACCAATCAAAAAGCCTCCACCTTTTTTCCGAGCGGAATTCCCCCTGGATACACCCCACCAGCCAGCGGAGTTGGTTATATCAGATTCGAATCGACTAAAATCGTACGCTGTCTCGGGTCTTCAGACGGGTATAAGGTGGCCAATAAGACATTTCCCTCGCACAAATCTGAACCAGGGCCATCTCCGGTTTCTCAATCTAGTCCATCTGAAGGTTGTCTGGAAGAGATAGCAAATTGCGATAAAGACCACCCATTGTATATTACCCAATATTTTTTAAAGTATTTTTGATATTTGTATCCTTTGGTTGGTGTACAATAAAGAGTATCTATTTATCTCGGGTGCATCCAAAGCTAATACTTTGGATCCCGGAGTCTATTCTACATCTCACTCTCTTGATTTGGCTTATCCTGGCTTTTGTAGAAACGACTGTCGTCTGACCCCGCAACCTTCAGAGGAGACCCTGCGCCAAAGTCCCCGTTAATCAGTAGGAGTACCAGTTAGCAGGCGAGTTGACTTGGTCCCTGAAAATATTGGTGGAGTGCCGATACAGCAGAGTCAGGAATAATTGGAAGGTTTTATTGAAGACCAGCTACGGCTGCGTTAAGTTCGAAATAGGTCAAGGTCATCATAATATTAGCGTTGAGTCTCAGTCGCATTCGAAGCCTTCACCTCGGAGCCCAGGGTCCGCTTTCCGGTTTTTCCTGGCCCACTCCCCTCGCACGGTCTTGAACATCCCTGCGAATCCTACGCATGTCACCTCAGGCTGTGAGACCTGAGGTGACATGCGTAGGATTGGCATTGGCGTAAGATATTTTTCTAATTTCTGCGTAATTTTCATAATTTTTCTTTCAACAACCTATGTGGCATGGCGATAGAGCGTTCGTCTGCTAAGTCAGAGGAGGATTTGATTCCCAGTCAGTGTAAATATTTATGTGTCTGTTTCTATTAGTCTGGGTGTTTTATGGGTAAATATATATATTAAAGTAGCACTTTAGGACCCATTTATCACTACATATTATAAAACAAAGTCCTCCGCCGCGTTTATCAGTCTCTCTATTCGCGATAAACTCAAAAACTGCTGAACCGAAATTCATGCTATTTTCACCAATGAGTAGAGTGGTTCTCAAGTAAGTTTTTAGTATATAATTTGTCAGGTTTTTTGTATACATTCGCTAAAATATAATGAAATTTGCTGGAGGTTTTGGAAAAAAATAAGCTGTCTGAGAGCTTTCAACGATAACGCTCTCTAAACCCTTTGAGATATAACAAAATGATGTATGGTGGAATTGTGTACCTTATATTGGTTGCGGTGGTGGAATAGGGTCCCATGGGTAGCGGGAACGGGATCAGTCACGGACCTTCCAATCTGATTGATTCGTACCTTTAGGCCAACCTTTTATTTATTTTCTTTAAAGGATTATTAGTTATCAAAATTACTAATATTCCCCCTAATACCTCCAGCTAAGTTAAACTGCTTGTGTTAGGAGTGGGTTCACATCGGTAGTGTAATGACGAGGATTCGAACCCGGGACCTATCGATCATAGGGTCGACTCCTTAACCACTGAGCTACCGACGCTTCAATCCTTTACCCATTCACCCTCGTCTCATAAATCTGTTTCGTTCATCCTCTCTAAGTATAATTACAGTCAACGGGATATTTACCATGTGTTCTTTTGACATAGCATAACTTCACGCCTGTATCCCCGAAGGGGTAAACAGAGGTGTATTACACACCCACGATTCGCCAGTTATGTTAAGGTCCCAATGTAATAGGGGGCGAGCGTATTGCCATCTACCGGGCACATTATGAAACGAGCGATAATTAACATTCATGAATGCACACATAACTACGAAAGTCAGCGGTGTGTGGCCGGAGCGACTGGGGATCGAACTCAAGACCTCGTTTCAGCAGTCCGTTACGTACGCCACTGGGCTATTGTTTTGAGTGTCCGATATTTCAGCACAGTTGCAAGCGCTATGATTACGGAGGAACTGTGTTTCTGGCAGTTAACGGTGAATATCCCGTTAACTTCAGTACTAATGATAGTCACCATGATAGTTTTAATACTCTCTACGTAAGTCTACAATAATAATACAACGAAACAGAACATAAAACGGACTGCCGAGACGAGGTCTCGAGTTCGATCCGCAGTCGCCCCGGGCACACACCTCTGACTTTTCGTAGTTCTGTGTGCATTAATAAATGTTAATTATCGCTCGCTTAATAATGTGCCCGGTAGATGGCAATAGGCTCGCCCCCTATTACATTGGGACCTTAACATAACTGGCGAATCGTGGGTGTGTAATACACCTCTGCCTAAGCTTTCGGGGATACAGGCGTGAAGTTATGTTATGTTATGTTGTTAGAACATAAAAAGCCAAAATCGAATCGAGACTGCACCTCCGCATATTGTCGTGTTGCAGAAAGTCTTCTCTGTCGCCGTCACAGCACGGAAGGTTTCCATTTCCTTTCGAAATTCCTCTGTAGCCCTCTCCGAAGACTCTAATTTCGTTCTAAGTAACGCCACTTCTGTAGTAAGCGACGATATATCCTTCAGCAGTACTGAAACGTCGACGTGATAGAACGTTACCGGTGGCAGTTTACACAGATCACGGGCCACGAATGTAGGGACAGAGTCTTGTGACGTTTCTTTGAAAACACGAAAGATCTCTTGCAGATCTTTTTTACCTTGTTCGTCTTTCGATTCTGTATTGAGTATATCAGCCTTTACAGCTTCACTAAGCACTTTTTTGGCTTGCTGTATGTCTTCCTCCTTGTAGGTAGACATACAGATTGTCTCTAACGACGGTTCGTCTATAACAGCCATCTTGTTTTGGAGAAACGCGAGAAGTTCTTGCACCATAATAATGTCAGACGTTTTAGTGTGCGCCATCGTAGCGTTTGTTAAACACGCGTACGGTATTTATTAAGTAGGTTAAAATAAAATCGCGACGTCTATACACGTAGACGGAGAGTACGCGACTGTTAAGAAGAAAACATAAAAATGAAAATTTTACGAATTACGAAATGAAACGTTTGCAGCATTGAAACAGTTATAATAAAGTATTATCATAAATATGAAGTGTACGAACATATATTTAAACTATCTCTCTGAGTACGGTTCTTATACAATCCATGTCGTTTAAACATTGAGAAACGATCAACAGCCATTCGACTTTCGAAATGATTTAGCCGTTTTGGAGTTGGCCTGTGATATACTTACTGATAGTAACGTTATTTGAAATATTGACGCACACCTTTGTCGTGTAATACGCATTGGTGATCTTCTGTTCATGGAATAAAGACAAACATATAACATAACATAACTTAACGCCTGTATCCCCGAAGGCGTAGGCAGAGGTGTCTTACACACCCACGATTCAAGCGGCGATAGCCCAGTGGCGTACGTAACGGCCTGCTGAGACGAGGACAAAAACATATTTACGAATATTGAGTGAATCATCAGCTTACGTTATCCCCGGTTGTATTTGAGGTTTTAATTTTGAAACCCAGGGTCCACTTACTCCAAAGCCTCCTTCTGATTTTGATTATATGACTTTTACTCGAGCGACTGCCGTCTGACCGCCCAACTCCGAGAGGGTAGCCCGCGCCAGAGCCTCATCTGCCAATCAGCAGGTTTCCCGGCTTGTTGGTGAGGTTGACTTCGCTCTGAATGTCGCGGTGCATCCTTCACACCGATTCGGCAACCTTTCTCCTACCCTCAAGTTCGGTGCTACTTACATTCCAACTGTTTTCTCGATTTATGTATTTTTTATTGCGCTGTTATACGCGGCATAGCCGTTTGTTGGTGGTTGAACTCCTCCGTAACCACTCTCGCGATCTTGACCAAATTTACCACGGTGATAGCGTGGACACTGAGGAGTGTTTTGAAGCGAGATGGTTCATGTCCGATGTACCATTGAGGAATAATCACCGAAAAACAGTTTTAGAGCGCGCGGCCTTAGCTATGCGCGCGACCGTAGTAAGATGTCTTATTTTCAAGTAAGCTTAGAGAAGTTTCAGCTCAATTTATTTCTAACGGCACTGAATTATTAGTTTACTTTAGTTCAAGAATATTTAGGTGCCAAACTGGCTGCCAAATGTTTCGTCTACTAAGGTACTCAAATAAAACGTGGTCCCAAATTAGAGTTTGTAAATCTGGTCGAGATTCTGGTCGAATTTAAAAACTTCAAATTCAAGTCCCGTCCTAGATGTTCTCTTTTTCCGATCTAAATCTATAGGAAAAGTAAACATACTAATTGCTTAAAAACATTAATTGAATTAAAAACAATGTTTATAAATTATAGTAACATAATTTATTATTTCGGTAGATGGCTCCAGCGTCGCTCCAAGACATCTGTATGTATACGACAATTTCGACTTTATTCTCCCTAGTAAGGGGCTAGATACGGGTTCAAATCCCGTCTTAATGTTCCTTTTCAGATTTAAATTTTATATAAGATCTTTAACATACAAAAATGATTGCTTACAGTTCTACCAAACGTATCGGGATTATTTACCAGTAATTACAAAGCGTTATTATGTCGATACGGTACGAGGAAGCCAACAATACGGTAAGCCGGCGATATTTTGTAAATATAAACGATAATGTCGCCTGATCGCCATGTTGTGACAAGCTAATGTTGAAGTAATCGGATCGGCCGGCGATTGCCGGAAGGCGGTGATTATGTGCGGGCGAAAATGTTTAGATATTTGAGCCAGTGTTTTCTCCTATAAGCACGCTTTCTTCAGCTTCCCCTATTAATAACTATGCTATGTATAAATGTATAGAAACAAAAAGTCACTATCTTGGTTTTAGTCGAGACACGACATAACCACCCCCGCTGGCCGGCGGGGGGGTATCCGAAGACGAGACGCTTCAAAATTTCAATAATGCGGTAATGTAAAAACACACATACACATCACACACATAACTTCACGCCTGTATCTCCAAAAGGCAGAGGTTTATTACACACCCACGATTCGCCAGTTATGTTAAGGTCCCAATGTAATAGGGAGCGAGCCTATTGCCATCTACCGGGCACATTATTAAGCGAGCGATAATTAACATTTATTAATGCACACATAACTATGAAAAGTCAGAGGTGTGTGCCCGGGGCGACTGGGGATCGATCTAGAGCTCGTCTCAGCAGTCCGTTACGTACGCCACTGGGCTATCGCCGTTTATCTAAAAACAATGTCGAAAAATGATTGTAACATCATTCATTGTTTACTTAGTTTTTTTTTTTATACCACTAAGGTGGCAGACAAGCACACGGCTCACCTGATGGGAAGCGGTTACCGTGGCCTATTTATGGACGTGTGTAACATCAGTGGCGTCTCATTCGCGCTGCCGACACTGTAAAGGAAAGGGGATGGGAAAGGAGTTTGGGAGGGGATGGGAAAGGAGTTATGGAGGGGATGGGAAAGGAGTTTGGGCTCCGGCACTCTCACTCACCAAACGGAACGCAACAGTTCAAATACTGTTACTTGGCGTCAATATTCTGTGAGAGGGTGGTGCTTCCCCGGTCGAGTCGGCCCATTCATGCAACGGCCAAAATGACTGTTGCTTGACTCTACCACCAACATAAAATTATTATTAATTAGTTCGTAAGTATTACGGTAGATGGCTCCAGTGTTGCAACAAGACGTAAAGTATCGGAGAATTTCGAATATTTAAGACATGTCCAGGTAGCTTAGTTGGTCAGAGTATAACCCCTGTAAGGGACTGTTCGCGGATTCAAGTCCCGTCCTGGAGGATCACTTTTTCCGATTATCTATAGGATAAGTTTGTATACTGATTGTTTAAAAAAATTCAATAAAAAGAGTCACTATCCACGTTTTCCAAACATGTGATTTTAATTCGTTTATAAGAAGAACTCACAAAAAACTTTTGCTATTCCGTACGATCAGTTAAAATAAAACCTACCTATGTTTTCGTGAAGTTTTTTTTTAAATCTTCACAATGACTTATAACATTCCGTCGTTTTTGCGTCGGGGGTTAAACAGGCATTAACTTCGCAAAATCTCAAGTTTATAGTCCCAGCGGTTTAGGCTCTATGTTGAGGAATCAGTTATTAAGTTGGTCGGGTCAGGACTTCTGATCCAGTTCACGCAACCTATGGGAGCCTATTCCAGGTATGTTATGTTATGTTATGTGTTAGAATTTCACACGCGCGCTGTTTTTAGCGTTCCGTTGCCAAATGGCAAAAAACGGAACCCTTATAGATTCGTCATGTCTGTCTGTCCGTCCGTATGTCACAGCCACTTTTTTTCGAAACTATAAGAACTATGCTGTTGAAATTTGGTAAGTAGATGTAGATTCTGTGAACCGCAAAATAGAAAAAAAAACATGAAATTTGGGGGGTTCCCCATACTTAGAACTGAAACTCAACAAATTTTTTTCATCAAACCCATACGTGTGTGGTATTTATGGATAGGTCTTCAAAAATGATATTGAGGTTTCCTAAATCATTTTTTTCTAAACTGAATAGTTTGCGCGAGGGACACTTTCAAAGTGGTAAAATGTGTGCCCCCCCCCCTCCCTGTAACTTCTAAAATAAGAGAATGATAAAACAAAAAAATATATATGATGTACATTACCATGTAAACTTCCAACGAAAATTGGTTTGAACGAGATCTGGTAAGTAGTTAAATTAAAATACGTCATAAATCGTAAACCGCAATTTACCTTACATTCAATCAATTCAAATATAAAAATTAAAAAAAAATACATTATTATGTTACTTGCTGCTACGGAACCCTTTTAATGGGCGAGTCCGACTCGCACTTGGCCGCTTTTTTTGTTGACCTTTCGATGTCAATACCCGTCCAGTGTTTATTTTTCCATATAATATGTACAACCGCATAATATTTTTCTTTCGCTCTTTGTTCAAAAGCTGACGAATTTGTAAAGTCAAGGTCATTCATTGTTTTTAATTAAACAATTAAACTTTTAAGTACTATGGCTAAACAATAAACCACAATCATCATTCAACAATATAAAGTGCTACCCACCAGCGACTGTCATTCACTTAACGGCCGGTTTCAATAATCCATATATCCTTTACCAGCAGTTAAAATAGCTACCATTAGTATCTTTTTTTTTTTTTTCGTGCTGAAATCGAAGCGGCCAGCGGGGGCGGTTATGTCGGGCTCGAACCGACTAAAACCGCACGCCGTCTCGGGTCTCCAGACGCCGGGGTGTAAGGTTGCCCATAGAGCATATCCCTCGCACCCCGACTGACCCTGGGCCATCTCCGGTTTCGAGATGGCCCCCTCGGGTTTGGGAACCACGGTGTCCCCGTCTTGCCCCGGTTTGGGGGAGGGGCGCTAGTCGCCCCACCGTCCCGGCCTGCTTCTGCTGGGGTGACAGGCGGCCTCACCTGCCACCCCCAAGCTACCATTAGTATCTATCGGGGATTTTTTCTGTTTCAATAAACAAAGATAAGCAGAAAATGACTTTGATACTATTGAAATCGCAGTTACAGATAGATTAATGTTGACATGTTTATCTGGGATAGCTTCTACCTCCAACTGTAGGTAGATTATTGAGACTGGCTGTAAAACAATTTGTTTGTTTTTTTCTAATCTTTATTTATTTTGATATTGTCAGAAGTCTAAGCGAATATTACACATAGAAATAAAATTATTTTTATTCGACTTCCAAAAAGGAGGAAGGTTTTCAAATAGCCGGATTTTTTTAAATGTATTTTCACCGATCACTCGAAGACGCCAGAACCGATTTGGAAAATTCTTCTTTTTTATTTTAAAAGGTATACTTCCCAGGTGGGCCTATTAAAATTTCGTAAAGATCAGTTTATCTTGGCTTTTGCCGGAGCGACTGCTGGGTGTCCTCCTAACCACGAGAGGTGCGCCTGCGACAGAACCTCGTTTTAAATATTTTGTCTGTCTGCCTGTCTGTCGTTCTGTCTGAATCAGGTAATATCTGGAACGGCTGGGCCGATTTTCACGGAACGTTCAATGGCAGATAGGTAATATTAGGTCGTTACATATGAAATTGCCGTTTTTGTTTGAAGAAATTGGAGGAAACCCAGTTTTCAGTACTAACATTTTTGCATTTTTTTTAGGAATGACAAATCCAAATTTTATGATTTGATTTTGTGTATGAATGAGACAACATTAAGCTAACAAACAGCAACTTTTATTTTTGAAAAGTGACAGCTGTTAAGTAATACGAAATTTATCATCAAAATGGATAGCATTTAGGAAGTACTGTTTTTGAAGATCGAATTAATTTATCAAGCGGCCAATAAAAACAAAATTTAATACAGAGTTGTAAAATCTTGAAATCAACTTTCAAACAAAATATAAATAATGGAAATAGCTATTAAATTACAGGAATAACGAACTCATGAATTTGTAAGAAAATTTAGGCCATTTCATAGGTAAAGACCTATTATTATAAGGCATAACATAGGGTATTTTTTTTTGTTTTATTCGAGATTCGCGCAAACTATTTACTATCATATATATATATATAGATACTTAAAACCTCAAAATCTAAATCCACGCGGACGAAGTCGCGAGCGCAGCTAGTTTAAAATATAAAAGACCCAACATTATCCAAACCAAGAACCCACAACCCACAAGCACTGAACTGTTACTTCATAATGGCATAATAACGACAATGTTGCCATTATTAAAAATAAATTTGTGAAATTTTCTTTTCTTCTGTGTTTGCAACACGTTAATGTCATAGACTAGGTCGTTATGACGTCATAGGTCAGGACTTTATTGTATTCAGAATTGATGTCTAGATAAAAAGATGTATGATCTATATTTTTCCCAGGGTGTTAGGACCTCCTGTTGGGGTGCGAGGGAAATGCCTTACACCCAGGCGCGCGGCGTCTCAAGATCCAAGAACGAGGCAGATTTCCACAACAAAAAACAGGTTATTTGAGACATACAGAGCCAAACCACGCAGTAAAGACCTGGCGTAGTGGTAGAGCGATCGATTTCTGCTCATTGCAAACATTTGTATACATGAATAATCTATATGTATTTGCATTGGTCTGATGTATGTATTTACAAAAAAATAAAATCTAAGTATGTGTATCCGCATTCTAGCACCCATAACACAAGCTAGTTAAACTCTGCTTATTTTGGGCCTAGATAGCGCTGTTTAGAATGTCCTATAATATTTATTTATTATTTATATTTATTTATTAAAGCCAACTCACCTGCAAGCCGGCAGACCTGCTGATTGACGACATTATCAATTTGATCAGTGTTTATTCACTTTTGCCTAACCCTTCTGGGATAACAAGCGTCATCATCATCATCTTAGCGTTATTAGAATAGAATAGATTAGAATAGAATAGAATAGAATAAACTATATTGTACACCAACAAAGAAAATTCACAATTACTTAGCTATTGTAATATAATTATGTACAATGGACGGTCTTATCGCTTAAAGCGATCTATTCCAGACAACCTTGGTATGGACCTGGTTGAGCTAGAGTAAATAACTAGTGGTGTAGTTGTAGCGACTGGGATTAATTATATTAAATAAATACATAATCCTTACTAATATTATAAATGTGAAAGTAACTCTGTCTGTCTGTCTGTCTGTTACGCTTTCACGCCTAAACCACTGAACCGATTTTGCTGAAATTTGGTACAGGGGTAGATAAGACCTTGGGAAAGGACATAGGCTATGTTTTGTCGCGATAACCGACATCTACGCGGGCGGAGCCGCGGGCAAAAGCTAGTTTATAATAAAAATATCATAATATATAGGTACTTATAATAAAATAGTGTGTAGTGTAAACAATGTGATGGACGTGATACTCAATCGACTCCTACAAATATTAATAACTTAAATAATAATTTTTGACAGCGGTTTTAAATGCTAGCAATGTCAGAACGTCTAATTTGCACTGGTAATGCATTTCGCAAGCGAATAGCCTGTATGGTAAAAGATTTGTCGAGGAAATTTGTGGAATGCGCTGGCATTTTTAACCTTAAGTTTTCTGATGACCTCGAAGTTGCACCCCCACAGATTGCATCCAAGGCTTTCACCGTCTGACCCCCCAACCCCGAGAGAAAAGTCTGCACCAGATTCTCATCCATCAATCAGTAGGTGAACCGGCTTGCAGGTGAGTTTGAGTTGCGCCTCAAGGTTTCGTTTCGTTAGGGCCCCGAGCACTTGGTGGGGCCGCAAAGACACCCTATAAGAGGCATGGCTATTATTATATAATTGCTATTGTTATTGTTATGTAGATAATGCAGTAAAAAAACTGTCATGGCCGAACCCGTATCACTCAACGAATTAATTTACATTGCTTTTACTCACAAGACGATTTTATTATACTTAATTAAAAAAGAAAAAGCGGCCAAGACGAGTCGGACTCACTCATGAAGGGTTTCGAAGCAGCAAGTAACGAATGAATGAAAGGTAAATTGCGATTTAAGATTTATGACGTATTAAAAAAAACTACTTACTAGATCTCGTTCAAACCAATTTTCGGTGGAAGTTTACATGGTAATGTACATCATATATATTTTTTTAGTTATATCATTTTCTTATTTTAGAAGGTAAATGCCCCCCCCCCCCTCCCATTTAACACACTCACACATATTACACACACACACACACTGTACCACTTTAGAAGTGTCTCTGGCGCAAACTATTCAGTTTAGAGAAAATTGATATCGGAAACCTCATTATCATTATTGAAGACCTATCCATAGAACCCCACAAGTATGGGTTTGATGAAAATAATTTTTTGAGTTTCAGTTCTAAGTATGGGGACCCGCAAAATTTATTCTTATTTTTCTATTTTTGTGTGAAAATCTTAATGCGGTTCACAGACTACATCTACTTAGCAAGTTTCAACAGCATAGTTCTTATAGTTTCGGAAAAAAGTGGCTATGACATTTTCACTGTTCACTTGTCTGTCTGTCCGTCCGACACACAGACAGACATGACGAATCTATAAGGGTTCCGTTATTTTTGCCTTTTGGCTATGGAACCCTAAAAAACTATTTTTATATAACAAGGTAATTATACAATGATTTGTTTAATTTAATTGCTTGGTTAATTAGATTAAATTTAAGTATGAACGTAATTATTTACGTAACATGAGAAATAGTGAAATTGATATTTCATGGGCTGAGGTATTTCTTATATTAGGGGCAGACTGTATTGTATGACGAGACTCGTAACTCAGAGTGTGGTTCAAAAAACCATTCTTTAGGACAAGATGTATATCGCACTTTATGTCGAGATGTATATACTGCACTTTACGGCTAAATTCATAGATTGCACTTTATGGCGAGATTCATAGCTTGCACTTGAGGGAGATTCATGGATCGCACTTTATGGTGAGATTCATTACACGCGCTTTACAGTGTTGTTCATACGACCGCACTTTGAGACTAATTTCATAAATCGCACTTTAGGGCGAGGCACTTCCCTAATGTTAAAACATTCAGGGTCAAATTCTTAGAGCGCATATTAGGGCGAGATTGGTAGATAACACTTTAGGACAAGATCCACGAGATTCATAGATTACATCTTTTAGAGCATGATTCATAGGGAGATTTTTAGATCGCACTTTTTGGTGATATTCATAAATCGCACAATATGGTGTAATTCTTAAAACGCACTTTAGGACACGGTTGATAAACCACACTTTTGGTACAGATTCATACTATAAAAATATTATCAGACGGACCAGGTTAAAAACCTGGGATCCGAACTACACGCGGCGGACCAGTGACAGCGATTGCGACGTTAAGACGCGCATTTCTAATAGACGGTGTATTAGGAAGCATCTTCTACATAACATAAAACATAACTTCACGCCTGTATCCCTGAAGGGGTAGGCAGAGGTGTATGACACACCCACGATTCGCCAGTTATGTTTAGGTCCCAATGTAATAGGCCATCGCCATCTACCGGGCGCATTATTAAGCGAGCCTTAATCAACATTTTTAATACATACATAACTACGAAAATTCAGAGGTGTGTGCCCGGGGCGACTGGGGACTGAATTCGAGACCTCGTCTCGGCAGTTCGTTACGTAAACCACTGGACTATCGCCGCTTTAGCATCTTCAAACCTCACGTATAGTCCATAAGCCCCTAGGAATTTTAAACATTGGCATTGTACACTTAATTATGCATGTACTTAAATCGCTGAACCGAATCGTCAGTTATTATGAGCGGCATAGATTATAACGCACATTATGGTTGTATGACCCTAATGAGGTTTTAGAAAATGCTCGCTACCGTAAGTGAAATCGAATATTCTTGAATGTACACTATTCACGCCGGTATATCACTAAAGGGCGTAAGCATTAGTATATTGACACTCATGCTTCAAGCCGGCTTTCCAGTTGACACCCGACGGGAAGAAAAGTGAGATTTTTTTTAAATGTTTAGGCCGTCAATTGACTGCACCCCGCTAGATGGTAAGGAGCTACCTCCATTTCAAATGTTCACGATCCTAAATGGTGGTCCCTAGTTTGACGACCTCGATAGATGTTTTTATACGCCCGCTTTAGTTTTCTTTTTTTTTACGTGTGGTAACCCCCACGGGCATCACCCCACGGTGCCAACGATGAGGTGGGTATGTCGGAATCGAACCGACTAAAACCAAACGGTGTCCTTCCCAAGCGTCCATTGCCGGGCACCCCGGGTACGCCCTCGAAAGGATAACCCCAAGGTTCGCAGCGGACTTCGGCTGCCATCGCGGCCTCGCCTTTGGGGTCGGGTTTGATCCCGCGCCGGTGAGTTAGCAGGCGTGTGTAGGACACACGACGCGCCTAAAGAACCTGGGATTGTGTGAAGAAGGAAACACATATGCGGGTAGAGCATTTCAGTTCTTTATCGAGCGAGTTGTGACAAAGAAAGGAAGTTCCGAATCGCTTGGTTCGAGGCGAGTATTGTATGTACCGTATTTGAGTGACACCGCAACCCAGCACGTGTTGTTTTGGATAAGAAGGGTCCCGCTAAGATCGGCTTGCTTCGGCTTTATAGAGCGTTCTCTTTCGTTTTTATAGCATTACGAATAATACATATTTAAGTTTTTTTATAAAAAAAGCTAAATGTTTTATAAGTTACCGGTGTAAGAATTCATTTTAGTTTCTTTGTGCACGACGAAGGTGAAAGTAGTAGATTATATCTAATCTTCAAATCTAAAAGACATTGTTCCATATTAAATAATTGTGAAACTAAAGGCTTCTTACCTTTTTTTTTTTATTTTTTTTATCGTGCGGAAACCCCCCCGCGTGCCAGCGGGGGCGGTTATGTCGGGCTTGAACCGACTAAAACCACACGCCGTCTCGGGTCTACAGACGCCGGGGTGTAAGGTTGCCCATAGAGCATATCCCTCGCACCCCGACTGACCCTGGGCCATCTCCGGTTTCGAGATGGCCCCCTCGGGTTTGGGAACCACGGTGTCCCCGTCTTGCCCCGGTTTGGGGGAGGGGCGCTAGTCGCCCCACCGTCCCGGCCTGCTTCTGCTGGGGTGACAGGTGGCCTCACCCAAAGGCTTCTTACCTAATAACAAGATTGTATACTCAATTTTTTTTAATAAACTTTAGACTAACATCAAATAAATCGCGATGGAATCCGTTAAAAATATTATAGATATTATATACTTTTTGACAGCTGTGAAAAATCGCCAACGGTAATAATTCGATTCTTGAGATATTCGATTTCGATTTATGTTTAGTATTCGATAGTATAGATTCATCTTAATCATAACATAACATAAACTCACGCCTATATCCTCGAAGGGGTAGGCAGAGGTGCTAGCACACATTTCACCAGTTTATGTTTAAGTCCCAATGTGGCGCCCCTATTGCCATTAACCAGGCACTTATAAACCTGCGATAAATACACACATAACTTCGAAAAGCATCGAAAAGTCATTGGTGTGTGCCATGGTAAAACCTGGGATCGAACCCGAGACCTCGTCTCAGCAGTCCATTACCCATACCACTAGACTACCGCGGTGGTATCATCTAGTAGTCATCTTAATCCAATATAGTTTTAATAGCCAACCACTGTACATTGTTCTTATGTACAGTGGTTAGCGGGGGGGGGGGGGGGCAGGGTAATGCTGGAACTGTTTACGCTGAAATGTATTCATATTTATGGACAATGTTTAAGTCTAGCCTACTTAAGTAAAGTAAAGACTTTATTTTTACCTGTATCCATACTAGCTGATGACCGCGGCTCCGCCCAACGGATGTCGGAAGAGTTTTTATGGTATACCTATCTTCGGTTCTACTTAACCAATTGCAATCAAATATACGGCAGATTTTAAGTCTGACTAAGACCTTGCTAATAGAAAAAACCCTATCCGAATCTGTTCAGTTGTTTTTGCATCCCTCGCGAATAAACAGAAAAACAGACAAGAATTCAAAAACAAAAATGTTTTTACTTTCAGAATCGTTCATTTAACATAACCCAAGTATTAACTGGTGGTAGAAATTTGATGACACAAATTTGTCACAAAATTCAGCCGGGTGGGTACCACCGTGCACGATTGCGAAAAACCTTCCATAGTAATCCAATTTCGGTTTGATTGCGTTCAGGGGTCAGCAAGTGCATAGCCGGGCAGGGGGATTGTGGTCGCAGCACTAGTGGGACCGGTGGGTGTCACGCGGTGCTGGGACGACAATCCTCTTCTGATGAGGCCGTCAAGCAGAGTGCCACCATTGTTAACATGGTACGTGTATGTAATGGTGACCCTCTTTCCTGAGACTTTACCTTCAGCTTACCATCAGGCGAGGTGAAGTCAAATTGACGTGTCCTATATATAAAAAAAAAAAATGTCGCCAATGTTCGGACACAACTGATTTACAATTTCATCACACAACATGGTGGGCATTATTACCTTATCACCTATATCTGTGTACCTGTTACATACAGTCACGCACTCACGCCTCTTTGCCAATGGGGTTGGCAGGGACAATATGTTTCCAATTTGACGACCTCTGTGGCGTAGCGGCAGTGAATTCGACTGCTAAACCCAGAGGTCACGGGTTCGATCCCCACTCAGTGCAAATATGTATATTTGCATTGCTCTGGGTGTTTCTATATATAATATGTATTTATTTACAAAAAAAAACGTATTTAATTATGTGTTTCCGCATTCTAGCACCCATATGACAAGCTCTGCTTAGTTTGGGTCTAGATGGCGTTGTGTACTTTGTCCTACAATATTTATTTACTTGCTACAATCCTGGCATACGCCTTTCGCTTCCTCAACTTTCATAATTGTTTTCATACACGCTCGCCGGTTGCGGGCACTCTTGACAAACATCCTCGATCTGATTGGCATACGAACGCCTAGGTCAACCTTGACCGGGTTGGCCATTCACCCTCGCCTCATAAATCTTCTTTCGTCAATCCTCTCTACGTGTCCGAACCATCTAAGCATTCCTTCCTCTATCTCGGTCATTAATCTTCTACCATACCACTACGTTCAAAATCACGGTGTTAGCGTCGGTAGCTTTTTGGTTTAGGAGTCTGCCGTACGATAGAAAGTCCAGCTTTGAATCGAATCCCGGCTATTACACCACCGATGTGCACCCGCTCCTTTTTAGGGTTCCGTTGCCAAATGGCAAGAAACGGAACCCTTATAGATTCGTCATGTCTGTTGGTCTGTCCGTCCGTATGTCACAGCCACTTTTTTCCGAAACTGTAAGAACTATAATGTTGAAACTTGGTAAATAGATGTATTCTGTGAACCGCATTAAGATTTTCATACAAAAATAGAAAAAAAAAACAATAAATTTTGGGGGTCCCCATACTTAGAACTGAAACTCAATTTTTTTTTTTCATCTAACCCATACGTGTGTGGTTCTATGGATAGGTCTTCAAAAATGATATTGAGGTTTCTAAAATCATTTTTTTCTAAACTGAATAGTTTGCGCGAGAGACACTTCCAAAGTGGTAAAATGTGTGTCCCCCCCCCCTGTAACTTCTAAAATAAGAGAATGATAAAGCTAAAAAAAATATATGATGTACATTACCATGTAAACTGCCAACGATAATTGGTTTGAGCGAGATCAAGTAAGTAGTTTTTTTTAATACGTCATAAATCGTAAACCGAAATTTACCTTTCATTCAATCAACTCAAATATAAAAATTAAAAAAAAGCATTATCATGTGACTTGCTGCTACGGAACCTTTAATGGGCGAGTCCGACTCGCACTTGGCCGCTTTTTTCTTAATGACTACTACTCCTGAATACTAGTATTCCCGTTAACGCTTATGCTTGTGTTAGGAGAGATGGTTCAACCGGGGTGTCAAAGTCAAAGTCAAAAACCATTTATTCTGTATAGACCATTAATACGGCACTTACAAAACTTCAAAAAAAAATTACCTAATGTTTGGCAAATGGACCACCGCCACCAGTTCGAAACGCGGCCCTCTCCTGAGAAGACTCCGGCAAGAAACACAGCGGGCTGTTTTTTTTTGCGAGGGATATACCTTACTCTCCGGCGTCTGAAGACCCGAGACGGCGTGTGGTTTAAGTCGGTTCGAATCCAATATATCCGAAGAGATTTCCGCACGAAAAAAAAAGGTACTACGGTCTGTTGCAAAGATGGCGAGATTGCATTATACTATTTGGAATTTGTAACAACTTGCATAAAATGTTTTTAGTGACCTTAGAATTAACATTTTAAATTGTGTACACAGATTTATTTTGCACTAGCTGTTGTACCGTGGCTTGGCCCACTTGGAGATATAACTCGTTCCTGCGAACAACAGGCCCTTTTTTTTTTTTCGTGCGGAAATCCCTTTTGCCGAAATAAAAGTCCATGATTTATCTCTGCGCCAAATTACATCCAGATTCGCTTAGACATTTTTGGCACGATTGGCACAAAATTTCGCGTTTATAATAGATAACAGTAAGATTATTAGAATTTATTAACTACCTTTAAAAATATTCGATTGTCGGTTTATTTTTACCGATGTATCGTATAAGCATGAATTCGAATAATCCCAACACTTCCGATAGTTACCTAACTATTGATATAACATTCAAAAAAAGTTAACAAAAAAAAAATCGGTAATTTTTTTTCTTTTTGTGTGTTCTAAAAAAAGGTTAACAAAAAAAATCGGTAATTTTTTTTCTTTTTGTGTGTTCTAAAAAAAGGTTAACAAAAAAATCGGTATTTTTTTTATTGTGTGTTCGAAAGACTGCTTAAATTTCACATAAGGCATCATGTTGCATAACAAAATACAAATAACTTCACGAATTCATGTTTTACGTAAAAGGTTGCGTACAAAGTTATTGCGGCTTGAAAAACCAAAAAAAAAACAATTTATTTCACTGGCAATGTTTGTGTTAGTTTGTGAAGGTCAAATCTTGCAAACTGAATTATAATCACCTCCCATTTATCCTACGGAGTTGAAATTTTAACTTCTTCGTTCAGTTCCGATGGCAGGGTCAATCGGGGGGCGACGGATATGCTCTATGGGCAACCTTACACCCCGGCGTCTTAAGACCCGAGACGGCGGCGGCGTGCGGTTTTAGTCGGTTCCGTGGTATCCGAAGGGATTTCCGCACGAAAAAATAAAAAAAGGCATTCCCCGCGGGGTTTATGTTTGGGTGTGGGTCAGAGGTCAGACGACATTCGCTCCCGTAATAACCAAATTAGAAGGCTCGTGGCTTAGTGGTAACAGAGTAAGTTGAGTAATACTAGCCAGGTCAGTCTAGGGATGGGTGACCATTCGTAACATATTGAGATACCTCCGTGCCTCGGAGAGCACGATAAGCCGTCGTTCCCGGTTGCCATACGAAGATCTGACAGTCGTCACGGTTAGTTGAAGAAACCTCGGGAAAACCGGTGTTTTTAGGGTTCCGTAGCCAAATGGCAAAAAACGCAACCCCTATAGAATCGTCATGTCTGTATGTCTGTCCGTCCGTATGTCACAGCCACTTTTTCCGAAACTATAAGAACTATGCTGTTGAAACTTGGTGATAGTAGTATTTGATGTAAACTTCCACCGAAAATTGGTTTCAACGAAATCTGGTAAGTATTTTTTTTTTAATACGTCATAAATCATAAACCGCAATTTATAATTTAATTTTCATAATTTTCATTGATAATTTTTATTTTCATTCATTCAACTCAAATATAACAATAAAAAAATGCAGTACCTATTATGTTACTTGCTGCTACGGAACCCTTAATGGGCGAGTCCGACTCGCACTTGGCCGGTTTTTTTTTAAACTTATCTTTATTGACGTCACAACTCACACCTAAGTATTTACTATCCAGGCATGAACAGAATGTTAACTCCATTTATTTTGTGGTTTCCATTTTTCGATGACGTCCCATCTGCGGTTTATTTTTTTTACACGATTTTATTAACCTGGTATGCATGTTATCAGTTTGTAATTTCTAACGTAATCTTCGAATTCGATTTTGGAGCACTACCAAACGTCAGACATTTTGCACACTTATCAAGAACCGACGACAGTACAACACAATTGTCGTCAAAAAAAAACCAAAAAAAAAAAAAAGCTAATGTTAAAAAAATTAAAATTAAAATTAATTGAAGACCAAAACTAAAAAGTAAAAAATAACTAATTGTTAATGAGTTTCACTAATTTTTAAACTTTCGCGTTCCATGATTATATACAACCCAGGTTACACCGACCGTGGTCACAGCCTGTGATCACGGCCAGTGTAAACTGGTCGAAACGTCAGGCAATCCAAAGGTATGTATATACCTACTAGCTATTGCCCGCGGCTCCACCCGCGTAGAATTCTGATCACGTTCCAGCAACCCATGGGAACCTATTCCCGGGATAAAAGCCTATGTGTTATTCCGGACTATAATCTATCCCTATACCAAATTTCAGCCGGATCCGTTAAGCCGTTTCTGCGTGAAAGAGCAACAAAGATATCACAAACTTTCGCGTTTATAATATTAGTACATGAACGCGTTAATTTCCGCGAACATTAATGAGTTTGGGATTAATTTTATTGTTTGAAGAGTGGGGTGCTTACAACAATCATCATCGCACACCCAACGGTTCGTCTTCCCCTCATAGCTCATCGAACACCCAACGCTTCGTCCTAAGTTAGCACTTTGGAACCCGGGGCCCGCTTATTGTTTTTGATATCATTTTAGCCCCGTTCTCGGTTCCAACCAAGGATTCCACCTCGGTGCCCCGCGTCCGGTTACTCCTCCTCCTTTTTAGATTTGGCTTATACAGCTTTTATTGGAGCGATTGCTATTTGACCTCCCAATCCCGAAAGGACAACACTGTGCCACGTGAGGTTGACTTGGCACCCAAACGGGCATGCATGAATATCTAGCTACGATTCTGCTTACCTTTGAGGTGACATTCTCAACCAACAAATCACGTTTACTTATTATCACAATGACGGGTGCGCGAGCGCATGGATTCTTGGAATTTAACGTTTTTCCATTCAGCTATAGGGCATTTTATAATATACGATAACGTGACGGGATGATTAAGTTATTAGTTAATAGCGACTCGTCCCGGCTTCGCAAGGGTGCTAGTTAATTACTCGTTCTTCAAATATTTCATGTTTCTCTGTCTGAGTGCCCATATACAGATAAACTCAATATCGAACTGATAGTGAAAATCGCGTAAAAATCCGTCGCACGGCTTAGGAGAAGTTAGCTGAATTGTTATGTGCCGTATGTATCATATAAGTAACAAAAATCCATAAAATTTGCTTAACAAAAATCGCTTTCACTTCAATAATAAGTTGTATCTTAAAATATAATTTTCAAGCAGATGGTAGGCTGTTGTCTATACTTACCCAAGAGGGAAAAAAGCAAAATACACTAACAGTGTATTTTGTGTGTGTATGCATGTATAACTTCCCCAGAGGGAGAAAGGCATATGTATATTAATCATTATTAAGAAGTCAAGACGTGATGTCTTATAGGAGTGTGGCGAGAAGCTCTGAAGGCCATACATGTCAGAGATATGACTAACAATGTCGTGTCGTCTCCGTATCGTCACGATTAAAGATCTCTTTGTTTGTAAATCTAATTATGATATTGTCAAGTTTGATTTATTCGTCACGTTCGTATCCAATTCGTTTTGTATCAGTAAAAGGCTTCCTGTATAAACAGATTTGTGTTAATACCATTAAGAAGATGAACAAGTATATTGTGCGGCTGATGGTAAGTGGTTACCGATGCCTATGAATGCACCAAAGGCGTCATAAAACACTACGGACCGCGGACCCCAGGCTACAAAGTGCGAACTTTGGACGCAACTTTGAAGTTGTTGGCAGGAAGATGATGTTTAAATATCAGCAAAGTATTATACAAAAGTAATAGTTAGGTATAATAACAATAATGAATCGTTACATTATTCAACAAAATATTATAAAGAAGTAAAGTTTGTGAGGTTGTAGGGGGGTATAGAGAGCCCAGGATTACCGACCTCCATATACGGAGCCTGAGGACGACAGTCGGCCGGCTAGCCGTCCTTGCAGACGCAGGCCGAGACGAGGCGTGTCGTGTGTGTCACACACTCCTGCCAACTCACCGACGCGGGATCAAACCCGACCCCAAAGGCGAGGCCGCGATGGCGGCCGAAGCCCGCTGGGAACCTTGGAGTTATCCTTTCGAGGGCGTACCCGGGGTGCCCGGTTATTGGAAAGGACACCGTGTGGTTTTAGTCGGTTCGACTCATCGCTAGTACCGGTGGGGTGAAGACCGTGGGGGTTGCCATGCTAAAAAAATAAATGTACTGGATCTACCGAACCGATTTTGGAAATTCTTTTACCAATAGAAAGCCACATTATTTGTGAGTGTCATAGGCATATATATCTTATCACGCTACTACCCAAGGGAGCGCAGCAGTAATCATAAATGTCAACAATTCCGGCAGATTATATGAAATCTAATAAAATACGGGTATAAAGGTTATGGGGTTTAAGGGGTGCAAAACGGGTCTTTGAAAAAGGACATTCTACAAAACAATTTTTTTTCGTGCGGAAATCCCCTCGGATTCCCCCCGCCGGCAAGCGGGGGCAGATATGTCGGGCTTGAACCGACTAGAACCGCATGCGTAGGAGACGGGTGTAAAGTTGCCCATAAAGCATATCCCTCGCACCCGACTGACCCTGGGCAATCTCCGGTTTCGAGATGGCCTCCTCGGGTTAGTGTTCGTTTGCAAATTAAATTTGATTACATCATTTATACATTCTCGTGGTTTTGAGAAGGACTCCAGCCAGGGAAATAGACCTAACTTATCGTTTCTTCTCACAAGGAATTTATTAATACGAGAGTTAATACTCTCTGCCACTGTCTTTAAGGGATGCCAGTAACCGAAATTACTAGTATCCAGCTATGCTAAATTGTGTTAGGAGTGGGTAGTGTAATGGCCAAGATACGAACCCGGGACCTCTCGATCGCAAAGCTGACTCCTAACCACCGACGTTTAGTCTTGTCTTGTCGGAGTCACAGTCATATAAAGATGTCGCTAATCGAACATCTGTCTGACTGCTTTTGAGTTGAACAAAATACCGACATTGCAACGCAAGCCAAGAATTTACCAGTTTCATAAAAATTTAATACAATTTTGTCTATATCGCAAGGATTTATGGTTCGCTGAGCAAGTTGTGTTGCGCTGACCGCCTTTTACTTTCGAGTGTGCGACTTGGAACGGAAATATTTGTGAAGTAGGCCACCGGTGGCCCACTGGTAGGCAAAACGTAAAGTCAGTGTCAATAGGTGAATGTTTACAGTTGAGAACTCAAACGCGGGCTCAAGTCCCGTCCTAGATGTTCTCTATTTCCGATCTAAACTCAAACTAAGTAAAGCACTGCACCTCTTTTCATCGCCGCACCATAAAGATTTAGAATGCTTTGTCACTAAAACCCTATAGAGTCTCTGCAGCTGCGTAGAGACATAAGTCATATACCATACCATACGATGCAATCGCGCAACAAGAGGTTTGGTGATGCCTTTCTTTAGAAGAGTGAAGAGAAGAAAGAAGTATAGATTTATATCGGAAAAAGAGAACATCTAGGACGGGACTTGAACCCGCGACCGGACTGGTTGGGAAACCAACTGAATTGGGAAAAGGCTCGGAGAATAACTTGTGTGTGTGTGTGTGGGCGGGTGTGTGTGTGCATGCGCGTGCGCGCGTGTGTTTGTGTGTGGTTGTGTGGGTGTGTGCATGGCTGTGTGTGTGTGTGTGTGTGTGTGTGTGTGTGTGTGTGTGTCTGTGTGCCTGTGTGTGTGATAGTGTTTATGTGCACTGTGTATTTAGTCTACTGTACCTATATTTGTCGATATAGCCGTGAAAAACCCGGCAAGTCTTCAAAGCCCAATTCCACTTGCAAACCGTTACTCCTACTGATTAACGGACAAGAATCTGGTGCTGGTTTTCTTCTCAATATTTGGGGGGGGGGGGGCGGGTTTAGATGTCAGTCAAGTACAGCCAAGATAAGCCAAATCAAGAGTAAGAATAGAAGAGCGAACCCTGGACTCCGAGGTCGGCAACTGTATAAGTTAGTATCGAGTTGCCTAAAATTCAAGGTCAAGGTCAATAATAGTAATAAATAATGTTCTAATCTAAGACATTCCACACAGCGCTATCCAGACTTAGCTAGCATAGCTTAACTAGCTTGTGTTATGCGTTCTAGAATACGGATAATCATACGTACAGTCAACGACGAAAGTTGGTTAACACTTAAATATTTACAAACCTTTCTTACATAGGAATACGTGAACCAATAATATTATTCATGTAAACATAACATAACATAAACTCACGCCTATATCCCCGAACGGGTAGGCAGAGGTGCTAGCACCCACGTCTCGCCAGTTTATGTTTTAGGTCCCAATGTACTTAATAGGTGGCGAGCCTATTTCCATTAACCGGGCACTTATAAACCTGCGATAAATACACACATAACTTCGAAAAGCATCGAAAAGTCATTGGTGTGTGCCATGGTAATACCTTTTTTTTTTTTTTTTTTTTATCGTGCGGAAATCCCTTCGGATACCCCCCCGCCTGCCAGCGGGGGCGGTTATGTCGGGCTTGCACCGACTAAAACCGCACGCCGTCTCGGGTCTACAGACGCCGGGGTAATACCTGGGATCGAACCCGAGACCTCGTCTCAGCAGTCCTTTACCCATACCACTAGGCTACCACGGTTTTTTTTTTGCATGTTTTATTTATTATTTTACTAGCGACCAGCCCCGGCTTCGCACGGGAGCAATGGATGTTATTATACATATAAACCTTCCTCTCCAATCACTCTATCTATTAAAAAATACCGTATCAAAATCCGTTGCGTAGTTTTAAAGATTTAAGCATACATAGGGACATAGGGACAGAGAAAGCGACTTTGTTTTATGCTATGTAGTGATGAAAGGGTTAACAGCTTAAGGTGATTAATATATTACAATTTGTAAGCGACTTCTGTCGTTGACTGTACCTAGACACATTTTTTTATAATTTGGTCCAGGCATAGATTGTAGTCTGGAAGAATGTTATTCCAGACGATAATAGGGTCCTTGTTATGCCTGGAAAAGGTTCTCATAGGTTGCAAAATCAAAATTCCAGAAGGGTGGAGCTATGATACTAGCATCGCCACGCGATTTTACGCACGCAAGTCCTGATCCCGAGGGAATATCGCGATAAAAAGTAACTTATATTACTAAGGAATAATGTAGCATTCTATTAGAGACAAAATCTTTGAAATCGGTTCAGTACCTTTTTTTTTTTATTTCGCGCAGAAATCCCTTCGGTTACCCCCCCCGCCGGACAGCGGGGGCGCTTATGTCGGGCTAGAACCGACTAAAACCGCACGCCGTCTCGGTTCTTCAGACGCCACTTTCAGATTTTATCGCACCACCAAATAGACCAAAGAACAGCCCGCTGAGTTTCTTGCCGGAGTCTTCTCAGGACAGGGCCGTGTTTCGAACCGGTGGTCCATTTGCCAAACATTAATTTAATTTTTTTGACGTTTTGTAAGTGCCGTATTAATGGTATATACAAAAAAAAACGATTACGAATAAACAAAATTTTATCCAGGTGGGATGACGATCTGCGAAAGACTGCGGGCAGATGCTGGATGCGGCGAGCCGAAGGCAGGGCGCTATGGCGCTCACTAGGGGAGACCTATGTCCAGCAGTGGACTAGCATAGGTTGATGATGATGATGATGATGATGATGAATATTAGTATCACGAAAAATAAAAGTTACACACACCCTTAGACCCGAGACGGCGTGCGGTTTTAGTCGGTTCAAGCCCGACATAACCCTCCCCGAGGGGACTACCGCACGAAAAAAAAAAGATACACACAACTCTTTTCCATTGGCGTAGGCAGAGACACCCGTTCTTCCACTTGCTACGATCCTGACATACGCCTAAACTATTTGTGCTGTTTTCAAATGCAATTCTTCAGTCTATCACGCGTCTATATATAAAACGTCATAGACAGAACCAAATTCATCTTCTAAAACTGGATCACAAAGTGGGACGTCAAAACTCAAAACTGTATCCGCCATTTTGAGAGTCGGCCATTGCAATCGGTTGAATAAATATGTAAGTTTATAAACAAACAGGTTTCAAATCCAGTTATAAAAATAGATTTACTGTTATATACCAGTTAAGAGCGGAGACATGGCCTATAACTACGCTTTATCCGACTGCGGTGAAACTTAAAAGAAAGGTTATGTATTTGACATGTATGATAACCGGCTTTTGATGTGGTACTTCGAGAACAAGAGTTAGAGTCCGGCTTGCATCGGTTTGCACAGCGCCGGCAGACTGCAGTCGCTTCCATAAAAGCCGTATTTATTTATTTAAACTTTATGCACAACAATAAAATTGTACAAAGGTACCAGTCAACCTTTGGGTGATGCAGAGATAAGCCCAGTAGGTGCTCGAAGGACTTCCATAAAATTTCCGTATCAACCAGACATGGAGCATACGGACCCCGGGTTCCGGGATGAAAGCCTCGGATGCAACCGGGAACCCGGGAACCATGCTAAGATGTAGATGATCATCATCCTCCTGCCCTTATTCCAAAATTAAAACGGAACCCTTATAGATTCGTCATGTCTGTCTGTCTGTCCGTCCGTATGTCACAGCCACTTTTTTCCGAAACTATAAGAACTATGCTGTTGAAACTTGGTAAGTAGATGTATTCTGTGAACCGCATTAAGATTTTCACACAAAAATAGAAAAAAGACAGTGAATTTTGGGGGCTTCCCATACTTAGAACTGAAACTCATAAATTATTTTTTATCAAACCCATACGCGTGTAGTACCTATCTATGGATAGGTCTTCAAAAATGATATTGAGGTTTCTAATATGATTTTTTTCTAAACTGAATAGTTTGCGCGAGAGACATTTCCAAAGTGGTAAAATGTGTCCCCCCCCCCCCTGTAACTTCTAAAATAAGAGAATGATAAAACAAAAAAAATATATGATGTACATTACCGTGGAAACCTCCACCGGAAATTGGTTTAAACGAGATCTAGTAAGTAGTTGTTTTGAATACGTCATAAATCGTAAACCGCAATTTACCTTTCATTCAATCAATTCAAATATAAAATTTAAAAAAAAAGCATTATTATGTTACTTGCTGCTACGGAACCCTTAATGGGCGAGTCCCGACTCGCACTTCGCCGCTTTTTTAAATGTGTCTCAAACGAAAGATAGTTGTTTTAATTTGATCACGTAGAGTTAGTGACGTCAAATACAACTGTGTAAACAAAATTACTTTCTTTGTAACATAAATGAATGAACGTTAGTTATAATGCTGACTGCGTTTAATTGCTGATTTCTATTGAATAATCAAGGCTGTACATCTCCGAAGATATTAGATGCCTTATGTCGTAAGCAATCATCAAACAAGATTTTGAAATGTCATCCCATATGCTGTAAAATGGGGGACCAATAGCTGCCTAAAATAAAGGTAGTCTAAGTGACGGCTACATTACCTATCTGCCAGCGAAAGTCCCATTAAAATCGGCTTAGCCATTTTCCAGAGATTAGCCAAGTCAAACAGGCAGTAGTAGAAGTATCCTGTTCAATTAAATTTTGAAGCAATTAGTCTGCTTACTTTTCCTAAAGATTTAGATCAGAAAAAGAGAACATCTAGGATGGGACTTGAACCCGTGACCAGTCCCTTACAGGGGAAATGCTCTGACCAACTGAGCCACCTAGACACGTCCCAGATATTCGAAATTTTCCGATATATTATATAGGGTTCAAATCCCGTCCTAGATGTTCTCTTTTTCCGATCTAAATATATAGGATAAGTATCCTGTATAAATTTATTATGTACTTACTAAAAAGCTGACAGACACTTCAATGTTATTTATTTGTGTAGAATCCTTGTCCTGACTGACTGGTTCATCAACGCGAAACCTAAACTACTATAGCCCAACTTGACCTAAATTTTTACAGTTGATGATGAAAGGGGTATATTATGAAATTTACCGTTGCTTAGACGGCTCGTACCGTCTAAGCACTAGTAAAGTGTAGCTAGTGTTGCAATAAAAAAACTCCCTAACATAAATTCTGAAAACATATTACTCCTTTTTTGGGCAGTTGTGTATTTACTAAAGTTAGAAGTAATTATTAAAAAAAAGAATTTTTTACTAGTTTTCCACCTAATGGGAGAGCTAAAATTGCTGGTATTAGGCGGGGGTTCAGGTCGCTAATATAATGACAAGGATTCAAATCCGTGACCTCTCAATCGTAATACTAACTTCTTAACCAATAAGCTACGGGGTGTAAAATTAAAGGCAAGGTCGAGCTATTATCTCGATCCAAACACTTGCACTGGTAATTAAAAAATAAGTTGTTACAAACGCCAGCACTGTACCGTATCAGAAGTCCCATTAAAAATAACAAAAAAAATATGGTAATCTTGAATGCAATAGACAAGAAACGATTCTAAAAACTATTGCAGTTTCCCAATACGCCAGACCACAAGGTTACTTAACACATTTTAAGTAAAATTTCACATAAACCCATATGTAACACGCACTACTATTACTTAAAGGTCACGCAGTTACTTAACAACACACATAACTAACCAAAAACACAATAAAAAATTTTTTTTTTGTAATAAAACACTCACTTATCCTTCTATTAGATTTCACATAATCGACCATACGTGCGACCGATCTCATCGTCATTGTTGGAATGCGCTTTTATTTTCAAAAAATTCAAATTTCGAACCGCGTGCAATTGGTCAGTGCCGCATCTCGGGCGAATGCGCGGGAGTGACTGGACGGTGTCGCGTGGAACAGTAAGTTTTACGCTGTACCACATTGTACTTTTTTAGAGTTCCGCGAGTTAATTCAGCGGTTTGGTTTCCGATTTAGTTGGCGTTGTCTCTTTGTTGTTGGTTTACAATAGACGTATACGCACATTGACATAGAAATAGGAATAAATAGGTTTAATTAGCTACCGACTATGTAGAGAATTGCTCGTTTAAAGGTATTAGATGTAAACGAATCTTGGGAAATCATTTTTTTTTTTTTATATTTAGGACACGTCAATTTGACTTCACCTCGCCTGATGGTAAGCTGAAGGTAAAGTCTCAGGAAAGAGGGTCACCATTACATACACGCATCATGTCAACAATGGTGGCACTCAGCTTGACGGCCTCTTCAGAAGAGGATTGTCGTCGCAGCACCGCGTGACACCCACCGGTCCCACTAGTGCTGCGACCACAATCCCCCTGCCCGGCTATGCACTTGCTGACCCCTGAATGCAATCAAACCGAAATTGGATTACTATGGAGGGCCTTTCGCAATCGTGCACGGTGGTACCTACCCGGCCGAATTTTGTGACAAATTTGTGTCATCAAATTTCTACCACCAACACCAAATAGGAGCTGAAAACAAATTGGGCCTTAACTGTTCCTCTGGGAAATACTGGAAAATAGGTGGGAGGTGAGGTCGTCTAGACCAACCATATGAAAACAGTGTAAAAAATTCTATAGTGGATAGAGGAAATGTGGTAGTCGTTCTTCGATCGATCCGACGATCGAGAGGCCCGGCTTCGTATCCTGGTCATTACACTACCGATAAGAACCCACTCCTAACAAGCAATTTAACTTAGGCGGAAATACTAGTAATACTAGCAGATGCTGGATGCGGCAAGCTGAAAGCAGGGCGCTATGGCGCTCATTAGGGGAGACCTATGTCCAGCAGTGGACTAGCATAGGTTGATGATGATGATGACTAATAATTTTGGAGTTAAGCTCTAGCTAACTCTTTTAAAGTTAAGCTCGCCTTTGTACATAATTTATTTTAATTGTAATACATTTATATTATTTTTTCTGGACAATAAAGAATTAATTAAGAATTATTAACTAACTTCTTTTTTTTTATACGCTTTTTATTAGCTTCACCTGTATGTTTGTTTGTTTGTAACCGACTCCTTTGGGCGCGATTTTGACCCACGTTAAACGGCCAGATTTCGTTCAAACTTTGTAGATTTATCGAGGACGGATGACAATACACTAATTTGATAAAATTCTATTTTTTTAGTTCGGTTTTCTATAAAAAGCGTGTTTTTTAGTTTTCTAAAAACTATTTTTAATTATTTAAAGACTAGATCGGGACAGTAACTTTGCCTTTCTTTATCGCAACATAAATAACTTGAATGCTCTACCCTCGACAAGCGTATTTCTATCTTCCAACAAGCCCAACTTCCTTACTCATGTAAAAAATATTTTATCAGGAAGACCACCATTATAGAATTGATAGCAACTGGAATTGATAGCTTACCATCAGGCGGGTTTCAGTCAAATTAAAGAACTTCAGATAGGTACCAATTATTATGGGGGTGCTTGGTTGGGTACCTGCACGCAGTGCACCTTGGGCAACGGGGACAGCAGCGCCTCTCTCCTAGGGCGGGAGAGACGCAGCCGCCTACGCCCAACTCCGACCGAGGCGAGGATGGCCCTGTTGAGGGCTATTCGGAAGCTTTCCACGTGTCCCTCTGATTAGCAGATGGCACAGTGGAGAGCAAGTATGGGGACCATCTCGAAACCGGAGATGGCCCAGGGTCAGTCGGGGTGCGAGGGATCTATGGGTAACCTTACACCCCGGCGTCTTAAGACCCGAGACGGCGTGCGGTTTTAGTCGGTTCAAGCCCGACAAAACCGCCCCCGCTAGCCGGCGGGGGGATATCCGAAGGGATTTCAGCACGAAAAAAAAAAGGTACCAATTATTATGTATTTTTCAGTGTTTAGGTAAGAAATTTGTGGTATATCTCACCAAGATACTCTCACCTGCAAGTCGGTGGTGCACCTGCTGAACAATAGACGAGAATCAGGCGCAGGCGCACCTTTCAGGGTTGGAAGTTCAGACGCCAGTCACCCCAAGAAACTTTGGACGCACCTGGGCAATCGTTATGACGATAGTGATACATTTAATGGCTAAAATAAATAACAATACTCGTTTGTGTTTCCAAATATATATATTTTTATAAAGCATATTATTAACCGAAATTACTAATATTCCCCCTAAACCCTCCAGCTAAGCTAAGTTGTTCAAGTTTTTACTTCTATCGGCACTCCTGAAGTGCCACTGCCTTTTTCTATATCGAAATTTCTGATATTCGCCACCAGTAACCGTAACCACTCCAGTTAGGCTATTGCTTGTATTAGGAGTGGGTTTACGTCGGTAGTGTAATGGCCAGGATTCGAACCCAGGACTTCACGATGATAGGGGCGACTCCTTAACCACTAAGCTAACGACGCTTCAAGATTTATACTGACATTATTACTGACAATACAAAAATATGTCAGCACTTCATTTAAGAACTAGCACGTGTCCAGGTTGCTCAGTTGGTCAGAGTATTCCCCCTGTAAGGGACTGGTCGCGGGTTCAAGACCCGTCCTGGATGTACACTTTTTTCGAACTAAATGTATAATTATGAATCACTTATTACAATACAAATATTGATTTGGGCAAATGTCAACGTACGTACAAGCAATGTTTGTTCCTATGGGGAAAACCCACAACTCATTACCATGTTTACAATATTCTCAAGGTCATTATAGTCTGGCGAAGACACGGCGCCTTGCGTGGGCGAGTCAACGCCGGGATCTCGTTGCGGTCCTGGGCGTAGACGTTCTCTCGTTGGAGACCATGGTTAGGGGTCGTGGTTTCCGACGGAAGCAAGTGGCACGCCGCCGCCTCTTTCTGCGAGCAGGTAATGCGCGCGAAAGAGATGGCGGAGAGGGAGCGGGAGAGAACCCTGCCCCTCGAGTTTCGCAGTCTGCGGCGAGGACGCCGCAGACTCATCTACCGACTACCTCTCGGGTCTTCAGAAGCCGGGGTGTAATGGGCCCATAAGGTATTTCCCTCGCGAGTGTCGCTCCGATTCCGATCCCGCTGCAGTCCGGGGGGAACGGAATCGGAGCGGCCGGTACACCCTGGGCGGCGGTCAATGGCTTCCCCTTCACCCCTTCATAGGGTTGGCATTGGCATTGATCGTCGGCCAATACCCAACGTGGCGGGAACACATCGCTCTCCGTACTCCTCTGCTTTCAGAGGAGACAGGATGAGCGATGCTGTTAGTGGTGAGATGGCCCAGGGTCAGCCGGGGTGCGAGGGATATGCTCTATGGGTAACCTTACACCCCGGCGTCTGAAGACCCGAGACGGCGTGCGGTTTTAGTCGGTGCAAGCCCGACATAACCGCCCCCGCTGGCCGGCGGGGGGCTATCCGAAGGGATTTCCGCACGATAAAAAAAAAAAAAAAAAAAAAAAATCCCTCGCAGCCCAACTGACCCAGGGCCATCTCTGGCTTCGAGATGGCCCCCTCGTCCTGTACCCCTCTTCTGTTCCCGCCTTACCCCCGAAGTATGACACACTTTTTGTCCTTTACTGCTTGTCATTGAGTCATTGGTATACCAGCTGGCAGGCGAGGTTGGTTTGGGCCCCGTAGATCTAATGGAGTCCCATACAACCATGGAACTTGACGGCCTCTGTGCCATAACACAAGCTAGTTAAACTATGCTTACTTTGGGTCTAGAAAGCGCTGTGTAGAATGTCGTAGTATATTTATTATTTATTTATAGAACCACTAAGTATATCAGTCAGATGTAATTGGGACAGGTTGTGCGCAATTGCCCTGAGCGGGAATCGAACCCGCGAGCTTCGATTGGTTTATATCTATGATTGGTTGATTAGCGCACCTCCACTGTCGCGCCCCGCACGCCCCACCAAAGAGACCTAATAATTCGTTCTGCGCAACTACAGTACATTGTGAAAATTTTTGCCCACAGAACCCAGGTAATTCGTACCAACTCAACGAGTACAGAACGCTGCGCAATCGCACTTAACCGAACTAGTCGACTGCTAAATTATGGTGAATGGTACTAAACGTGGGGGGGAGGTGCGTTTAGCTCCAAGTGGGGGGTTGTGCAAGACAACCTGGAAGACGCGTGCGGTTATGTCACGAGTGGTGAAGATATAATTCTCGTCATTATCGCTAGGTAGAGAAGAGTTATATGAAACTTGTGCAATCTGTGGGTCTGACATGAAACCTACAGACGTGTTGAAGCGTCCGTGTTCTGGCAAGAAAGAGGGATGGAGCTATAAAGGGTATAACTTTATACTTCTTCCTCGCCCGATACAGTTGCGGTACCTTTTTTTTTTTTTTTTTTTTTTTATCGTGCGGAAATCCCTTCGGATACCCCCCGCGTGCCAGCGGGGGCGGTTATGTCGGGTTTCTACCGACTAAAACCGCACGCCATCTCGGGTCTACAGACGCCGGGGTGTAAGGTTGCCCATAGAGCATATCCCTCGCACCCCGACTGACCCTGGGCCATCTCCGGTTTCGAGATGGCCCCCTCGGGTTTGGGAACCACGGTGTCCCCGTCTGATGGCCAATTCTCGTAGACTATTCAGTTTAGAAAAGTTTGATATTAGAGACCTCAATATCATTTTTGAAGACCTATCCATAGATACCACACACGTATGGGTTTGATGATAAAAAATATTGTTTTTTTTTTCTATTTCTGTGTGTAAACTATACGAATTATTTCAAACGGTCGAAAGGTTACCATAATCCAGTACAAAGGAATGTATTTTTTAGTATGATTGTTTGATTTCATTCATTTTTAATAGAAATATATTGTAAACGAAAACCTCCTCGTTATGTTTAATTCACTCCCGAAGATACTTTATTGTCCCGACCGTAAGAAAGAAATCCGAGAAAATGTCATGGTACCGTTTCTTTTCCTTTTTTTTCGTGCGGAAATCCCCTTGGATAATCCACCGCCGGCCAGCGGGGAAGGTTATATCGGACTTGAACGGACTAAAACCGCACGTTGTCTCGGGTCTTCAGACGTCGGCATGTAAGGTGGCCCATTTCCCTCGCACCCCGACAACTTCATGGTACCTTTTTTTTCGTGCGGAAATCCCTTCGGATACCCCCCCGCGTGCCAGCGAGGGTGGTTATGTCGGGCTTGAACCGACTAAAACCGCACGCCGTCTCGGGTCTACAGACGCCGGGGTGTAAAGTTGCCCATAGAGCGTATCCCTCGCACCCCGAGTATCCCTCGCACCCCGAGACTTCATGGTACCTAAATGACACTTCTTTCGTTCGTGTTTCGCACGGGCCCGCAATTACTTCTACGTTTCATGGTAGACCTACAGATGGCGGGCTGTTGTCGGCTGCCTAACCCAGAGAGAGAAAGGAAAGAGAGTATATAATATGTATGTACATGATAGAACCAGTAACTTCGCCCATGGATTGGCGTGTGGCGTGTCGAATGGTACAACCGTACGCCTCAGTGTGTTTAGCTGTGCAAACAATGCCATGAAGTCTTACACAATAACAATACGAAAAATTACTTACAGGGAAATAACACGGTTTCTAATTTTTATAGCGTGTCGATATATTATAAACTAGCTGTCCGACCCGGCATCGCATGGGAAAATCTAAAAACTAAATAAAAAAACACACTTTAATAGGATTCCAATATAAAGCTTTTAACAAATAAAAACAAACTTTATAAACCTTACCTTATTTACTTTGCAAAAATTAAACAAAGTCAAAATCGGTTCATCCGTTCGGGAGCTACAGACAGACGCACACACACACACAGACACACACACACACACACACCCAAAGACACACACACACACAGGCACACACACACACATAGACACGTTAATTTTATAACACCCCGTCGTTTTTGCGTCTGGGGTTAAAAATATTCGTTAATGAATTTGAGATAAGAAACATTTATTTGTTAAAAAACGGGGGACGCTTACAACAATCATCATCGTGCATTTTATATTATTGTTAAAAAAACAATTAGCACTAGCACCTCTGCCTACCCCTTCGGGGATATAGGCGTGAGTTTATGTTATGTTATGTTTTATTATTTTAAGTTTTTTTTTCACACACAAATTTTATCAGTTTTAATAATCTGATCGGAAAAAGAGAACATCTAGGACGGGACTTGAACCTGCGACCATTGTTTCCGTAGCTCGCAAGAATTGCGGTAGATGGCTCAAGTGTCGTCCCGATGCGTATATAATAATATCTGGGACGTGTCTAGATAGCTCAGTTGGTCAGAGCATTCCCCCTGTAAGGGACCGGTCGCGGGTTCAAGTCCCGTCCTAGATGTTCTTCTTTTCCGATCTAAATTTATAGGAAGAGCGGTTGTTGGAAGTCTGTATTTTCAAAGTTTTTTTTTTTGGATCGAGTCGGACTCGCCCATGAAGGGTTCCGTAGCAGCAAGTAACATAATGATGTTATACATAGTATGTAACATATATATGTTAACATATATTGTTAATATATTTATATTTGAGTTGATTGAATGAAAGGTAAATTGCTGTTTACGAATTATGACGTATTAAAAAAACTACTTACTAGATCTCGTTCAAACCAATTTTCGGTGGAATTTTACATGGTAATGTGCATTTTTTTTTACGTGCGGAAATCCCATCGGATACCCGCCGGCCAGCGGGGGTGTGCATCATATTTTTTTTGAGTTTTATCATTTTTTTATTTTAGAAGTTACAGGAGGGGGACACGCGTTTTACCACTTTGGAAGTGTCTCTCGCGCAAACTATTCAGTTTACAAAAAATTATATTAGGAACCTCAATATCATTTTTGAAGACCTATCCATAGATACCACACACGTATGTACGTAAGTATGTGTATGGACCCCTCGCAACTGATATATATATATATATATATATATATATATATATATATATATATATATATATATATATATATATATATATATTTATAGAGGTACTAGCACCCACATTTCGCCAGTTTATGTTTAGGTCCCAATGTAATAGGTGGCGAGCCTATTGCCATTAACCGGGCACTTATAAGCCTGCGATAAATACACACATAACTTCGAAAAGTCATTGGTGTGTGCCATGGTAAAACCTGCGAAATGTGGGTGCTAGTACCTCTGCCTACCCCTTCGGGGATATAGGCGTGAGTTTATGTTATGTTATTTTATTTATATATATAATTATGTTTAACATAGATGAAACATATACATTTGTACAATATTCATATAATACCAATGTACACCTGTGTAAACTTGTCACGGCATGCCATACAATAGGTGTGTGTTGGGTAACCTCCTCGAGTGTCGCTCCGATTCCGATCCCGCTGCAGTCCGGGGGGAACGGAATCGGAGCGGCCGGTACACCCTGGGCGGCGGTCAATGGCTTCCCCTTCACCCCTTCATAGGGTTGGCATTGATCGTCGGCCAATACCCAACGTGGCGGGAACACATCACTCTCCGTACTCCTCTGCTTTCAGAGGAGACAGGATGAGCGATGCTGTTAGTGGTGAGATGGCCCAGGGTCAGTCGAGGTGCGAGGGATATGCTCTATGGGTAACCTTACACCCCGGCGTCTGAAGACCCGAGACAGCGTGCGGTTTTAGTCGGTGCAAGCCCGACATAACCGCCCCCGCTGGCCGGCGGGGGGGTATCCGAAGAGATTTCCGCACGATAAAAAAAAAAAGGTATACAATATACAACCCTGTTTGTGAAATGGCGCCTCTAGCATGATGGCACATTATACGATGTATATTAAAGTAAATAAATACCTGATATTGCCGGCAGTTTACGCGAATGTCACACATTGAAATAAAACTATTTTTAACGGATTCTATCGCGATGTATTTGATGTTATTGTTGGTGACTGATCTCCTCCGTAACCACTCGCGTGATCTTGACCAAATTTACCACGGTGTTAGTGTGGACGCTGAGGAGTGTTTCGAAGCGAGGTGGTACATGTCCGATGTACCATTGAGGAATAATCACCGAAAAACAGTTTCACGAGCGCGCGGCCTTAGCTGTGCGCGCGACCGTAGTAAGATGCCTTATTTTTCAAGTAAGAGTCCTGCTCGCTCAGCTCAATTTACTTCAGTCGCACCCTGCACTGAATTCCTAGTTTTATTGTTTACATTGAACAGGAAGTTTCGGTTGCTTTTCAGCAGCCATGGTCACGTGGAGATTCAGTTCAATGTATGGACTCAAGAATTCAATGTAAATAATAAAGTAACATCAAGTAAATCGCGATAGAATCTGTGATAAATAGTTTTATTACAAATAAATATATAAGCATGTATTAAGACCAGAGAAGAAGAAGCAATTGGTGAATCGAGGCTTCCCCAGTGGCACAGAGGCTAGCCTGTATTCATGTAAACACAAGCCGTATTTTTGACCTATTACACATACAAAACATGACCGTCTTCGCTCGGTTAAATTTCGGATTTTACCCCCTATGGGGCGTAATTTGACAATTTGATTTTGGGATCTTCGTTGTTAAATCAGCCAGGACATTTAATATCTCTTTTTATTTTACTAACCGACTACAAAAGGAGGTTCTCAGTTTTCAGAAAAGTACCTACTTGTTACATTCTGGATAGGGTTTTGGTATAGGCCCGAGGGGGCCACCTCGAAACCGGAGATGGCCCAGTGTCAGTCGGGATGCAAGGGAAATGCCCTATGGGCAACCTTACACCCCGGCGTCTAAAGACCCGAGATGTCGTGCGGTTTTAGTCAGTTCAAGCCCGACATAACCTACCCCGCTAGCCGGTATCCGAGGGGATTTACGCACGAAAAAACATAAAAAAAATACAACACATGGGACTTTACACATAGAAAATCACAAATAAATTTCTCGGCGTCCCTCTTTATGATATTAGTAGGTATAGACATGGACTACTTAGCTGACTACCGGCGTCACTCTGTTAAAACAATTTGAGATTCGGTTCTGTCAGTCCTACGTTGACGAATCAGTCAGAACAAGTGAGTAGATGCGCGAACGCAACGCCACAGAGGCCCTCAATAGGAATGGAATGGGACTTCAAACATATAAAGAAAACTCTCAAAATTCGGGATCTCTCTTTATGATATTAGTATAGACATGGACCAGCTGGTCCATGTCTATAATAATATCAATGTATAAATAATAAAACTAGGAATTCAGTGCAGGGTGCGGCTGAAATAAATTGAGCCGAGCGAGCAGCGGCCCGATCGCCGTAATTTTATGCAGCGCGTGTTGACTGCGTTTGCGTCTTAACGCTTGATTTCGTATTGCCGTAATTAAGTAATGGCGCACACGTCACGCACACGTCACGCTCACCTAAACGCAGTGCACCGCCGTATTGTCATAATAGAACGTGACTTGCGCGTATTTTGTATCGAACAAAAACGGTATCGCGCTAAATTTTGACATTTCATAAATGTCAAACGAAATGTCACTTTGCAGTGTTTATTACTTCTTGATCAAGTGTTGGTCACGCATTGCAGAAGTGTACGGATTGTTAACTTTGCAAAGCTTGTAAGTAACTTTTATGTCATTTCCTAGTTTTCCTACAGATATCTAGTAAAATCATACACAATTACCGAGTAATGTACTTACCTATTTTATAATACCATACCTTTTTTTTTTTTCGTGCGGCAATCCCTTCGGCCACCCCCCCGCTGGCCAGCGGGGGCGGTTATGTCGGGCTTGAACCGACTAAAACCGCACGCCGTCTCGGGTCTTCAGACGCCGGGGTGTAAGGTTGCCCATAGAGCATATCCCTCGCACCCCGACTGACCCTGGGCCATCTCCGGTTTCGAGATGACCCCCTCGGGTTTGGGAACCACGGTGTCCCCGTCTTGCCCCGGTTTGGGGGAGGGGCGCTAGTCGCCCCACCGTCCCAGCCTGCTTCTGCTGGGGTGACAGGCAGCCTCACCCGCCACCCCCAGGCCTGCGCTCATGGAGGACGGAGGTCGTTAAGCGACCTCCGGCGCCTGAGTCGCCTGCGACGCGCGGCGAGCAAGTTGCGGGCTCGGCGGGCCGGGAGAGTTCTAAATCTCTCCCGGGCGCGCTCCGCCATCTCCTTCGCGAGAATTATAATACCATACCTTTCTACTTTTAGGGCATAAAATTTGAACATGAACGATTTGCGTTGGCAAATTTTAGATTTGGATCATCATCATCAGGAAATCATCAGGAAGATCGCCGGCGTCGCCATCGTATTGAGGTAAGGCGAGCCCGACTTCAGGCAAGGGATGCTCACTTCCGTGATATGACAGAGACCCAATTTATAAAAACATTTCGGCTTAACAAAATTGCAGTCCGAAGGCTTGTGACAATGCTCACATCCTATGCTTGCTTACACATACTATGCTTTATCCAAATCTGTTCAGCTGTGAATGTAAATGTTATTTTTTAAATGTTTGTTGTCTGCGAGGATGCTTCACTACGATCCAGTATTTGCTGGGCAGATCGTGAATGCATGTGCTGTACTGCACAACATGGCTCTACGTACACAAATTCCTGAACCTCAACTTACTTTACAAGAACGCAGACGTGAGGCTTTAAATCAAGTCCGCAGGGTGGCTGATAAGGCAGTGTTGAGACTGACTCAAGCACCACAAATGCTCGATAGACGTGTAAATGTTGAGTTAATGCAGGGGAGAACAGTTCAACAGGGTCTTATTCAGAGGCTTTGGAACGAGAGGAACCTCATATAATTAAAAAAATATATAACGTTTGATTGAAACTTGTTTATTATTTTTACATCTGAAATCATCTTAATTCTACACTTATATTAGGGCTTTGGTTGGCTCATCGTCATAACGACGACAGCGACAGCAGCAACGTTTACTCTGTAAGCAAAATATACATTTTTAACAGTGGTCTACTATCTTCACATGACAAAAGCTCTTTTTCTTTTCGCATCCCTGACTTCAAATAATGATAACTCACCTTTTCTAACCACATGGATTGTGCAAGCTCCCTAGTGGTCTCTGCAGTTTGGAAGCTGCCAATTGCTTCACGCTCTCAGCTAAAAGCTATGTGCATTCGCATCAAAGGGTCTCCATTCTTATTAGCATTCTTCTTGACTCCTCTAGTGCACTATTTTCAGTTTGAGGCTCCCTCAACCTCTTCGTCTCGGTCTTAAATATATTTAAATGTTTGATAATATTTCAATTTACTCATTCTATTGAAACCTTAAATTATTTATATAATTGTTTGTTGTTAACGTAAACATACCATAAACATGTTATGTCATGTAACCCATAACAACCAGCTATAGTGCTTTTTTAGTCTACGGCTTTTTTCTAAATAGGATGGTATGCAAAGGGATACTATCATACATCCATATTTTGTGTTCAATTTCTTCGATTTAATACCATTTTTACCATGCTTAAAACAAAACCAAGTGTTTTGTTTGCGTATAAACTTAGATCCAAGGTTATTAAGCGTGATGTAGCCTTGTAATAACAACGTTATTCGTGGACATAATCGATTACATATCGAGTAATTAACTAGAAGATTTTCAAATCTTGCGTACGGCAACACACACTGGTATCACGCGTAGGTGAAGTAGACGTGCAGTGTACTTGACGTTGACGCGCAGTTCTATTTTACGGCAATACCAACGATTGTTTGCGTTTAGGGTAAACGTCGCTTATGCGTGAACTGCACGTACACTCGACTAATGCGTCATAAAATTACGGCGATCGGCCCGCAGGACTCTTACTTGAAAATAAGACATCTTACTACGGTTAGCTAAGGCCGCGCGCTCGTGAAACTGTTTTTCGGTGATTATTCCTCAATGGTACATCGGACATGAACCATCTCGCTTCGAAACACTCCTCAGCGTCCACACTATCACCGTGGTAAATTTGGTCAAGATCGTGCGAGTGGTTACGGAGGAGTTCAGCCACCAACAATAACATCAAATACAACAAGATAGAATCCGTTGAAAATAGTTTTATTTCAATGTGTGACTTTCGCGTACCTAAACTTCCGACAATATCAGGTATTTATTTACTTTAATGTACATCGTATAATGTGCCATCACGCTAGAGGCGCCATTTCACAAACTGGGTTATATTGTATGGCATGCCGACCTCGACAAGTTTACACAGGTGTATATTAGTATTATGAATATTGCACAAATATATCTGTTTCATCTATGTTATACATAATTATATATATAATAAATATAATTATGTATAACATAGATGAAACTCTCTTACATATAATACACACTATAGCTATATATATATATACATATATAGGGTTAGCTAACCCTACCGGCTTCACTCTGTTAAAACAATTTGAGATTCGGTTCTGTCAGTCAAGACGAGTAGATGCGCGACCGCAACGCAGCAGCAGTGGAACAGCCGTCAAGAGATATTGACCAACATTTATTTAGTTACAGATGATTTTTTTGTGAATCGCTTTGACATAGTTCGGTTATCGGTTGAACCAGCGACCTTACGGTAAACTGTGCTACACCATGACGGCCGCTGAACGCAAGTTTCAAAGAAAAATTTGTTAATCAAAGTTTCTTATATACTACCCTGTCAAGAAAGTACCGGGAATTAGTCAATAAAACTTAAAATATGTATTATTCGTCGAATTTTTTTGTATCAGCTTCGAAAGAGTCCCCAGTCGAAATAATTCTCATACGCCAACAAACTACTCAATCATCAAAACCATTTTTAGGGTTCCGTTGCCAAATAGCAAAAAATGGAACCCTTCGAACCTTCGTCATGTCTGTCTGTCTGTCTGTCCAGCGTGTTGGTATGTCACAGCCCCTTTTTTCCGAAACTATAAGAACTATGCTGTTAAAACTTAGTAAGTAGATGTATTCTGTGAACCGCATTAAGATTTTCACACAAAAATAGAAAAAATACAATAAAGTTTGGGGGCTCTCCCCATACTTAGAACTGAAACTCATTTTTTTTTTCATCAAACCCATACGTGTGTATCTATGGATAGGTCTTCAAAAATGATATTGAGTATTCTAAAATCATTTTTCTCTAAACTGAATAGTTTGCGCGAAGGACACTTCCAAAGTGGTAAAATATGTCCCCCCCCCCCCATGTAATTTCTAAAAATAATAAGAGAATGATAAAAGTAAAAAAAATATATGATGTACATTACCATGTAAACTTTCACCGAAAATTGGTTTGAACGAGATCTAGTAAGTAGTTTTTTTTAATACGTCATAAATCGTAAAACGCTATTTACCTTTCATTCAGTCAACTCAAAATATGCAATTAAAAAAAAAGCATTATTATGTTACTTGCTGCTACGGAACCCTTCATGGGCAAGTCCGACTCGCACTTGGCCGCTTTTTATTTAAACGTATTTTTTGGAGTGGCCTTCAATACCCGCCGCAATTTTTTGAATGACATGGAAACAGGTGCCTTTTTTTTTACGTGTACGTACGTTTTAGTAGTAATTTGGGTTTGGAAAAAGAAAAAGTCAGCCAGAGCTATATCAGAGAAATATGGTGGCTGTTACATATGAATGGTAGAGGTTTTCACCAAAAATTCGGTCACAATGATAGCCTTGCGAGATGGTGCGTTATCGCGGTGCAAAATTCATGCATTTTCTTCTCGCAAGTCTGGCCTTTTCCGACGAATTAGCTCTCTAAAAAAGGCAAAAACCGAACCCTTATAGATGCGTCATGTCTGTCTGTCTATCTGTCCGTCCGTATGTCACAGCCTATTTTTTTTACGAAACTATAAGAACTATGCTGTTGAAACTTGGTAAGTAGATATATTCTGTGAACCGCATTAAGACTTTCACACAAAAATAGAAAAACAAACAAAAAATTTTGGGGCACTTACATTTAGAACTGAAACTCAAAAATTTATTTCACTTCGAACCCAAACGTGTGGGTATATATATGGATAGGTCTTCAAAAATGATATTGAGGTTTCTAAAAGTTTTTTTTTCTAAATTGAATAGTTTGCGCGAGAGTCACTTCCAAAGTGTTAAAATGTCTCCCCCCCCCCCCTGTAAATTCTAAAATAAGAGAAGGATAAAACTAAAAAAATATATGAATGTAATGTACACATTACCATGTAAACTTCCACCGAAAATTGGTTTGAACGAGATCTATCTAGTAAGTAGTTTTTTTTAATACGTCATAAATCGTAAACCGCAATTTACCTTTCATTCAATCAACTCAAATATAAAAATTTTAAAAACCATTATTATGTTACTTGCTGCTACGGAACCCTTCATGGGCGAGTCCGACTCGCACTTGGCCGCTTATTTTTTATTATACATACAACACATCTACACTATTATAAAATTGTAAATTAGTTGTGTCTGTGCATTGGAGTTTTTTTTTTTTTTTTATATTTAGGACACGTCAATTTGACTTCACCTCGCCTGATGGTAAGGTGAAGGTAAAGTCTCAGGAAAGTGTGTCACCATTACATACATGTACCATGTTAACAATGGTGGCACTCAGCTTGACGGCCTCATCAGAAGAGGATTGTCCTCGCAGCACCGCGTGACCCCCACCGGTCCCACTAGTGCTGCGACCACAACCCCCCTGCCCGGCTATGCACTTGCTGACCCCTGAACGCAATCAAACCGAAATTGGATTACTATGGAGGGTTTTTCGCAATCGTGCACGGTGGTACCTACCCGGCCGAATTTTGTGACAAATTTGTGTCATCAAATTTCTACCACCAGTATATATATTAGATATAAAAAAATACTTAGGTTGTTTTTTTTTCTGTTAGTTCGCGATGGACGCGAAAGGTACTGAACGGATTTGTTGCGATTCTTTCTATTAGAAAGGTCTTGGTCAGACCTAAAATCTGCCGCATGTTTGATTGAAATTGGTTTAGTAGAACCGGAGATATGACTTCCCTCACAAGCCTCACAAGCCTCACAAGCCTTTTTTTTTAACGTGTGGAAACCCCCACGGGCTTCACCACATCGGTGTCGACGATGGGGTGGGCGTGTCGGAATCGGACCGACTATAACCACACGGTGTCCTCCTCAAGTGTCCATTGCCGGGCACCCCGGGTAAGCCCTCGAAAGGATAACCCCAGGGACCTCACAAGCCTTGGTATAAAAATAAGCATTCTTAATTGTTTCCTCACTGGCCATAATAATATTTAAAATACAATTATTTAACAGTGTAACAGTTAATTGTCGCAATATTTGCGCTCGCGGCGAGCGGGCCGAATGAGTCAACTTCGCCTTGAGCGGTCCAAAGTTTGGCAATGCTCAAGCGCAATCAAAACGTGGATGGACGTTACGGACACTTCACAGTCCAATCTATGTATACAATATAATCCACATTTATTGACGACCTCTGTGGCGTAGCGGTAGTGCATTCGACTGCTACGACAGGGGCCGCGGGTTCGATTCCCGCTCAGTGCAAATATTTGTATGCATGAATTATGTCTATTTGCATTGGTCTGGGTGTTTCTATGTATAATATGTATGTATTTACAAAAAAAAAGTATCTAAGTATGTTTATCCGCATTCTGGAACCCATAACGCAAGCTAGTTAAATTATGCTTACTTAGGGGTCTAGAAAGCGCTGAAAAAAGCAACTACTAGGAGAGTGGAGCAGTAATCATAAATGTCAACCAATCAGGTAAATTTCCATACATTAATGTCAAACTAATAAAATTACAGGCATAATGGGGGCATAATGGGGGGGGGGGGGTTAAATGAGTGCCACGCCACGGGCGAAGCCGCGGGCAAAACTAGCATTGTTATAATGACAGCAAACATCTTGACAATGTACTTTTAGTTGCGCAGAAAACGTTTTTAGGTCTCTTTGGTGGTAGTGCGGGGCGCGACGGCCGAGGCGCATCAAACAAAGCCGATGGGTGGCAGGAAGGCGCTGGGTACATCACCTGTTCCCCTCCCCCAATCCGGGACAAGACGGGGACACCGTGATGGCACCGAGATGGCCCAGGGTCAGTCGGGGTGCGAGGGATATGCTCTATGGGCTACCTTACACCCCGGCGTCTGTAGACCCGAGACGGCGTGCAGTTTTAGCCGGTTTAAGTCCGACATAGCGATTTCCGCACGAGAAAAAAAAGCGTACAGCACCTGCAAGCCGGTACTCATGCTAATTGACGGACAAGGCTTGGCGCAGGCGCATCTTTCAGGGTTGGGTTGAAACGGCAGTTGCTCCCGTCAAAGCGAAGATATACCAAATAAGGAAAAAGAGGGAGAAAGAGTAGGAGAGCTGACCCCTCAAGCTCACAAGTGCAAGCTTTGGATGGAACCGGGAGTAATACTCCTGGGGCGGGAAGGGTGGAAGGAAAGCTTGCACTTTGGAGCCCTGGATCCGGTCATCTGAGGGGGCCATCTCGTAACGAGGGGGCCATCTCGTAACGAGGGGGCCATTTCGTAAAGAGGGGGCCATCTCGTAACCGGAGATGGCCCAGGGTCAGTCGGGGTGCGAGGGATATGCTCTATGGGCAACCTTACACCCCGGCGTCGGTAGACTCGAGACGGCGTGCGGTTTTAGTCGGTTCAAACCCGACGTAACCGCCCCCGCTGGCCAGCGGGGTGTATCCGAAGGGATTTCCGCACGAAAAAAAAAGGGTCCGGTCATCTATTCCACTTTTGCACGATTTGGTTCATTTTGGCTTTTACGAGAGCGCGTGCCACAGCCTTGTCCGTCCTCAGTAGGTGTACCAGTTTGCATAGCAAGTGAGGTTTTGCTTGGTGAGGTATACACCTAACCACACCCAACAACACAGTTTATTACTTGTCAACAGATCGAGGACGTTCTATAACAATTACTGGCAAAATACATGTGGTCTCTGCCCACCCCAATAGGAAAGAGACGTGACTGCATTTTTTTAAAAGAAGATCATCATCATCATCATCAATCTATTCTAGTCCACTGCTGGACATAGGTCTCCCCCAATGAGCGCCAAAGCGCCCTGTCTTCAGCTTGCCGCATCCAGCATCTGCCCGCAGTCTTTCGCAGATCGTCATCCCACCTGGCCGGAGGGCGTCCTACACTACGTTTGCCGAGTCGGGGTCTCCACTCAAGAACACGTTTACCCCAGCGGTTGCCGGTTCTTCGCGAGATATGGCCGGCCCACTGCCACTTCAGCTTGAAGAAAAGAAGATCAGTAACCGAAATTACTAATATTCCCCCTAACCCTTCCAGTTAAGCATAATTGCTTGTGTCAGGAGCGGATTCACCTCGGTAGTGTAATGGTCAGGATTCGAACACGGGACTATTACTTACTTACAATTTTTTTACAACTTAACAAGCATCCGTCTTAGCTCCACCCGAGAATCAGTTTGTCACGAGCACAGTTCGCGCTTACTACGCTAACAGACACACATTTTTTTTTTTAATTTTTTACTTCGGGCCACCAACCAGGTGGACACCGAAGTCTTAAAATCACGCAAAAAAAAAAACAAAATTTACACCCACATTTTATCACTTTTCTCGACGTTTCACATGATTCTAAGTCTAATTAAGCAAAAAAAATTTTTGTGTCGGTCTGTCTGTCTGGATGTCTGTTTACGCAATAACTCAAGAACCACTTATCCGATTTAAAAAAATCTTTCGCCAATCATCTTGTTTGGTTAATGGGAAGAACTGATTAGATTTTGGGGTTTGTACGTTCAAGGTTTCGGGTACCTACCTACCATACAAATTGTCCCTAAAAATCATTTTTTTTGTGTTTTTGACGTCGAAGACGTTTGATTTCATTTTCTTCATATTTATTGCTCAATATATAAAGACGCGTCGAATAATATGCATAAAGCCTAAGGTCTGTAATTTTGAATAAACATACTGCAACAAAAATATCTAAGTTTGGCCCGAAGTTGTGTGATTTCCGCCCCACTAGATTTTACGTTTGAACTCCCTTCGGATACCCCCCCGCCGGCCAGTAGGGGTGGTCCTCCCCAAGTGTCCGTTGTCGGGCACCCCGGGTAAGCCCTCGAAAGGATAACCCAAGGGTTACCGGCGGACTTTGGCCGCCACCGAAGCCTCGCCTTGTAAAATTACAATAAACATATTATTCAAATGTCAATGGCCGACAGTGTATTGGCATTTCAAAATATTGAACCTTTAACTAAATACGTAAGTAAACAATGGTAGTTCAATAAACGGATTCTATCGCGGTTTATTTGATGTTAGTTTATCATCTGAAGCGTCGGTAGCTTAGTGGTTAAGGAGTCGACCCTTCGATCGAGAGGTCCCGGTTTCGAATCCTGGCCATTACACTACCGACGTGAACCCACTCCTAACACAAGCAATTAAGCTTAGTTGGAGGAGTTAGCGGCAATATTAGTAATACATACATACATAAAATCACGCCTGTTTCCCACAGAGGTAGGCAGAGATCACGGATCTCCATTTGCCACGATCCTGACACACTTAGTAATTTCGGTTACTAATATTCTTTAAAAAAATAAATATATTAAAACCAACATATTCTTAGTCTTGTTCAAAGTTGCATCAGGGGCATTACGTCTGATCTCCCAACACCGAGAGGAAATGCTGCAGCAGAGTCTAACTATGACGATACAGCCAAAGTTAAATATTTCCCTTGAACCGACTGCTATCTGACCTTCACAACCCACTGGCTAAATCGAAGTTCTGTAGTTACACCAGTTGTTGGACTTTTAGGGCTCCAACTACCCGTAATTGATGCAGCAGATGTTCTTATGGCAACCAGAACCGATAGGTTACCGTCGTCGGCGGGGCACAGAGGAATCTCACTGTGATGACAATGGTTACTCATCCTAAGACTGACCTTGCTAGTATTCATTCCCTTTAAGGGATGAAAACAGTATTCCACAGACATATATAATAGTAGATTGTTACACAAGGGTATGGTGAGGGCCGTGGTCTCCGACGGGAGCAAGTGGCACGCCGCCGCCTCTTTCTGCGAGCAGGCAATGCGAGCGAAAGAGACGGCGTAGAGGGAGCGGGAGAGAACCCTGCCCCCCGAGTTTCGCAGTCTGCGGCGAGGACGCCGCAGACTCATCTACGCCCGGGACTACCGACCTCCATGATCGGGGCCTGAGGACGGCAGTTGGCCGACTCGCCGTCCTTACAGAAGCAGGCGGAGGCGTGTCGTGTGTGCCCAACACACGCCTGCCAACTCAATGAAACGGGATAAAACCCGACCCCACCAGGCGAGGTCGCTGTGGCGGCCAAAGTCCGCCGGCAACCCTGAGGTTATCCTTTCGAGGGCTTACCCGGGGTGCCCGGCAACGGACACTTGGGGAGGACACCGTGCGGTTTTAGTCGATACACGACATAACCACCCCCGCTGGCCGGGGGGGGGGGTGTCCGAAGGGGTTGAAAGTCAGCCATTTCACCCGAGATATTTGTGGCGCTCCAACGAAGTGAGAGCGCCAATAGTTCGAGGGTGAAATGGGTGATATTCACCCGAGTTAAACACTCTACTTTTCATTTCGACTATGTGAGGAAATTAAAATACTACACACACATTTAATGAAACAGGTATAGGGATTTCCGCACGAAAAAGAAATGTATATTGATAATCAGTTAAAATTTAAAGTAATATTGGAAAAATTGGAAATAGATAATTAACAACAGCTTTTGCCTGTTCTTTAATCTCATCGGGAGTTAAATTAACATCCATCTCACTGGAATCACTTTCCGAAACCATTTTTAACCACAATTAACACGAGGTATTTATTTATATTGAATCTCGTTTTCCCGCCAATTATTTAGCAAACTTAAATTGTTTTTTTTTTTAATTGTGAAAAAAAGTTATAATCTCGTACATACTGCCAACATTAGAAAAGTTTTGAAAATCGAGTCTATTGGTTACATTGTAATCGAGTTGGTCACGACATGTGTATCTAGGCGGCCATGTAAAAAAAAAGCGTCTTGATATCAAGACGTAACTTAATTATGATGGACTCCATGGCAAAACTTAAAATAAAAACTTTCCACCCTTTTTTTTTTACGTGCGGAAATCCCTTCGGATACCCCCCCGCCGGCCAGCGGGGGTGGTTATGTCGTGTATCGACTAAAACCGCACGGTGTCCTCCCCAAGTGTACGTTGCCGGGCACCCCGGGTAAGCCTTCGAAAGGAAAAAACTTAAACTTAAACTTTCCACCCCAGGGATGAAATAAGTTACTGGTCCTCATCCGAAAGGAGGGGCGCCCGGCGGACTCGCCGTCCGCCTACCGGCCCATAGTGTTGCTCGACGAGGTGTGCAAGCTCTTTGAAAGAGTAATTGCGAAGCGCCTCGTCGAGCACCTCTCAAGAGTGGGGCCGGACCTGGCGGATGGCCAATATGGCTTCCGCCAGAGGCGCTCCACCGTGGATGCCATCATGCGCGTGAGGGCTCTGGCGGAGGATGCAGTAGCCCGGGGTGAGGTGATGTTGGCGGTGTCCCTGGACATCGCCAACGCGTTCAACACCTTGCCCTGGAGTTGCATTAGGGAGGCGCTCGTGTATCACGAAGTGCCTCTCTACCTCCGCCGCATAGTCGGGGCGTATTTGACGGAGAGAGCCGTCATCTACCCAACCGTGACCGGTCTCGGTCGGCGTGAAATGTCGTGCGGTGTTCCACAGGGATCGGTCCTGGGGCCGCTCCTGTGGAACATCGGATACGACTGGGTGCTTCGCGGTGAGCTCGTAGGCGGTGCCGCCGTCACGTGCTACGCGGACGACACGCTCGTGACGGCGTGCGGGGCGACGTACCGCGAAGCGACCCGAAAGGCCACGACCGCGGTTGCCCAAGTCGTTAGGCGGATCCGGCGGCTGGGTCTCGAGGTGGCCCTGCACAAAACCGAGGCCCTGTTCTTCCATGGGCCTCGGAGCAAGCCACCCGAGGGATCCAGTCTCATCGTGGGAGGAAATCGCATCGGCATCAAGCCCCAAATGAAATATTTGGGGCTCGTGCTCGACGGCCGATGGGACTTCGGAGAGCACATCCGAAGTCTGGCCCCCAAATTGAAGGGCACAGCTCTTGCTCTGGCTCGGCTGTTGCCCAACATGAGGGGGCCCGATGACTCCTGCAGGAGACTCTACGCGGGGATCGTGCGGTCCATGGCCCTGTATGGGTGCCCAATATGGGCGGAGGCCCTGAGGACCAGAACTGTGCGGATGCTGCGCGCTCCGCAGCGAGTTCTGGCCATCAGGGTCATCCGAGGGTACCGCACGATCTCCTTCGAGGCGGCGAGTCTTCTTGCCGGAACTCCGCCATGGGACCTGGAAGCGAGAGCCCTTTCGCAACTGTACCAGTGGCGAAAGGAGGCGCGGGAGCAGGGATGGAACCCCGAGCCTCGAGAAATCGAGGCCGTGCAGTCCCAGCTCCGCCAGGCCATCGTGGTGGAGTGGAAGGAACGACTTGGGCAACCAAGCGCAGGGCACGCCGCAATAGCGGCGGTAAGGCCCATCATGGAGGATTGGCTGGAGAGGCGACACGGAAGCCTCTCCTACCGACTGACGCAGGTGATCTCAGGGAAGGGGTGCTTCGGGGACCACCTGCATCGGATCAGGAAGGAGCCAACGCCTGAGTGTCATCACTGCGACGCGAGCGAGGACTCAGGGCTGCACACGCTGGCGGACTGCCCGGCGTGGGAGGCGCCGAGGCGTGACCTCGTGGCAGCCATCGGGGTGGGAGTCCTCTCGCTCGGCAGCATGATTGCGGCAATGGTGTGGAGCGCGAGCGCGTGGGCCGCCGCCGCCTCCTTCTGCGAGCATGTAATGCTCGCGAAGGAGGTGGCGGAGCGCGCCCGGGAGAGACTTAGAACTCTCCCGGTCCGCCGAGCCCGCAACTTGCTCGCCGCGCGTCGCAGGCAACTCAGGCGCCGGAGGTCGCTTAACGACCTCCGTCCTCCATGAGCGCAGGCCTGGGGGTGGCGGGTGAGGCCACCTGTCACCCCAGCAGAAGCAGGCCGGGACGGTGGGGCGACTAGCGCCCCTCCCCCAAACCGGGGCAAGACGGGGACACCGTGGTTCCCAAACCCGAGGGGGCCATCTCGAAACCGGAGATGGCCCAGGGTCAGTCGGGGTGCGAGGGATATGCTCTATGGGCAACCTTACACCCCGGCGTCTGTAGACCCGAGACGGCGTGCGGTTTTAGTCGGTTCAAGCCCGACATAACCACCCCCGCTGGCACGCGGGGGGGTATCCGAAGGGATTTCCGCACGAAAAAAAAAAAAAAATAAGGGATGAAATAAGTTACTTTCCACCCATGAAAATTAAACTTTCCGAACAGGAGGGATTAAAATAGTACATTGTTACCCTAGGGGTGAAAGTAACTTATTTAGTCCTGAGACGAGGTTTGGCCAATAGTTCGAGGGACTAAATAAGTCTTTAACCCGAGGTAAACACTTTGCTTTTAATTACGAATACAAGCAAAGTAAAACTAAAAACATGAATTAGCTAAAGAAAAAATGAGTAAAAATGAGTAAAACTTTCAAATCGAAAAACAAATGAAGATCGAATTGCCGCTTTTCCGCCTGTTTATTGTTTTTTTTTCTGTGGCCGGCCAGCTATTCAGCCATTATATTTTTCATTTTCATCATTGAAAAAATGGTAAATATATTGCCCAAATCTATGTTATTTTAAGGAAATTGTTGATACTAAACTAAAATAAAGTTATTTAAAAAATATACATTCTTTAATCAATACTTAACTTTATTTTATTTCTATTTTACATCGCGCTGTAATTGAGTGGCTGTATAGAAAGCTGGTACATGGTTGGTACATTAAAAATGTGAAAATAGAATTAGTTTTTTTTAATAATTTGACAGCTGTCAGTTGAAAGCGATTCTCCCTAGGGATGAAAGTATTACTTTCATTCCGCTCCTCAGGCAACTTCAGACCTACTTTCAGAGTATGAGTAGTGAAAAGTATTATTTAGTATACATAGATTATCTTTGAAGCGAAATAAAACAAAGCTGAACAATTTAAAAAGCGCCTGCCCGAATTATATAAGCACAATAACGCATAACTGAGACAATACAAATGCTTGTACAAACAAAACTGACAGGCGTCAGCGCGTAACAAAGCGGTTTATCTAATGTAATTATACCATTATAAAGCGAAAAATTGTATTTATTTTTCGTGCAGAAATCCCCTTGGATACCACCCCACTGGCCAGGGGGGGTGGTACCGACATTTGATTCGGCACATCGCGCGTCGTTCGGTAAGAAGCCTTATTATTATAATATTATTTAACCCGGTGTAGGTGGCGCTACCTACCTATATCCATCCATACAGCGCTATCTAGACCCTAGTAAACATAGCTTAACTAACTTGTGTTATAGGTTCTAGAATGTGGATAAACATACTAACATAAATACATTTTTTTTTGTTAATAAACATACATATAATACATAGAAACTTATATTTGTTACATATTCATTCATAAATATTTGCACTGAACGGTGTACAATTATTATTGCATGTATGTAAGAATTTAGATATTATTCTGGCAATACTTGTTTGTAGTAGTGAAAACTTTCTTTTTTGTCCGGCAACTATATTCCCTTCTGTCATTCATGGTGCCTATACACCGATTTATTTGTAAAATTGTGTCTTCAATTATAAAATACAGCAAAGTCAATGTTTAACGCTTGTTTTACTTAACAAGCGTGGTGGTCCTTCGAGCCGGATATGAACCAGCGACCTCTGATTTAGCAGTCAAACGCTCCACCGCTGCGCCACTGAGGTAGCCTAATCTCCGAGACATTTGGCCGTGCGAAGCCGGTGCTACGTGTCAGCTAGCCTATAATATGAAAATATACAAAAAAAAGGATGGCGCGACCTTTGTCAATGGTTCAATAGATTCATTGTCTGTAAAGATTATTTATAATGACAGATCAGTGATTCGTTCCTCATTAATGCGGTAAAGACTGCCCGCTTTCTATGTTCAGGGCCGTGGCTTCGATTCCTGTGTAATGACGACACGCCAGGCCGGCCTATAACTAGTCTTGGACTGACGAGTTTGTGCTTGCGCCAGTGCTGTAAGCCTACCATTAAACATCTGAAGTTGCGAACCGATATTTTGGGCAATCGGTTGTATGAAACACGTTTAGGACTCGAAGACGGCACGTGACACCTCGTTTGGCTAAACCCAGCCGGAATAAATCCAAAGTGGCTTCACATGGCTAAATGAATAAACTAGGTATGCCATCCATTCTGCTGTTGCAAAAATTGAACGTAGCAATTTCACCAGGCTCTTTCTGATGGTGTTAATTCCTCAATGGCTAGTCTGATTTTCTTTCTTTCTTTCTATGATGATGACAAAATTATCTGCAATGAGCGAGGATTGAACCATCCAATCAGCTAGCAATCGAATGCTCTACGGCTCGCCACATGGACCGCTCAGGTATAAAGGTCAATGTTCAATCATAATACTTGTTCAAGTCACCAAGAGGTATTAAAAAAACTTGTTCACGGTACGTGTGAATAGTTTTTATATCTTAAAGGAAGTTCAAAAGTGCTAAGTGCTATTTATGTGATGTGTTATGTCAATGTTTAAGTGTGACATAGTTTGTAGTGCCTCCGTATTCACTAACAGGCGGGAATACGAAGAATAAGACCAGAGGTGGTTATATTACAGATATATAACATAATTCGACGACCTCTGCGCCGTAGCGGTAGAGAATTCGACTGCTAAGTCAGAGGTCGCGGGTTCGATTCCGGCTCATTGCAAATATATATATATATATATTTTTGCTTTCGTCTGGGTGTTTCTATGTATAATATGTATTTATTTACAATAAAAAAGTATCTAAGTATGTTTATCCGCATTCTACAACCCATATGACAAGCTCTGCTTAGTTTGGGTCTAGGTGGCGCTGTGTTATATGTCCTAGAATATTTATTTATTTATTAACAAGTTGAATTCCTGAGACGAGCTCAGTCGAATACAAGGGATTTTCGATTTTGCGATTATTATTTTTTTGCGATTTTTTCTTTATCTTGCAATGGTTCACCCCAGCACGAATCTATTACCGAAAACAGCAACTCGATAGCTCATCTCCTTCATACCCAAAACCGTGACAGAAAATTGGCAACGACGACGTCGACGACGTCGACGACGACAACTCGATAGCAATAGGGCTTTTCTAAAGAAAATCCCTAAAAAATATATACTTACCCAAGTGTTTTCTTATGGGTATGAATCCACCATCATTCCCACTACCCACTACGGTAACTCCTGTACACCGGGATCAACAAGTGACCCCCATGCACAGCGATTAATGACACTCGGGAAGTCCCAGGGAGAGGTAAATTTTTCTTGGAGGCCGCGTCGAAATTTATTAGAAGAAAATTGAGGAGATATAAATAATATTAAATCCACTTTCCTCTTCAGTAAAAAGGGGGTCAAAAGACACAAATGCTATACTTAGGTTCTAAGTGAGCTGAGGCCGCCTGTCACTCCAGCAGAAGCAGGCCCGGGCGGCGGGGCAACTTAGGGCCCCCCTCCCCTTTCCGTGGCGCGATGGGGACACCATGGTTCCCAAACCCGAGGGGGATATCTCGAAACCGGAGATGGCCCTGGGTCAGTCGTGGTGCGAGGGCAATGCCTTATGGGCCCACCTTACACCCCGGCGCGTTTGAAGACCCGAGACGGCGTACGGTTTTAGTCAGTTCAAGCCCTACATAACCTAAGTGAGCTACATTTGATTCCAATAATATATTTGGTAGAAACGCGCAATAAATACAATAAATAAATAAATAAAAATTATAAATTCACGGCAATTTACCCCAGTTCATACGAAATCCGCATAATATACCGCTCCACCCATTTGTCATCTGTGAATTATTTAATATAACAGTACGTTAGTTTTGCCCAAATATTAAACTCCCAAAGTGATGAGCAGTTGGTGATTGGTTCGCCTGAGTGTGGTTGTTCAGGCTATAACTTGAGAGTCTTCAAGTCTAGAGTGAACAGGTTACTTCTAGGCAAGCGTGCTCCATCGTCGACCACATCATGAATCACCAACAGGTGAGATAGTGGTCAAACGCCACGGATTTACCAATTTAATAAAAATATGTTCAATTAAGGCCAATTGGTTTGTTTTTAATCGGCCGATTATTTAATGGCACATTAATTGAGGATAAAGAGTTAAAAGGACCATTAAGTCGTTAAATATTAATCAGTTAATGTTTATGACGCTTGAGTCTTTCTTAAAGAGTAAGAACTAGTGACCGAAAGTACCAGTATTCACGCTAACCCCTCATAGCGGGGGGGTTGTTAGCGGGAATACCATACCAGTAATAAATATTATACAAGTCAATAAACATTCAACACAACACATAAAAAATGACGAATGATTTACGAATGACATGACTGTGTTTTTACGACGAAATCGCGAAGCCTTGTCTTTTTATTGCCAAGCAACATGTTACCGATATCAGATATTATTGAAAAATAGACAATTCCTTGCAAAAAAATCTACACATCGTTTGGTAGAAAACATGTTTGAATTAATTACTTGCCTTCGTAAAGTGAGAAACAAAAAATTTCGTAAAAAAACACACAAACATCTCGTGTGTTTGTGTTTTGGTTATACACATATAACATTCTTGGTTTTGGTACCCATAGATCATGATTCTGCGATACAATCTGTGTCAGTTTTTAGGGTTCCGTTGCCAAATGGCAAAAAACGGAACCCTTATAGATTCGTCATGTCTGTCTGTCTGTCCGTCCGTATGTCACAGCCACTTTTTTTCCGAAACTATAAGAACTAAGCTGTTGAAACTTGGTACGTAGATGTATTCTGTGAACCGCATTTACATTTTCACACAAAAATAGAAAAAAACAATAAATTATGGGGTTCTCCATACTTAGAACTGAAACTCAAAAAATATTTTTTTCATGAAATCCTGAGTTTGATGTTTGTGTATCTATGGATAGGTCTTCAAAAATGTTATTGAGGTTTCTAACATCAGTTTTTCTAAACTGAATAGTTTGCGCGTGTCCCCCCGCCCCCCTGTAACTTCTAAAATAAGAGAATGATAAATCTAAAAAAAATATATGATGTACCATTACCATGTAAACTTCCACCGAACACTGGTTAGAACGAGATCTAAAAAGTAGTTTTTTTTTAATACGTCATAAATCGTAAACCGATTTTACCTTTCATTCAATCAACTCAAATATAAAAATTTCACTTCTTGCTACGGAACTCCAAGACCGAGTCCGACTCGCACTTGGCCGGTTTTTTTTTTCTTATCAGTACTTAAGTACACTATTTAGACATATTTTACTCCTTTTTTTAGGTAGATTTCGATGAAATCGATCTACCTTATTGGTTTCTTGACTACTGTCGAATTTAAAAAAAAATTCTTCATAGGTCTAGTTATGACCCCCTGAGTCCGAAATGACCACTGGTCAAAAAGTTTATATATATGTATATATATATATATATATATATATATATATATATATATATATATATGTATATATATATATGTATATATATATATATGTATGTATATATATATGTATGTATATATGTATATATATACTCTCACGGTCGCATTTTTGCCCCGATCGCTTTCAAACTGCGGTCAAAAATTGCTTGGGTGAAAACTTAGTTTAAGTTCGTGAACGGGTGGAATCCGGCCTAAGGGGACGGTAGGGCCTCACTTTTTGTGAAATCAGTTTTTCCTCAAAATTTCACGTTCCATGAAAGATATTCGAACCGTTCTAATTTTATCCCATAGTATACATGAATACCAACAACTTTTAATTATAAACCTATAAGATTAAAACTTAAATAAAAGTGGAGGGGGGAAAAACCAAAATTTTTCGGGAAAAAAATCATAACTTCTAACCGGTGAACATTCTTGGTGTCGGAAACATTTTTAATCGATAGGCCATTTTTAAGTCTAAAATAAATGTCTGAAAAGTTTTTCGCTAAAAGTTACGTTTTCGAGAAAAAGAAATTAAACATGTTAAAAATGCGCTCGGCGTGGGTCATAGAAGAAGCATAAGGTCATAGAGGGGCAAAAAAATATTTCTAACCGATAGGTTATTTTTTGCTCTAAAATAAATGTCCGAAACGTTTTTTGCTCAAATTTACCGTTTTCGAGAAAAAGAAAAAAAATAGTGTTTTTTCTTTTTCTCGAAAACGGTAAATTTGAAAATCGCGAAATCTACCTATGCGTTCCCCCTGCAGGAATGGATTTTTTCTACTTGTGAAAACCCTACGGCCTTCACCCCATCCGTGCCAACGATGGGGTGGGCGTGTCGGAATCGGACCGACTAAAACCACACGGTGTCATACCGGTTACCGGCGGCCTGGACATATTTTACTCCTAGTATATATAAGGTTCTTTTAGAATTCAGTGAGATGACAATGTCTGTCAGACCATACAGTTTCATATCGCTTGATCTATGGGGCACGAACACTATAATCTTCGCTTTGTCTATATATAAAATTGTAAAATAGTTGTGTCTGTTAATTGAAGATATTTAAAAAAAAAAACTTGGATTCTATTAAATAAACGATTTTGCAAACAAAAATATTTTTTTTTGAATTCTTGTTTGTTTCACGATGGACGCAAAAAAGACTGAACGGATTTTGATGCGTTTTTTCCTATTAGAAAAGTCTTGGTCAGACTTAAAATCTGCTGTATGTTTAGTGTAGAGGGCGTTATCAACATCCTACAGGCCGAAGCCAACCCCACTTGCTGGTCGGTGCACCTGATAAACAACGGATGAGACTCTGGCGCAGGTGCACCCCTCAGGGTAGAGAAGACATAAACTAATTAATGGAGGGGTAGGCAAGCGGACTCCAGACTACTAATCTTAAGCAAATTGAACACCAGTTCACAACGCGGCCCCGTCTTGAGAAGACCCCGGTTAGACTTGGGGCTTTTTATTTATTAAAACTTTATGCACATGGGGATGTACAAAGGCGGACTTAATGCCAAAGGCATTATCTACCAGTCTACCTTGGGGTGATGCAGAGATAAATTGAAGTAGGTGCTCGTATGGTTATGATGTAACATTATTACTATCATTAGCCGGTCCAATAAATAACTATATGCATAATATACAACAACACGCACATATAAATATATATTCATTGAATATATAATATTGTGGTTATAATGTGTTAACTACAATGAGTTACTGCAGAGCTGACGTACTTTATGTTTGAATGTAGCACGGTTAGTGGACATCTTGACTTCGAGAGGAAGCGCATTCCAGAGAAGAATAGCCTGCACAAGGAAAGACGAATGAACTAGACCAGAACTATGAGTGGGAAAGAGGAGAAGAAGATTGTTAGCTGAACGTAGATTTTTGTTGTGATTAGAGCTAAGAAACTGTATCTGAGATGTTAGGTAAGAAGGGATGTTAGGGGAATTAAGGAGTGAAAAAATCAGCGTCACCGCTCGCAAGTGGTCTATTTACAAACAAGTTCTAATCTAAATAAAATTGCGATTGCGAAAAACCCTCCATAGTAATCAAATTTCGGTTTGATTGCGTTCAGGGGTCAGCAAGTGCATAGCCGGGCAGGGGGATTGTGGTCGCAGCACTAGTGGGAGCTATCGCTGCTTAAAATAATGAATATATTATAAACTTCAAGAATATTTAGACGACAAACAAGCTTGGAAATGATCTGTTTATTTCATTGTGCCACTCAAACAAAACATTTTTTTTTATATATTTAGGACACGTCAATTTGACTTCACCTCGCCTGATGGTAAGCAAAGGTAAGGTAAAGTCTCAGGAAAGAGAGTCACCATTACATACATGTACCATGTTAACAATGGTGGCACTCAGCTTGACGGCCTCATCAGAAGAGGATTGTCGTCGCAGCACCGCGTGACACCCACCGGTCCCACTAGTGCTGCGACCACACCCCCCCTGCCCGGCTATGCACTTGCTGACCCCTAAATGCAATCAAACCGAAATTGGATTACTATGGAGGGTTTTTCGTGCTCGGTGGTACCCACCCGGCCGAAGTTTGTGACAAATTTGTGTCATCAAATTTCTACCACCAGTTCTTTTAGACCGTTATTTAGCAGGAACACCGTCTAGCTGGCGAGGTTGGCTTGGACCCCGAAGATGTTGGCTGGGTCCGCCAGACCCACTAATACTACATTATTTGGCAATAACCAAAGGTGACGTCAGAGTTTTTTAGTTCATACAAATTACCACAGAACTTACAATATGAATGTTTAACCAAAAATAAACTGATTTGACTTGACAGTTAACAGTCAAATTCACCTTCATCAAAATAAGCATGAGTGCAACAGAACATGCACTAATCAGTGAGTGCGAGCGAGAACAAAGTATGACCTCTGTCATACGACACCGTATGCTTCCTATCTCCTCGTGTCTACCTCATCTATACAAATAAATAAATGTAAATGTATGTTTGTAATATTAAAATAACAGATTTTTTATGATTGCACATGAATGTATACATGATACTTTTAACAAAAATACAATTTTTAAATTTTTTGTCTGTCTGTCTGTCTTTCTGTCTGTTTAAAAGAGGTAAACTCGGGAACGGCTGGACCGATTTTGACGCGACTTTCACTGACAGATACGTAATGTTACAACGGGTAACATAGGCTACTTAAATTTAAGAAAAAATAGGGTGCCGCGCAAAAAAATAAAACCTGCAAAATTGTGAATAAAATCTGATTTACTCTGGAACGACTGGGCCGTTTTGACGGGACTTTCACTGGTAGATAGGTAATGGCAATAGGTCTTTACCTATGAAATTGCCGAAATTTTCTTACAAATTCATGAGTTCGATATTCCTGTAATTTAATAACTATTTCCATTTTTTTATATTTTGTTTGGAAGTTGATTTCAAGATTTTACAATTCTGTATTAAAATTTGTTTTTATTGGCCGCTTGATAAATTAATTCGATCTTCAAAAACAGTACTTCCTAAATGCTATCCATTTTGAAGATAAATTTCGTATTACTTAACAGCTGTCACTTTTCAAAAATGTAATAAAAGTTGCCGTTTGTTAGCTTAATGTTGCCTCATTGATACACAAAAAAAAAATCTAATTTGGATTTGTCATTCCTAAAAAAATGCAAAAATGTTAGTACTGAAAATTGGGTTTCCTCCAATTTCTTCAAGAAAAACGGCAATTTCATATGTAACGTCATATGTACAAGGCGTCATGTGTAACATAACTTTGAAAAAATAATTTATGTTCCGCGCAAAGGAACAAAAACCTTAAAAATCGAAATCCACGCGGGCCAAGTCGCGGGCACCGCTAGTTATATCATAAGAGTAATGAATATGGTACGTAATGTTTATGCAAATTTTTTGCTTAAATTGATGGATGTATTCAAGAATATTTAGACGACAAACAAGCTTGGAAATGATCGGTTTGCTTCATTGTGCCACTCAAACAAAACATTGTAGTCAGATCAAGTGGCTGCTAAAAAGCTGGGTATTCTGTCGAGGTTGCGACAGTACTTCACACCGGAACAGTTGCTCAACCTGTACCAAGCGCAGGTTCGATCCTGTATGGAGTACTGCTCGTACTTGTGTGATGGCTCAGCTAAATACCACCTGGAAGCGCTTGAGACAATAGAGAGACGGGCCAAGAGGCTCATCAATAACGATGCACTCGTCGAGAAAAGGCTTCAGAGCTTTGAACATCGACGCAAAGTTGCAGGCCTGTCGGTTTTTTATCAGATGCATTTCGGAGAATGTGCGCTGGAATTGCACAACTTGATACCTCCAAGCCCTTCCCACCAACGAACGACCAGACGCACAGCGACGCGCCACCGCTACATGGTGGATATTCCACTCATACGCACGAAACGTTTCGGCTACACATTTATTATGCGTACAGCTGAGGAGTGGAATTGCCTGCCTGAGTCTGTGTTTCCGGAAAGCTATAACCTCGGAATCTTCAAGTCTCGAGTGAATAGGTTCCTTCTAGGCAAACATGATCCATCGTAGACCACATCGTCACTTACGATTAAGGGAGATAGAGGTCAAGCGTGAGCCACCAAATCCATAAAAAAAAAAACAAAAAGCTCCAAGTCTCTAACCGGGGTCTTCTCACGACGTGGTTGCGTTGTGAGCTGATGTTCAATTTGCTTAAGATTAGTCAAAGTCAAAGTCAAAAACCATTTATTCTATATAGACCATTAATACGGCACTTACAAAATGTCAAAAAAAATTAAACTAATGTTTGGCAAATGGACCACCGCTTCGAAACGCGGCCCTGTCCTGAGAAGAAGCTGCGCTGAGCTGAGCAAGAAACTCAGCGGGCTGTTTGTTTTTTTTTTGGTTTATTTACAAACATGTTTACTTGATCTAATTACAATATTTCGTTGGAGTAGCATAGTTAGAGAGCAAACAGTTCATATCCAAGCTTGTTTGTCGCCTAAATAGTCTCCCGGAGTCCGCTTGCCTACCCCTCCATTAATTGGTTTATTTCGGCTATTACATGAGCGACTGCCGTCTCATCACCGAAGTTCGAGAGGAAAACTTGCGCCAGGGACTCTTCGGTAAATCAGCAGGTGTACCAGCGTACAAGTTAATTTAACTTGGATTTCGAGGAAAGATGAATACATATAAAACACTCACTCTGTCTGTTCGCGATAAACTCAAAAACTACTGCACCGATTTTCATGCCGTTTTCACCAATGAGTAGAGCGGTTCTCGAGGAAGCTTTTAGTATATCATTTGCCAAGTTTTTGTATACATTGGATAAAATTAGGTGGAGGTGTCGGAAAAAAATAAGCCGTCTGAGAGGCTTTCAACAAAAACGCTGCCTAAGCCCTTTGAGATATAACCAAATGGTGTATGGTGGTATGTGTATCTTATATAGGTTGTGGTCGTGGAATGGGATTCCACGGGTAGCGGGAACGGTATCAGAATTCCACGCGGACGAAGCCGCGTAATGCCGCTAGTAAAACAATAAATAAACCGTGAATAATATTAACTTTGTACTCTGTGGGTTATAAAACTACTTAAACATGCATCCACTATCGGTTCACACACACACACACACACAAGCACACACACGCGAATTCCCAGCTACTTCCAACACTACGAAGTCGGCTTTTACGGGAGCGACTGCCATCTGACATCCTAATCCTGAAAGGTGCGCCTGCGCAAGAGCCTCGTCCGTTATATAGCAGGTGCACTGATTTGTAGGTGATGGGGTTGGCGAGGGCCTCAAGGATGTTGGTAGGGTACAATAAAGAGTATAGCTGTCTGTTACGTACGTAAGGGGCGTACACACATACTAATTATGTATTAAAACCTGTAAGATTGTGCTTAGTAATTATATCTACAAAGTTTGTATTTGTAAGTTAGTAAACAACAATGTCTGTGAATAATACAACAATATATCTATTCATTTAAAGTACGAGTAAGTGACTCAGTCGTACATTCATGCTTAACTGGAATTCACCTGATCATACTATACTATAGGTATGTTCAGTGGGGGGTGCGACTGGTTGGATCACCACCAAGTTTGGTGTACCCTGGGCAACGTGGGCGATGACGCATCATTGATTGCTCCTCTGGAGTAGCTGGCGTCAACGTCAACGGCCAAGAGTCTGACCAACCGGCCCTTTTCAGGGCCAGCTGACCCCATTGCACGAGGGGGTCGGGGTATAGCGGGCCTGCAAGGCCCGCGGGGGGGGGGTGGTCGCTCCAGGTACCCCTCTGCTGTTATCAGAGGGGACACTGCGAATGGCCCAGGGTCAGTCGGAGTGCGAGGGATATGCTCTATGGGTAACCCTAAACCCCGGCGTCTGTAGACCCGAGACGGCGTGCGGTTTTAGTCGGTTCAAGCCCGACATAACCGCCCCCGCTGGCAGGCGGGGGGGTATCCGCACAAAAAAAAAAGGTATGTTCAGTTGAGCAAGAGTCCGTGAATGCCAGATCTACGTCATGTTATACAACCATAGGTGGCCAAATTACTAAGGAAACTAGTGAGTTTTGTAAATTTTCCATTGTAAATGACTATATTTTTACCCAGAAGGAGGGTATGTATGTATGTATAATTGGTTTGGCATCCTCTGCAGCCCGAACGGCTCGATGGTACGGATAACATCGCGAACCAAGCGGTTTGGTGACTCCTTTTTTTGTCGGACCATAAAGCACTGGAACGCTTTACCCACACACGTGTTCCCTTCTACCTACAGTACTGGGCTCTTTAAGCGGGGCGTGAAAAACGTCTGTTGAGGCCGTCTAGGTAGCCACCATTCTAAGGACAATCTCTGGAAATGGTGGCCACTACTTTTTGGTCTTCACCTCAGCTTACCATCAGGCGGGGTGCAGTCAATTAGACGGACTAAATATTAAAAAACAATGGATTTTAGCTTGAGAGGTGTCGTTAGATTCGTATTTACTATGAGAGTGACACTGTGTATATAAAAAAAACTTGATTTTTGGCGCTAACTTGTATGCTGTTAAAAAAAAATTCTCTCAAACTTATCGAGTAGGGTATCAAATTGAAGAGTTTTAAAAGGTGATTTCAAAATATATATTTACTAGCTGATGCCCGCGACTCCACCCGTGTTGAATTCCGATTCCGATCCCGCTTCCCATGGGAACCTGTTCCAGGGATAAAAAATAGCCTATGTGTTATTCCGAACTATAATCTATATATTAGGTAGTTACATATGAAATTGCCGTTTTTCTTGAACAAATTGAGGGAAACCCAATTTTCAGTACTAACATTTGTGCATTTTTTTTAGGAATGACAAATACAAATTTTATGATTTTTTTTGTGTATGAATGAGACAACATTAAGCTAACAAACAGCAATTTTTATTACATTTTTGAAAAGTGACAGCTGTTAAGTAATACGAAATTTATCATCAAAATGGATAGCATTTAGGAAGTACTGTTTTTTATCAAGCGGCCATTAAAAACTAAATTTAATACAGAGTTGTAAAATCTTGAAATCAACTTTCAAACAAAATATAAATAATGGAAATAGCTATTAAATTACAGGAATAACGAACTCATGAATTTGTAAGAAAATATCGGCAATTTCATAGGTATGCCTATATGTGTCAAATTTTTATAAGATATCCTACTTATGTATTGAGAATCTAATTTATTTACTAAAGATTAAAATATAATTAGTGGGCTGTATTCAGACTTACTCATGAGAATGTTAAAGATGCAATACACCTCTGCCTGCCCCTTCGGGGATACAGGCGTGAAGTTATGTTATGCTATGTTATGTAATTATAATATTCGCATGCTGTTGATACAGTTCAACAGCATGCGAATATTATAATTACATCTTTGATCAAAACGAAATCAAAACATTTTTTGTATTCGCTACATTAAGATGACGTTACTGCCAGCTCGCTTCATTTCAAGTGTAATTCTTCACTGGTATTTTGAAAAATAGAAGATCCGACTCATAACATAACATAACTTCACGCCTGTATCTTTATTTGAGTTTTTGATTTATCATAAATGCTATCATAGGTTCTTGATTATTATGGTCTCATGTATACCCTTGAGGCACACCTTCCGACAAATCTAACTACGTTATTATATTTATACTGTTACTATAGAGAGAGGCCGAATTTTGTGAGTTTGTTTATATGTTCAAAGTAATCTTCACAAGCACTGCACTTTTAGGAAAAAAAAATCCCCGTTTTGTAGGCACAAACACTAAAACATTTACAAACCATTATTACATTGGAATACATGCACCAATTTATGTGGATAAATTTATGTACAAGTAATAATCTCCAGAGAACATAGTTAATAGATTGCATCTAACATAACATAACTTCACGCCTGTATCCCCGAAGGGGTAGGCAGAGGTGTATTACACAAACACGATTTGCATCTCTTTTTTATTATTTTATGAAAGGTTTAAGAGCTAAGGTGACAAATAAATTAGAATTTGTTAAACTACTTTTGTCGTTGACTGTACATTGTCTCCGATAGACAATCATATATACACCGAAACGAAGCGAGGAAGGGTTGCTATATAGTAAATCAAATCGACAAACTAACAAAAAAACTTATTTTGAGGTCGGTGAAAGGATACCTATATATATATATATATATATATATATATATATATATATATATATATATATATATATATATATATATATAAGTTATCTGACGTCTGTGGAAAAAAAACACTACTGATTTTACTGGAGGCAAAATTTACTATTAGTTATCTGACAGTACACTATGACTACCAACTAAAAAAGACGTACAACCAAATAAAAACGACAGTAGATACAGTCATTTTCCTTAAGCTGATATATGAAGACCAATTATGTCTCGCTGTCATTACAATAACATTTATTAGCAAATTACCTAAGCCCATTAAAGACATCAGAAAAACTTATATGTAATGAATTATAAAATTACCTTGAAAAAGAGACACAAATCAAAGAAACATGCTATTATTTTACTGAATACTTTACATACTATGCGGACAGCAAATGAACTATGAATAATACACACACAGGAGCAACAGCAACTAAATAAAGTAATAAAACAATACACTAACAATGTTTTCAACGAAATACCTCAACGTTCGATGGATATGAATTTTCACATTTTTTCCTTATCTTCAACAACGTAAAAGATGAATTATTATTGCAGGTAACATTACAATGTTATTGTTACAAGTAAGATGTAGTACCGTTCTGACAATGGATGAACTTACATCAAAATATCTCGGCACGATTGTTTTGACAATACGAGAGCATTTGATACGTCCGGTAATAAAAATATGGTAATGATGATGACGCCAAGTCATAATATGTACATTTATTACTTTCAAATATATATATATATATATATATATATATATATATATATATATATTTAAAATAATAACATCTAAAGATATTTTATTTACAAGTAACTTGTTTATTTCATCGCATGTCGATATTGTCTCCGTTATTGTAAAGGTCAGAAAATGGAGTGCTTCAAGGTAGCGTCTTGGCCCCTTGCAAAACAGGGATCAGTGAAATATAAATATTTTTTAAACAGCTTATTTAAACTGGTGGTAGAAATTTAATGACACAAATTTGTCACAAAATTCGGCCGGGTGGGTACCACCGTGCACGATTGCGAAAAACCCTCCATAGTAATCCAATTTCGGTTTGATTGCGTTCAGGGGTCAGCAAGTGCATAGCCGGGCAGGGGGATTGTGGTCGCAGCACTAGTAGGACCGGCGGGTGTCACGCGGTGCTGCGACGACAATCTGATGAGGCCGACAAGCTGAGTGCCACCATTGTTAACATGGTACGTGTATGTAATAGTGACCCTCTTTCCTGAGACTTTACCTTCAGCTTACGATCAGGCGAGGTGAAGTCAAATTGACATGTCCTAAATATAAAATAAAAAATATCACAACCATTTTTTTATTTAAACAACAATTTAAAGCTTATAATAATCTAATATAAATGATTGATATCAAAAGAGAATAACTTAGTTTTATTAAGTAATTAAGTACTTACGCTTTGCTATATTTATTTATTAATTAAAATAATCATTTCGTTTATAAAGATCTGCTGTTGAGCAACAGCCCTTGAGAATTAACGTCTCTAATTAATTCCTTTTTAATATTCATAGTGCCTAGCGTCTGTTTCTATTTCATCACGACTATCATTATCTTCTCGAGAATAACGTAAAATATTATAAATTATAGTTATAACTTATAGGTTATATATAACATCGCCTTGCCGTACCGGTCTGGGTGGAATTTTTTAATCGACTTTAGTCGTAAATTATCTAATCGATGTGTGTTTGTGAGAATGTTTGAAAGAACACATTTGCCTTGAAGATACTTCTTCATTCATTCTTTGACGAATACGAAAATTCTAGCGTTTAGATGATACGTCTGATAAGAGAACGTTGTGGTATGGTAGAAGATGTAGTGACCAAGGGGATGTTTAGATGGTTCGAACACGTAGAGAGGATAGATGAAAGAAGATAGACAACAGATTTATGGGGACAGAGTGAATGGGCAACCCGATAAAAGTCGACCTAGGCGTACGTATGCTTATCAGATCGAGGATGACAACAAACCCAAACCCGAGGGATCCATCTCCATAAAGATCTCCATAAAGATGGCTCCCTCGGGTTTGGGTTTGTTGTCCCCGTCTTGCGCCAATTTGGGGTTCGGGTACCTGCTCTTATCTTAACCTGTCCTTTTCTTAAAACATCCTCGATCTGATTAGAATACGTACGCCTAGGTCGACTTTTATCGGGTTTCGAGATGGTCAGGTCAGCCAGGGTGCGACTGAAATAAATAGAGCTGAGCGAGCAGGACTCTTACTTGAAAATAAGACATCTTACTACGGTCGCGCGCTTAGATAGGGCCGCGCGCTTGATAAACTGTTTTTCGCTGATTATTCCTCAATGGTACATCGGACAGGAACCATCTCGCTTCAAAACACTCCTCAGTGTCTACACTATCACCGTGATCAATTTGGTCAGGATCGCGCAAGTGGTTACGGAGGAGTTCAACCACCAACAGACGGCTATGCCGCGTATAAGTATATATATGCGTTTGACCACTAGCTCACCTGTTGAGCGATGATGTGGTCGATGATGGAACATGCTTGCCTAGACGCAACCAAGAAACATGAGGTTCGCAGTTTATCAACAAAAAAAACTTTGCTATTTTTTTTATTTATGAGAAATATTATAAAGCGTGCCAAATGAGAAGAGGGGCACCTTTTGGGCACCATTAAGAACTTCAGGGGCATAGGCAACCTCGCCTGCAAGTCGCTGATTGGCGGACGAGGACACGAGGATTTCCCGTCAGGTTTGGGAGGTCAGACGAAAGCCGTATTTAAGTCAAACTAAAAGGAGCAACACAACAACCTTTTAAACCAGATTACAAGTGCCACTTAGGTGGATCTAGTTTTAAAATAGTTTTCTTTTTTCGTGAAGTTTTGATGGCCTTTTTAGCTTTTTTTTTATCAGAAGCAAGGCCGCAAACGACATTGACAACCTGTCAAGCCAGAGTCTGACGTAATACAAGCGATAGGTAACGCTGAACACAGTTCTTGGCGTGTGATTAGCAAATGTGAGGCAGGTATTTGCAACACTAATGAGAATAAATTCCTTTTAATCATTTAATTTCTAGAAACATTAAGTTGTTAGATACGTAACAACTTGTTTACTTGACAACTCGCTAACCTTTGGTCGCGAAATGAGTAAATAGGAAACCACAGAGCAAAATATTTTAATACAAATGTTTTGTTGCTCTGTGTACGCTTCAAAAACTAAGTTTTGCATTGATTGAGCTCGAATTTTGAGAATAATATAGAGTACAACCTACTTCAAAGATTTTTCTTAACTTAATTAATATTTAAAAGCGTGCAAAATATATCAGTACACTATTCGGAAGTGTATGAACTAAAAAAGTAAAGTTTTTTTACGTGCGGAAATCCCTTTGCATACCCGCCATCCCCAGCCGGTACAAGCGGGGGCGGTTATGTCGCCCTTGAACCGGCTAAAACCGCACGCCGTCTCGGGTCTTCAGACGCCGGGGTGTAGGGTTGCCTATAAAGCATTTTCCCACGCACCTTGACTGACCCTGGGCCATCTCTGGTTTCGAGATGGCCCCCTCGGGTTTGGGAACCACGATGTTCCCGTCTTGCCCCGGTTTTCGCCAATCGCCCCGCCGCCGTCCCGGCCTGCCTCTGCTGGGGTGACAGGCGGCCTCACCTGCCACCTCCAGGCCGGCGCTCATGGAGGACGGAGGTCGAACTATGATAATTTTTTTTTTTTCGTGCGGAAATCCCTTCGGATACCCCCCGCCGGCCAGCGGTGGCGGTTATGTCGGGTTCGTATTTTATCTATACGTACATATATATAATGACTTGTCCCGACTGACTGACGGATTCATCAACGCATACCATAAACTGCTGGACCTACAAACATGAAATGTCGGCAGTAGATGGTGTTTATTTTTGTAGGCATCCACTACGAAAGGATTTTTGAAAATTTTACTCCTAAGGCGGCATTTCAAAGTCAAAAACCATTTATTCTATATAGACCATTAATACGGCACTTACAAAATGTCAAAAAAAATTAAACTAATGTTTGGCAAATGGACCACCGCTTCGAAACGCGGCCCTGTCCTGAGAAGAAGCTGCGCTGAGCTGAGCAAGAAACTCAGCGGGCTGTTTGTTTTTTTTTTGGTTTATTTACAAACATGTTTACTTGATCTAATTACAATATTTCGTTGGAGTAGCATAGTTAGAGAGCAAACAGTTCATATCCAAGCTTGTTTGTCGCCTAAATAGTCTCCCGGAGTCCGCTTGCCTACCCCTCCATTAATTGGTTTATTTCGGCTATTACATGAGCGACTGCCGTCTCATCACCGAAGTTCGAGAGGAAAACTTGCGCCAGGGACTCTTCGGTAAATCAGCAGGTGTACCAGCGTACAAGTTAATTTAACTTGGATTTCGAGGAAAGATGAATACATATAAAACACTCACTCTGTCTGTTCGCGATAAACTCAAAAACTACTGCACCGATTTTCATGCCGTTTTCACCAATGAGTAGAGCGGTTCTCGAGGAAGCTTTTAGTATATCATTTGCCAAGTTTTTGTATACATTGGATAAAATTAGGTGGAGGTGTCGGAAAAAAATAAGCCGTCTGAGAGGCTTTCAACAAAAACGCTGCCTAAGCCCTTTGAGATATAACCAAATGGTGTATGGTGGTATGTGTATCTTATATAGGTTGTGGTCGTGGAATGGGATTCCACGGGTAGCGGGAACGGTATCAGAATTCCACGCGGACGAAGCCGCGTAATGCCGCTAGTAAAACAATAAATAAACCGTGAATAATATTAACTTTGTACTCTGTGGGTTATAAAACTACTTAAACATGCATCCACTATCGGTTCACACACACACACACACACAAGCACACACACGCGAATTCCCAGCTACTTCCAACACTACGAAGTCGGCTTTTACGGGAGCGACTGCCATCTGACATCCTAATCCTGAAAGGTGCGCCTGCGCAAGAGCCTCGTCCGTTATATAGCAGGTGCACTGATTTGTAGGTGATGGGGTTGGCGAGGGCCTCAAGGATGTTGGTAGGGTACAATAAAGAGTATAGCTGTCTGTTACGTACGTAAGGGGCGTACACACATACTAATTATGTATTAAAACCTGTAAGATTGTGCTTAGTAATTATATCTACAAAGTTTGTATTTGTAAGTTAGTAAACAACAATGTCTGTGAATAATACAACAATATATCTATTCATTTAAAGTACGAGTAAGTGACTCAGTCGTACATTCATGCTTAACTGGAATTCACCTGATCATACTATACTATAGGTATGTTCAGTGGGGGGTGCGACTGGTTGGATCACCACCAAGTTTGGTGTACCCTGGGCAACGTGGGCGATGACGCATCATTGATTGCTCCTCTGGAGTAGCTGGCGTCAACGTCAACGGCCAAGAGTCTGACCAACCGGCCCTTTTCAGGGCCAGCTGACCCCATTGCACGAGGGGGTCGGGGTATAGCGGGCCTGCAAGGCCCGCGGGGGGGGGGTGGTCGCTCCAGGTACCCCTCTGCTGTTATCAGAGGGGACACTGCGAATGGCCCAGGGTCAGTCGGAGTGCGAGGGATATGCTCTATGGGTAACCCTAAACCCCGGCGTCTGTAGACCCGAGACGGCGTGCGGTTTTAGTCGGTTCAAGCCCGACATAACCGCCCCCGCTGGCAGGCGGGGGGGTATCCGCACAAAAAAAAAAGGTATGTTCAGTTGAGCAAGAGTCCGTGAATGCCAGATCTACGTCATGTTATACAACCATAGGTGGCCAAATTACTAAGGAAACTAGTGAGTTTTGTAAATTTTCCATTGTAAATGACTATATTTTTACCCAGAAGGAGGGTATGTATAATAATAATATAATAATAAATATTCTACGACATTTTACACAGCGCATTCTAGACCCAAAGTAAGCATAGTTTAACTAGCTTGTGTTATGGGTTCCAGACTGCGGATAAACATACTTAAATACTTTTTTTTTGTAAATACATACATATTATACATAGAAACACCCAGACCAATGCAAATAGACATATTCATGCATACAAATATTTGCACTGAGCGGGAATCGAACCCGCGCCCCCTGACGTAGCAGTCGAATGCACTACCGCTACGCCACAGAGGCCGTCAATGTATGTATGTATGTATAATTGGTTTGGCATCCTCTGCAGCCCGAACGGCTCGATGGTACGGATAACATCGCGAACCAAGCGGTTTGGTGACTCCTTTTTTTGTCGGACCATAAAGCACTGGAGCGCTTTACCCACACACGTGTTCCCTTCTACCTACAGTACTGGGCTCTTTAAGCGGGGCGTGAAAAACGTCTGTTGAGGCCGTCTAGGTAGCCACCATTCTAAGGACAATCTCTGGAAATGGTGGCCACTACTTTTTGGTCTTCACCTCAGCTTACCATCAGGCGGGGTGCAGTCAATTAGACGGACTAAATATTAAAAAACAATGGATTTTAGCTTGAGAGGTGTCGTTAGATTCGTATTTACTATGAGAGTGACACTGTGTATATAAAAAAAACTTGATTTTTGGCGCTAACTTGTATGCTGTTAAAAAAAAATTCTCTCAAACTTATCGAGTAGGGTATCAAATTGAAGAGTTTTAAAAGGTGATTTCAAAATATATATTTACTAGCTGATGCCCGCGACTCCACCCGTGTTGAATTCCGATTCCGATCCCGCTTCCCATGGGAACCTGTTCCAGGGATAAAAAATAGCCTATGTGTTATTCCGAACTATAATCTATATATTAGGTAGTTACATATGAAATTGCCGTTTTTCTTGAACAAATTGAGGGAAACCCAATTTTCAGTACTAACATTTGTGCATTTTTTTTAGGAATGACAAATACAAATTTTATGATTTTTTTTGTGTATGAATGAGACAACATTAAGCTAACAAACAGCAATTTTTATTACATTTTTGAAAAGTGACAGCTGTTAAGTAATACGAAATTTATCATCAAAATGGATAGCATTTAGGAAGTACTGTTTTTTATCAAGCGGCCATTAAAAACTAAATTTAATACAGAGTTGTAAAATCTTGAAATCAACTTTCAAACAAAATATAAATAATGGAAATAGCTATTAAATTACAGGAATAACGAACTCATGAATTTGTAAGAAAATATCGGCAATTTCATAGGTATGCCTATATGTGTCAAATTTTTATAAGATATCCTACTTATGTATTGAGAATCTAATTTATTTACTAAAGATTAAAATATAATTAGTGGGCTGTATTCAGACTTACTCATGAGAATGTTAAAGATGCAATACACCTCTGCCTGCCCCTTCGGGGATACAGGCGTGAAGTTATGTTATGCTATGTTATGTAATTATAATATTCGCATGCTGTTGATACAGTTCAACAGCATGCGAATATTATAATTACATCTTTGATCAAAACGAAATCAAAACATTTTTTGTATTCGCTACATTAAGATGACGTTACTGCCAGCTCGCTTCATTTCAAGTGTAATTCTTCACTGGTATTTTGAAAAATAGAAGATCCGACTCATAACATAACATAACTTCACGCCTGTATCTTTATTTGAGTTTTTGATTTATCATAAATGCTATCATAGGTTCTTGATTATTATGGTCTCATGTATACCCTTGAGGCACACCTTCCGACAAATCTAACTACGTTATTATATTTATACTGTTACTATAGAGAGAGGCCGAATTTTGTGAGTTTGTTTATATGTTCAAAGTAATCTTCACAAGCACTGCACTTTTAGGAAAAAAAAATCCCCGTTTTGTAGGCACAAACACTAAAACATTTACAAACCATTATTACATTGGAATACATGCACCAATTTATGTGGATAAATTTATGTACAAGTAATAATCTCCAGAGAACATAGTTAATAGATTGCATCTAACATAACATAACTTCACGCCTGTATCCCCGAAGGGGTAGGCAGAGGTGTATTACACAAACACGATTTGCATCTCTTTTTTATTATTTTATGAAAGGTTTAAGAGCTAAGGTGACAAATAAATTAGAATTTGTTAAACTACTTTTGTCGTTGACTGTACATTGTCTCCGATAGACAATCATATATACACCGAAACGAAGCGAGGAAGGGTTGCTATATAGTAAATCAAATCGACAAACTAACAAAAAAACTTATTTTGAGGTCGGTGAAAGGATACCTATATATATATATATATATATATATATATATATATATATATATATATATATATATATATATATATAAGTTATCTGACGTCTGTGGAAAAAAAACACTACTGATTTTACTGGAGGCAAAATTTACTATTAGTTATCTGACAGTACACTATGACTACCAACTAAAAAAGACGTACAACCAAATAAAAACGACAGTAGATACAGTCATTTTCCTTAAGCTGATATATGAAGACCAATTATGTCTCGCTGTCATTACAATAACATTTATTAGCAAATTACCTAAGCCCATTAAAGACATCAGAAAAACTTATATGTAATGAATTATAAAATTACCTTGAAAAAGAGACACAAATCAAAGAAACATGCTATTATTTTACTGAATACTTTACATACTATGCGGACAGCAAATGAACTATGAATAATACACACACAGGAGCAACAGCAACTAAATAAAGTAATAAAACAATACACTAACAATGTTTTCAACGAAATACCTCAACGTTCGATGGATATGAATTTTCACATTTTTTCCTTATCTTCAACAACGTAAAAGATGAATTATTATTGCAGGTAACATTACAATGTTATTGTTACAAGTAAGATGTAGTACCGTTCTGACAATGGATGAACTTACATCAAAATATCTCGGCACGATTGTTTTGACAATACGAGAGCATTTGATACGTCCGGTAATAAAAATATGGTAATGATGATGACGCCAAGTCATAATATGTACATTTATTACTTTCAAATATATATATATATATATATATATATATATATATATATATATATATTTAAAATAATAACATCTAAAGATATTTTATTTACAAGTAACTTGTTTATTTCATCGCATGTCGATATTGTCTCCGTTATTGTAAAGGTCAGAAAATGGAGTGCTTCAAGGTAGCGTCTTGGCCCCTTGCAAAACAGGGATCAGTGAAATATAAATATTTTTTAAACAGCTTATTTAAACTGGTGGTAGAAATTTAATGACACAAATTTGTCACAAAATTCGGCCGGGTGGGTACCACCGTGCACGATTGCGAAAAACCCTCCATAGTAATCCAATTTCGGTTTGATTGCGTTCAGGGGTCAGCAAGTGCATAGCCGGGCAGGGGGATTGTGGTCGCAGCACTAGTAGGACCGGCGGGTGTCACGCGGTGCTGCGACGACAATCTGATGAGGCCGACAAGCTGAGTGCCACCATTGTTAACATGGTACGTGTATGTAATAGTGACCCTCTTTCCTGAGACTTTACCTTCAGCTTACGATCAGGCGAGGTGAAGTCAAATTGACATGTCCTAAATATAAAATAAAAAATATCACAACCATTTTTTTATTTAACTGGCACCTTTGCGCCTTGTACGGTGAGAGGCAGGTTATTTGATTTGACTGATAATGTATTATTATATATTATATTGACATACGAGTATTACATACATTCATATACTCACGCCTTTTTCCCTCCGGGGTATGCAGAGACAACAGCCCGCCATCTGCTTCTGTCCTGACATACTTCACGAGCTTCCTTCACTGTCATTAAACCTTTCGTGCAAGCCCGCCGGTTTCGAGTGTATTAATGTAGTTTAATAAAGCTTATAATAATCTAATATAAATGATTGATATCAAAAGAGAATAACTTAGTTTTATTAAGTAATTAAGTACTTACGCTTTGCTATATTTATTTATTAATTAAAATAATCATTTCGTTTATAAAGATCTGCTGTTGAGCAACAGCCCTTGAGAATTAACGTCTCTAATTAATTCCTTTTTAATATTCATAGTGCCTAGCGTCTGTTTCTATTTCATCACGACTATCATTATCTTCTCGAGAATAACGTAAAATATTATAAATTATAGTTATAACTTATAGGTTATATATAACATCGCCTTGCCGTACCGGTCTGGGTGGAATTTTTTAATCGACTTTAGTCGTAAATTATCTAATCGATGTGTGTTTGTGAGAATGTTTGAAAGAACAC